>CM062815.1:1022929295-1023266795 GCA_031772625.1 Pinus tabuliformis
CGTTTTCGCGGTTACATCCGGTCGGTTGTTAGGGTTTATAGTGTCCAATGAAGGGATTCGGGTTGATCCCTTCAAGGTTGAGGCAATAGTTCAGTTGCCTCCCCCATCCTCAATCCGTCAACTTCAAAGTCTTCAAGGGAAGGCCAATTTCTTGAGACGGTTTATAGCAAACTACGCCAAGATCACTAAAGGGTTCATGCGTTTGCTACGGAAAGGAGTTCCATTTGTGTGGGACGACTTTGCGCAGCGGTCGTTTGATGCTTTGAAAAAGGCATTAGTCTCTGCCCTGCTTTTGAGTCCACCGGATTATGGTAGAGACTTCCTTTTATATCTCGCTGCAGCAGAATCTACCATTGGTATGGTTCTAGTTCATGAAGATGATGCTCTTGTCGAGCACGTGATTTATTATTTGAGCCGAGGTTTAATAGGCCCTGAACTCCGCTATTCTCCGGTTGAGAAGTTGGCCTTGGCAGCTGTTCATGCTGTCCAGAGGCTCCGTCATTATATTTTGCTACGCAAAACTTTTGTCTTAGCGGCGGTTAATCCATTTCAATTTGTCCTCAGTAGGCGAGTGATTGGGGGCAAATATAATAGATGGATAGTCATTTTACAAGAATTCGATCTCGAATTCTTGTCCGCCAAGTCTAAGAAATCTATGGTCTTCGCGGAGCTAATTTCTGAGCTTCCTTGTGGAGAGGATATTGTTTATGAGGAAAGTTTACCCGACGAACATATATTCCTCATCTCTTCACAAGACCCTTGGTATGGAGATATCATTGTTTATCTCCAGACTTCGAATTTTCCCTCTACTTTCTCCAAGGATGAACGTCGCAAATTACGTCACCTGGCTAAAAACTATGTTATCATTGGTGACACATTATACCGTCGAGGGGTTGATTCAATTCTTCGACGTTGTTTAACCTTAGAGGAAGCAGAGTCTGTGCTTAATGATTGCCACAGTGGAGCTTGTGGTGGTCATCTATCCGGGCTTGCTACAGCCCAGCGCATCTTACGTGCCGGCTACTTTTGGCCTTCACTCTTTAAGGACTGTGTGGAAGCGGTCAAACGCTGTCACCCGTGTCAAATTTTTACTCGCAAGATGCGCGCGCATCCAGCTCCCCTTTTTCCCGTTGTCACCGTCGGTCCCTTCACTAAGTGGGGTATTGATTTTACGACTTGTAATCCGCCTTCAGCGGCGAATCACAAGTACATTATCGTGGCTGTAGACTACTTCACGAAGTGGGCTGAGGCCATGCCTACTTATAAGAACGACAGTGACACGGCAGCTTTGTTTCTTTTCATTCAGGTTATCTCAAGATTCGGTATCCCAAGAGAGATTGTCACTGACCATGGCAGTCATTTCCAAAATCAGCTAATGTCCGAATTGGCTTTTAAATTAGGTTTCCGTCAGGAGCATTCGTCTCCTTACTATCCTCAGGCCAATGGATAGGTCGAGGCAGTCAATAAAACTCTTAAGACGATACTCCAACGGACAATCGATAAAAATCGGTCCAATTGGCACATTATGTTGTATCCGGCTCTTTGGGCATACCGAACCTCCATCAAAACGGCTACTGGTTTTACTCCTTTTCAGTTGGTTTACGGGATGGAATCTATCTTTCTGGTCGAATGTGAAATTCCATCTCTGAAATTGGCTGTCAAGCTTCTTCCTGAGACTTCGAGTCTCGAGGAGCGCCTAGTTCACCTGGAACATCTCGATGAGCAGCGTCGAGATGCCGCCACGATGAATGAGGCCCATAAGAAAAGGGTCAAAACTCAGTATGATAAGTCTGTCCGTCCTCGTGTCTTTTCTGAAGGTGACCTTGTCTTGGTCTATGACCAAGATAAGGATGCCTTGGGGGCAGGCAAATTCAAGCCTATGTGGTACGGTCCTTTCATTATCAAACGAGTCTTAGAAAAAGGATCGTATGATTTAATTGATTTCGAAGGAAACAAGCTGGCGGAACCCCGAAATGGGCTCTATTTAAAGAAGTATTTTGCTTAGTTTTACCAGGCAATGACTTCTTTGTATTTTATTTATATTTGTACATATATTATCGAGCCTTTTCTGATATCAGCACTTTTTGGTCTGCTTTGGGAGGTGCTGATGGATGATTTGGTTTATTTTGGATTCGCCGATGGTGCTAGTCGGCACACTCGGAATCTTGCTTCCGCAGCTTGGGTACTTTATTACCCAACTGGTCAGTTGATGATATCGAGAGGCGTGTGTATCGGTCGTGCTTCAAACAATATGGCCGAGTATACAGCTGTTATCAATTTATTATCCGAGGCAATCTCTTATGGGATCGACTCGTTGGTAGTATATCTTGATTCTCAATTGATAGTGTCTCAGTTAAATAACATTTATTGGGTTAGAGATCCATTATTATATCGCCAATATTTAAGGGTGAGGTTGTTGCAAAGATCATTTATTTACATTAATTATTTGCACATTCCAAGATCTCACAATTGGTTAGCTGATTCTATCGCTAATCAAGCATTAGACTGGCATATCAATCATTCATCATCATAAAATCATGCATCAAAAAGTCAAATTGTATATATATATCGCAAAGCGTCTCGAGTGTACATATGTGTGTCCAAAAATATACAAAATTGGGACTCAAATGCCCATAATCATGTCAGGCATATCTAAACCCTCGGCTTTGGATGAGCAGCTAAATAAGTAACTATAGCATTGGCCACGCGCCGAAAGACGCGAACCCAGTCACGTGGCATCCCAACCACATGACGCTGCATATCTGGAGGAAGTTCCTCTATCTCGGCCATCGGTACTTGGCAGCTCAGTCTCGCCAAGTGTCGTTGGACGTTGTTGAGGGTCCTTTCCGCATCCGCAGCCGCCTCTTCGGCTCCTCGGCCACGCCGTCCATGCCGCGGGAATCCATCTGGTCGCACGGGCCCAATGTCTGGAACATGATCATCATATTAGTCATTTGAATCTCATCAAAAAATATTTTTCAAAATTTATCATTATATTTGAAAAATCCAAAAAAAAAAAAAAAATCAAAAATCTTACCAATCTCGCCCCATGCTGCATCCGGTGGTAACACTAGATCAGGATCTCCTCGGAAATCCAGCCCAGCATAGGGGTAGTCATCTATGGCGATGATCTGTTGCTCCCACCAAGCAAAAAAGTCATCGTCGAATGCATTCCTAGGTACTTCCCCACCCCCCAGACGTTTCATCAAGTCATCCCACCGGCCCATGCGTGGATCACGTGGACTACTGATGGGAACTGCTACCCTGGGGCGGAGTGCGGGAACCTTCTCGAAGAAGAAAGTGCATAAAATGGTTCCGTACCCAAAGTTCTTGGTCTGTCCCCTCCTGATAGAAGCAAGTTGCTCCTTCATGTTGGCAAGTAAAGGAGTACACCAGTCAAACACCGTGGTGAGACAGTCCACTGCTACGCTCATGTTTACCCGTGATGCCTGATGTAGTGAGGATGATCCGTTCACTCGAGCTATGGTGAACAAGACTATCCGCAGTGACAAACTCGCCACGTGTGGGATAGAGATCTGGCTCCCGACCTTCCGATGACCTGGGCAGTAAATTTGAACATAGTCGTCTATACTGAGACTATTCCGGGTCTTGCCCCGGGAGTGTACTACCTCTCCCCTTCGGGAAAGGCCCGTGATAAAATATATATCTTCCACTTCTACCCTGAGTGGCATCTGATCAATCACAAAAGCTTCCTCCTCGACATCCCAATAATGAATGAGTCTCTCGAGCAGACGCACGTTTGCTTTCATATTTGGCAACTTGAAGAATTTTAACAATCCGCATCCCCGTAGGGCGTCTAATGCCTCATCATTGTTCATAACTTCATTATCTACAGCTGAGTGCTCTCTTTCACGCCATGTGAGAGTCATCCTGGAAGAAAAAATAACTTTCATCCGTTAGTTTTGTATATAAAATTAGTTTGCTGCGCACACGCGGGTTCCCTTGTATACAGTCGCATGTAGGGCCATCGTATACGCGAGTTCTATACAGCCAACCCGCGTGTATGCCGCAGAGCAATTTTTTGCAAAAGTCTAACGGTGAAACATTAATTAAACTTCCTAAAAACTATCACAATTAATTGCAAGACAAGTTTAGTGCTTACCTGGAAGTTTTCGGCAAGTTTGAACGGTTGGATAAGTCACGGAGAAGTTTGCTCCTTTTGCTCCACAATTTTTGCTCTCCAAGTCAAACGGTGAAAATGGTAAGTCCAAAATTTCTTTTTATAAGTTTTGAAAATGCAAATTTTTTCAAAATTTTATTTTGTTTGGTTTCATGTCACTTTTAACTTGGGAGCTTGGAATGTCGAGATTGGGTTGTTTTTCAGGACATTTTGGACATTTTTTGACGGTTCAAGACGGTTCCATGACTGCTGACCCGTCATGGCAGGTATCGTGTTCTCACTGGCATATAGGTTAGGGACACCATTTTTCCGTTGCATTATGCATACTAGCCTCCATTTGACCGATACATCTGCCGTAGGGTCGACCCCATCATGTTATGGTTCGTAAGCCATTTTCACTCGCCGATTCTTTAAATCATGACATGATGGTAGAGCCATCCTTTTACATGGGCATCCTAGTTAGCACCTCACTGACATTTGCTGCCCATGCTGCTTCGTTTTGAGTAGGCTCGGGAGTCCTCTGTAGTCCCGCCATGACTTATGCGTTGAAGACTCATTCCTCTTTGCTTCTTCGCTTCGTTCTGGCCTTATACCCTAGAGGCTCCTATGTGTGTTGAGTTGTACTTCTGCATTGCATGTTGACCATTTGCACCTTTTGGCCTATAGCCGGCTTCACTTGGACTCGTTTTTAAGCCAACTTTTGACCATGACGTCTGCAAAATCAACCTTGCATACCCTTGACTTCTGCAGCTTGACACACCCAGATCCGTGGAAGGAACTTACCTCTGAGTGTCACTGACCAGTTTTTCACCTCCCTGCATTGAGCATAGGAACGTTCCTTTCCCAGGAACTAGATCATCTGTTTCACCGACACTCGTTCTTTCCACTGTACCATAGCATTCTTTTATTCTTTTTCCGGCTTATCAGAAAAAGACAAAAAAAATTAAATATTCCAAAAAGAGCGGGAACAGGGACATTATTTCCATTTATTTTTGGCAGCTAGAGTCAGTCGTGTCGCCCTTGAACAAAGCACTCAAAACAAAGTCTCCTCCGCATGGGTGGGATTTAGTTTGACTTAGGTACGCCATAACCTTGTTATCGAGTCAGTTCTCCCCCGATTGGTTATCTCTTCCAATCATATGGAGGGTTCGTTCGTGCCTCCTGCATGACGAACTTATACAGATTCATCATATGTTGCCACATAGTCACATTGAGTCGTGCTTTTGTTCAAGGGAAGTTAGCCTGAGTCGGCCTTTCTGCGGTGTCTCTTGACTCATTTTTCAGTCGGCCATCCCTGGTTGTCAGTGTCATGTCTATCATCACATCAGTTATATTGGTCCTTTACTCGTGCCGGTTTGAGAAGGTCCCCATTGACTTCTTGCTGGCAGGTCTTGTCCTTATCAACGACGACACCTTGCTCTGAGGACAGGCCTAGAGCCGCACCCTGGCCCTATTTTCATTATTGATAGGTCACCTTGTGCTCAGCATCGATCAGTATCATGGGTCTTTGACTGAGTGGTTTCCCTTGTGTTTGACATCAGCATACATTATCACACATTGGGATTCGTGCAGTACCTTGGTTTCCATTTGACCCTATTGGTGGATACCTCGCCTCTGTGTCAGCTTTCATTATTGGTTGGTTCAGAGGGTTTCTGTCGTGCGCTAGCCACATCTTGTGTACGCCGGAAACGTACTTCGGTTGGGTTACTACATCTTTTTTCATCTGATTCCTTCCACATTATTGGCCTACGGGTTACACTCGCGCTAGATTGATGGAGGATGCCTTAATGCCTTCCTTCTAGCGGATCTTTCCCTATCGACTCCGACTCATTGCTCTGGGTCAAAGATATAGAGTCCATTTGGCAGTACCTTGGGGTTTGCAGTCTTTAGTGGCAGATTCCTCGCTATCGACAGTGGGAAACCATCATTGTCTCCTGATTGATAGATTCTTACAGGTGTTCGACTTCAGCTCATCTATTCACACTTGTTAGATTGTACTGGGTACCTTGACGCTCATTATCATTATCGGTGAGTAGTCTCGCGTTTGTTAACGGTATACATCAATGACCGGTAATCAAACGATTTCTCACATGGTCGACTTCAGATCATTTATTCCCATGGTGTAGAAATGTACCACGGCGGTCGGTGAAGACCTCAGGTTGTATCAGCACTCATTGGTTCACTTGACAGTTGCTCCTGTTGCTGCTAGTTGATACCACTCCACCTTATATGTTGCAGTCAGTCACGGCGACATTCTATATGCTGGCACCTGAGTTTGCAGTGTAGTACCATCCTATTCCATCATGTTCAGTTGGTACCTTATGGGATCAGTCTTTGATTTCAGTGATCCGTTGCATCTTTCAGCATCATTGACAGTCTTATATGTGATATTCAGACATGTACTTACTCATTATGATCAGATGATCCATTATGTATTTTCCAGTCATTTATACTTGTATACTTAGTGGATCCACTTGTACTTGATATGCGGACATGCTTTACTTTTCCTGAGCATGGGTATGCCTGCCTCAGACAGTGTTTCTTTCTGATCTCCTTTCGGTGGCTTGGCAGGCTGAATTCTGGTGAAGTCCTCCTCAGTTTTTCGGCAGAGTTCCTTTCCTTGTACTTACATAATATATTTCAGCCATCATGTTCCCCTTCTAACCTCATACATTAGGGGGCATCTGTTATAGCTCCAAATCTCACTCTTATGGTTTGTGATGCTGCACTTATGGCCTAGGGCAACCCCTCCTTCCAGACCTGGTCCAAAAATTTAAAAAACAGTGTTTTATTCCATATACGCGACATTGCCCTGAGTTAAACGCGTGTACACGCGGGTCTGTCATACCCAACCCGCGTGTATCTATTAAAACACTTAAAAAAATAATAAATTCCTCTTTTTCGGGCGGAGATCGCGGGTTTTACCTGCTGGATCACCTGTTAGTGCCCGTGGCCCAACTGTTCCCAACCAACTCCTAACTAAAAAACTACTTTGGAGAGGGTATAAAAAGACATCAAAGGGAAGGCCAAGAGAGAGAGAAAGGAGAGCAAGATTATTATGCTGAGATTTTCCCCGTAGACCAGGTCTGAAGTCCTTGGTGCTTTCTGCACTTCCCCCATTTTGCATAGGAAACCTTTGTTTCCATGTGTATTGGTGATCATTCATCCTTGATATCATTATTGAGTAAGACTTGGAAGGAGCTCTTGTTGGAGGCTTGAGGCTGGAACGAATCCGGGAGGAAGCTTTGCTTGGAGCCTGCTGAAGGTGTTCAGGTGATATCTTTCTGTTATTTGTACTTTATTTGCCTTTATATATAAAGAAACACGTCTTTGTTCCCGAAACAATCTTTATTTATGCTTATGAGATTCTTGTCTTGAATTCTTATGCAAGTGGTTACTTATAGATTTTTATAACTAACTTTATAGCATAAAGATGGTTTATACATAAGTATCTGTACATGTACTGTTGTGTTCTTTGATTTGTTTGTCTTGCAGGTCAAAGGAAGAAGAAGGGAACTCCAAGAAGGGTTTGGACCCTAAAGGCCTTCTCGAACGTAGGACCTTAGGTACGTACCCTAAACATTAGAATTTTCTTAAAAGTAAAAATGATGGCTGTGTGTGTGTTTCTTTGAACAAGCAATTTTTAGTCTGGTAGAGTCTTAGCCCAAAGGACCCTAGGGGTACTTTCCCTTCAACCAGATGTGGGATAGCATTTTATGCAGAGGGACAGGAAAATCTATGGTACATTGACAATGGATGTTCGAAGCATATGACAGGTGATAAAGAAAAACTTGAGTCTTATTCTGCTCTAGAAAAGGGAAAGAAAGTCTCTTTTGGAATGATACTCCTGCAACTATAAAAGGAAAGGGCATTGCTCAGTTAAAAGAAAAGGTCAAGGCTAGAAATGTTTTGTATGTTGATGGATTGAAGCATAATCTTTAAGTGTCAGCCAGATGTGTGATCAAAGAACCGAGGTTATATTCAGATCAAATGGATGTCTTGTTCGTGATCTTGATACAGGTAAAACAGTGATCAAAGGCAAAAGAACTCCAAATAATCTGTACATATTTGAAGAAGGACAACAACAATGCTATCTGAGCAAGGATGATGAGCACTGTCTATGGCATCGGAGGTTGGGGCATCTAAGCTTTTCACAAATAAGGAAAGCATGCAAATATCAGGCAGTTCGCGATCTTCCAGATATCAAAATTCCTGACAACACCATATGCAAATCATGTCAGTTTGGAAAACAAACCAGAACTAACTTTCCAGAGAAGGAAGGATCAGCTAGCATGCCTCTCGAGCTAGTACATACAGATACATGCGGTCCATTCAGGAAAATAACACCTAGAGGAGAAGAATACTTGATATTATTCATTGACGATTTCTCCAGGTTTGTCTAGCTAGGACTTATGAAGCAGAAAGATGAAGCATTTGAAAAATTCAAATCCTTCAAAGCTTTGGTTGAAAATGAATCAGGTCACAAAATTAAGTGCCTCAGATCCGACAGAGGTGGGGAGTTTACCTCAAATGAATTTTTCGATTTCTGTGAAGAACATGGGATAAGAAGAGAATTCTCTACAGCTAGAACTCCTCAGCAAAATGGAGTTGTGGAAAGAATGAACAGAACAGTCCAACAAATGGCTCGTGCTATGCTTGATGAATCAGGAACTCCCGCAACTTTCTGGGGAGAAGCTGCACATGCTGCGGTTGTTATTCTCAACAAAACAAATGTCAGGGTGAACAGCACTCAAACTCCTCATGAGCTCTGGAGTGGTAAGACTCCTTCGGTAAAGCACTTCAAAATCTTTGGGAGAAAATGCTATATCAAGAATACTGATGAGCAGCTTGGCAAACTTGAACCTAGAGCAGATGAAGGCATTCTTCTTGGTTACTCTCCACATAGCAAAGCATACAAATGCTACAATAAAAGACTTGGCAGAATTGTTGACAGCATTGATGTAGTGGTTGATGAGAAGGGATACATTCCTAGGCAAGTTCATCATGAAGACATCGGAGAACATGAAGGCTACCCTCAAAGACAGAATGATGAAGAAGAAGAACCTCAAGAAGAACCAAAGGAGCAGACAAGAATAGAAGAGAAAACCCCATCTAGATATGTTCAGAAGAATCATCCAGAATCTCAGATTGTGGGGCAGAAAGAAGCAAGTGTACAAACAAGAAGAACAGTTGCAGAAGCCTCAAGCTATTTGGAATTACTCTCCTCCACTGAACCACAAAATGTGAAAGAGGCATGCAAAGATGAATGTTGGGTGAAAGCAATGGATGAAGAACTTGAGCAAATCAAAAAGAACAACACTTGGGAGCTGGTTCCTAGACCAAAGGATAAGAATGTTATCGGAACAAAATGGGTCTTCAAAAACAAATTGAATGAAAATGGAGAAGTAATTAGAAACAAGGCCAGACTTGTCTGTAAAGGGTATGCGCAGCAAGAAGGAATAGACTTTGAAGAAACCTTTGCTCCTGTTGCAAGACTTGAGGCCATCCGAATGTTCCTTGCTCTCTCAAGTTTTCAAAACTTCAAAGTATTTCAAATGGACGTGAAATCAGCTTTTCTAAATGGAGACTTGGAAGAAGAAGTATACATTGAACAGCCAGATGGGTTCATTCTTGGAAATGATCCAAATCTTGTATGCAGATTGAAAAAGGCTCTCTATGGTCTCAAACAAGCTCCAAGGGCTTGGTACTACCGTTTGGACAAATACCTTCATCAACAAGGTTTTTCAAAAGGATCAGCAGATAGCAATCTTTATATAAAAGTTGAAAATGGCAAATTGCTAATACTTGTTGTGTATGTAGATGACATTAATATGACATTAACATGTTGGCATTATGATGCATGTGTTGTACTTGATGGAAACCCTCTCATAGAAGATCATCTCACTTATATACATTCAGATGAATCTACAAAAGAGATATCAGATGTGACATAATACATAGATGCAGGACAGCTCAAAGGAATCAAATGGAAAGTTCTTAGTAAGCTTTGCCATCAAGTCCAAAGGGGGAGATTGTTGGCATTATGGCTAAAGTGTTGTCCTTGATGGCAACCCATTCAGGTGATAGATCACTGTACTTCAAGCCAGCAGCAGAGGTTGATGATCAGCTATCAAATATTGAAGAAAATAAGGGGTACGCAGGTACACCTTACAGAAAGTGCGTACCCGTAGGTACACCGTGAAGGGACCGCGGCCAGATACGCAGGTCAGCCGTTCAGGAGGTGCGTACCCCCAGTGCACACATTTCAAGGCAAAGAAATTCACATGTGGGGTTTCTTATGTTTTACTCTTGGTATTTAGCCGACGGTATTTGTGTTATTATGGTGTCGGCCCGTGGTATTGATCCATGATTTGAGGAAGAGCTTTCCTATATAAAGCAAAGGAGATCATTTGGCTTGCAGTGTGCTTGGGTTGAACATCTTATGAGAGCTAGATCTGAAATATGATGATCTCTTGGGAGTAATGTCTAGATCTAAATAAGGCGAATCTACTGATGGATTGAGATCTCTTCGGCGCATGATCAGATCTGTAGATCTGACTGTCTGGGTTATTCTTGAAGTCTTGAAATCATCTATGCCCGAAGGTACGCAGGTACAGTGAAAGAAAAGTGCGCCGGTACGCAGGCGCAGAAGCGCTGCAGGTGCGCAGATACGCAGGCACAGAAGCGCTGCAGTTGCGGAGGTGCGCAGGAAGTTCAGTGGACACAGAGCGCAGGTACGCAGGAAGTCTATTTGGCACAGTGCGTGGGTACGCAGGTGCACAGTTCAGAACAGTGCGTACTGTACGCAGGCATTACATGGGTGAAGCTGCGTACTTCTCTTGAAATCAATTTAGCTGTTCATGTTTATCATTGCTGTGTTCTGGGTTTTGAAGTGATGTCTGGTTTCTGGTATTATGTTCTGATAATAGCAGTGATTGAGTGAATGATTATGATTAGCTTCAGAATTGATGGATGAATGGATCAGGTTCTTAATGATCTGATGGACTAGATCTTATTGATGACTCTCATTGTATATGTATTGATCTAGTGATTGGGTGATTCAGAAGGTTGTTTGATTATGAGATTCAATGTTGTTGTTGGGTCCAGTATGAAAATTGGATGAAATGTGGCCTTTCAGATTATGTGTTGTGCTTCAGTATAACCAGTATGAAAATTGATGAAACATGGAGGAGAGAAGATTGTAGGTCAGCACCTACGTACTAGTATCTTTTCTAGTACAAGAGCTAAAGGAAATCTTTGGAGCATTGTAGCAGGTAGTAGCCTGCGTACTAGTAAATGGATCGGCTAGTACAAGAGAAAAGGGGGTTGTAGCTCCCGTGCTGGTATAAGACTGCACCAGTACAAAATATTGTAAAAGGATTTTCTTATTAAGAGGAAGATTGAGATGACTTGCAGCAGGTGGTTTTCTCCCGCATTGGGTTTCCACCTTATATCATGGTGTTCATGTGTGTGCCTTATGTGTGATGATCTATTCTATGTTACTACATTTGTTAACTGATAATATGGTTGATAAAGTTCTAATGCACTCATTGAAGATTAATTAACTTAATCATAAGGAGTTGTGGAAGTAGCATACATGAATCTGATTATGGAAATGAAAAAGTTTTATTAATATGATAATACTGATTCACCCCCCCCCCCCCTCTCAGTATTATTTCCAACACTAATCATAATGGTTGAACATAACTTCAGTAATAAATCATGTTCGTGAATGTTGGGGAAATTATATGTGTTATAATTCCAACATTAAATTATCAATCCGGGACTCGTAAGCTTTGAGGCACAAGCACAGGTAACACAAGATCAAAGCGTCTAATCTAAACTAACATCATGAAATCTAAAATCTAAAATTAAGTACATAATTCCTATTCCTAATTTGAAACTAATCCATTGATAAAAACATGCTCAAGCAATACCAATCACTGTTCAAACGAAACTAACTCTAATTAATCATAAGCCAAGCAATACAAATTACTATTCAAATGATTTTAATCTAAATGGAAATCTCAATCTAAATAATAAGATCTATTTAATCTAAGTACAAGAATCTTAAATCAATCAAGATTAATTTAAAATGATACCAAACTTATGCTAAATCTTAATTCCAATAAAATTCACTCTCATTCAAATGATCTTAAACTAAGGCAATGGACAAACAAGACTTCAACTAATCTAATTCCTGGGATGCATAAAACAAATCAAATAAGCATTCAAACTAACCTCTATCATCACTCTGCAATTGCTTCAAAAGAAACTAAGTAAACCAAGATTCTAATTGACATGCTTTCAGATCTAAAAGACTACAAAATAAGAAACTATTTTATCCTTAGATTACTTTAATCAAACTCAAGAAATCATTCAAACATAAGCGCATTAACCAACAATTCTATCAATAACTAATTACAATTATAATGCATCTCAAAACTAAACTACAACTCCAAACAATGATTTAATGGTCTCGTTGCATTGCTTTCAAATACTTGATTTCCAAAACACAATGTTACAAGAAATTATAGTGAATCAGTAAGGTATGGAATCGATTTCAATTCATATCTAAAAGAAATAGAGTTATCGATCTCTTATTTATCCAATTAAGAAGCACCTTTGAGTATTCCAATCGTAAACCTGTAACAAAGGGATTATTTATGCAATACAATTGTTGATCAAGACAATTCATTAGTTTGAAATGAGTTGAAGATGAAGTATTTATTTAATTTCAAGAAAACAAATTACAGTCTTTAGTACAGAATCGAAATTATGAGATCTAATTAACAAATGCTTTCAAAATAAAATCCCTACGTCTAGATCTATCCTATGATGTTTTACAAAACTTTCTTCCAGGAGGTGCTGGGCCCTTATCACTCCCAGAGCAAGTCTAAATTAACGCAATACTCTCTTTAAAAATAAAATAAAAAACACATTAATACTTACAGCAAATTGAGTGCAGAATCATAGTTGTATTAAAATTCAAAACATAAGTTTATATGCATACATTCTTTTAGTCCTTCTGAGGCAAAGCGAAACTTATTACATCAATCATTTCAATCTATCCTTTTCTTCCTCCCCACAGGCCATGGCTAAGCCATTTATAAAATTTACAAGGCGAATTTTGACTCTAACAGTCATTTTACTTCATTCTAGAAAATTGCATATTTTTAACAAATTGGCCTCAACATTATTTTCATATCTTCCTAACCATGGCGAATTTTGGAAAAAAAATTGGAGGGAACCTAATGTGTCATATTTTCAACAAAAACATCTCTTATATTTGTCTCATTCAACTCCATATCCTCGAAAAGCGTGCCCGAAGTTGGTTGTTTGGCTCTTTTTGCAAGATTCTAGAATTCTAAAAAAAAAAAAAAAATAATAATAATAATAAATTAATAAATATAAATAAATTAATAAAAAATAAAATAAAATTAAAATTAAAAAAAAATATATATATATAATAAAATAAAAAAATAATAATAATAATTAAATTAAATAACAAATAAATAAATAATAAATAATAAAAATAAAAATAAATAAATAAATAAAAATAAATAAATTAAATTAAATTAAAAATAAATAAATAAAAATAAAAATAAATAAATAAAAAATAAAAAATAAAATAGTGTTTTTTATGAAACTGCCTTAAAGACCCATGTATAACTTTTGAAACAAATTGAATCTTGAGAAACGGTTTTGGTTATAGATAATTTGTTATATTAGTAAAAAATCCCATTTTCTCATATTTTTTGTATTCACCTTCAGTTGCATGCAAATCGAGGTCGAAATTGACATTTTGAAAATTCTATGGATTTTGAGCAAATTTGTTGTTTTTCTTCTAGAGAATCACATGTACGACCTGGGTGCAATCCAACTCATGGGAAGGTGTTAGAACATAATTTTGGACAATAACTCGGTTTTCCCTAGAAGCGTGCCAAGATGTTGAAGCTCCAAATTGGATATTTTCACCTACATGAATTTATTCCGTACTCAACCTATAGCAACTAGTTTAATTGGCTTGTGAAGAATTTTGGCAATGGAACCCTACGGAAAATGAACTTAGCAAAAATTGGCATTAGTAAATCATGACTAAATCATCTCTAATCATAGAAAAGCTAAGAAAACTAATGATAATCAACCATGAGGCGTAAGATATGTATTAGCGGCAAGTTGTGGAATTGCGGTATGAAATGAGTTAAAATTTTTGAATTTAGGTTATGAAATAGTGGTACTATGTGATGGAAAAATAGGCATATTTGAGGCTCAACAATGAATATAACGCATATTCATATACATATCAAGTAACGTTAAGGTTTAGAGAACCGCCTTTGTGTTATTTTCATGGCTACATTTCATTGTCCATGGTTTCCCATGGACCCCAACTGACCTTCAAAGTGGTTTATCGGCCCCAAGGCACAACACTCAGTGGCATATATGTCTAATCCTTTGACCAAGGATTCTAGTTGGTAATTAACATACCTATTGACATCACAGTCAATATTTTTCTGGTCATAAACATAATACAAACATAGGCACATGAATGTCATAATCACATGATAATAGAAATAATTAATAGCAAGAATTCCCACTTTCTCATTGGATTCCTCACAAAATAGTGAATCTCATTGGATAACCTCATTGTGTTATCCCAAACATGCCATTCATATATTCATCAATTTTTATAAGCATAATCAATCATCCTTCCACAAGAATGATTCCTGACAACAACCTGTCAAATATAATGGCATTGCATATACTCATTTAATCATCAACATGTTCATGAATATAGTACATATTCACATAATGTTAAACAAAATCAAGTTTAAGAGAACCTCCTATTGAAGTCAAAAATTGTCTTCTTTTCTACAACCCTTTTTTCTTTCCTTTTCATCCTTTTCATGATAGTTTTCTACATTTCCAGTTGAAAGGTCACCTTATTTATGCTCAAACATCATAAAAGGTATCAATCATTCATGGTTTTTATCTATGAAATTTAATCAAAACATTCCTATAGCTACCGAATTTCACTCTTTCTGCAACTAATTGAAGATTCTACAGTTACATCCATGGTTAGACAGGTTCCAGTATGTTGGAGAAGGAATTAATAACATAGGTAGATAGGAAATGATCGACACATGGACATACACCTATCATAATGATATGGAAAGTCACCCAATTCAAAAGATCTGATGGTCAAACCAAAATTCAACTTTGGTTTGAATGCTCCAATGATGTGTAGGTTTTGAAGGCAAGTCGTGGCATTATCAAGCAAGCGTGGAATTGGACGAGAAGAATTTGGAGTTAACATGTCAAATCAGAATCTTCTCATGATTTGTTCTTTTAGTAGCAAATCATGAGAAGAAAGACTCCAAATTCAATTTCATTTCTTAGTTATCAAAGTAGAAACTTGTCTCTTGTATTATGACTCTTAAGACAACTTTTTAATAGAGGGTTATAAAAAGCTTTGAGGCAATGTAATAGACACACTTTCTCTTGTTAGATTTACAATCATTTGTTGTGGAAGACCTCTGCATTTAATATAAATACTTTGCTCTTTGGTGACCTATTATGCAACCAGCTCACAAAATACAAGAAGAGATAGATCAACAACTTCAAAATTAGCCTCTTCGAGGGGGAAAACTCCTTTACATTACACAAATGAGCAATTCTTGGATGATACAAATGACAAGACCTCCTTTCTATATATAAGAGTCTAAGGGGTCACAATATAATCAGAAACTACATAACGATAATATTGTAAGGGCACAACAATAACAATAGTGGGCTTCTATGGGGCACAATAATAACAATATGGGGACTACATGGGCACAACAATACAATAAGGGGGTTGCACTAATAACAATAAGGGGTTACATTAGTATCATAGGGACCTAACGTGGCCCTCTCCTTCAAAAAAGTGTTGTCCTCAATGCTTAAGTAGTTCCAGATGCTTTTGTATAAAATTTTCATCCTCCCATGCGGAATCTCTAGCGGGTAAGTTCTTCCAGTTGATGAGATACTCTGAAATTGATCAATTTCGTAGTTGTCGAGTTCTTGATTCCGTGGTTGCTTCAGGTTCCAACATGATTTTCCTTCCTCATCAATTTT
Organism: Pinus tabuliformis; assembly: GCA_031772625.1. Taxonomy (NCBI): domain Eukaryota; kingdom Viridiplantae; phylum Streptophyta; class Pinopsida; order Pinales; family Pinaceae; genus Pinus; species Pinus tabuliformis. Next base: position 1,022,945,554 of record CM062815.1, read on the forward strand.
CAGCAATATTGTTTGAACTGGGATCTTGTCACCTATAATGTTCTTTAAGCATGAAACTTGGAAAACTGGGTTCACTCAGGTAGATGTAGGAAGCTCCAATTTTTATGCCATAGTACCAATATTTTGTAACACCTTATAAGGACCATAGTACTTTGGTGATAATTTTTTATCTTTCTTAGCTTGCTTGAGGGACATTTGTTTGTATGGTTGTAGCCATAAAAATACCCAGTCGTCTACATCAAAACTTCTTTCATTGCAATATTGATCTGCATGTTGTTTAATTTGATTTTGTGCCCAATTGAGGTTATCCTTTAAGAGTTGTAGAACTTGTTGTTGATGCTCGATGTGATCTTCCACTGCTTAAACCTTAGAATGATTGTCCAAGACTTTTTGGAGATCTGTAGAAATAGATTATTTTGTTGTTTGAACCTCTAGTAAACATAATTGTACAATTACACCCCTTTTTTCTTTCTTTAGAATATTTTTCATGCCATTAGAGCTGATTATCTTTCTTGGTTTCCTTGCGATACCCCTTAATTCAACTTCCTTTCCTTCCAAAAAAAATTTCAAGAAAAGTTGTTGAAAATTAAAAGCTGTCATACCCAACGATTGTAACCATTGGACTCCTAATACAACATCAGCACCACCCATTGGAATGGAAAGCATCGGATTATTCAATACATATTCTCCCATGCATAGCTTGATATTATGGCACTTTCCAGAGAAATTTATGGTTCCTCCTTTTGCAACCATCACTTGACACTCTAGTGCTAGATATAAGAAGCAATTCAATTCCTTGGCCATCTTACAATGAATAAAATTATGGGTACCACCCGAATCAATCAACATTATTACCTTTTTCTTCTTAATACATTCTTCTATCTTGAGAGTTTGATGAGTGGTAATTCCTGCCAATGCATTACAAGATATGGTCAGATTCATTTCTTCTTTCTCTGGGGTTGGTTCCTAGTGTATATCATCTTCTTTTGACGTTTCTTGTTCATTTTCTTCCTCCTCTTCCCAATCTATGTAAATTAATTTCTTCTCAACACACTTATGACCTTTAGTGTATTTGTTATAAAAAAATGTAACAATATATTTTCCTCTTTTTTCTTCCAATTGTTGTGGTGTCAACCTTGTATGTTGTGGAAGGCTAGGAGCAACAACACTTCCATCTTTATAGTTGTGAGTGGTAGGATTCTTTGTTGCCATAATTTTTCTTTCAATTTTTCTTACCAACCTAAATGCCTTCTCTAATGAATCAGGTTCCCAAAGACTAACCTCATGTTGGATGTTATCCTTTATATTTTCTCTGAAGACATCAACCCTATTCTCCTATGGAATATCATTTACCCTTATATTCAATTTTTGGAAGTCCTCAATGTGCTCCACTATTGAACCCTTTTGTTTGAGATTTATCAATTGGCTAAAGAAGATGTTTCTCTTTCTATCCCCATAATGTGCTATCATTTCCTCCGTAAAAATTGACCAAGTGACAAATTTTTTATGAGATCAAAGCCATCGGTACCATACAAACTGATTAGGTTCCAAATATAAAATTGCAATGTGTACCTTTTGTGTGTTTTTCACATTATGGAGATCGAAATACTGCTCCATCTGTTGTATCCATGTTATGGGATCCTTTCCATCAAACTTCCTCATATCGATCTTTGGAATGTGGCGGGTCTTAAATTTAATTTTAGAGTCTATGAAATCATGATTAACATTTCTTTTGTTCTCATCATGAGTTTCCTCTACTATCTTTTCGCCATTAACAAGTCTTTCTTGTAGCAACTTTGTCAAACCTTCCATGTCATTCTTCAAATCTTCCATGTTGCCTTTCAGTTTTTCTTCTATACCATCAATCTTAGCTTCCATGTCACTCTTCAAACCATTCATCTTATCTTTGATTCCATTCTTCAAACCATCCATCTTAGCTTCAATTACTTTTTGTGAGAGCAAAATTTATTGCACTTGGTCTCGTAATTTTGATATATCATGTTGCATTTCTTCCTCTTCTTCATGCTTCATAGTAGAGATTTCGGGTTACTTACTAGGTGTTTCCATTTTCTTTATTCGAGTCATCAATTGATGATAATTATGCTTCACAATTCCCTTTGAATCACTTCAAACTATTTTCTCAAACAAAATTAATGCAAAATTTAAAAAAAAAAAAAAAAAAAAAAAAAAAAAAAAAAAAAAAAAAAAAAAAAACTACACACCTTTATTTCGCTTTGTTGGAGCTCAATATTAAATCTGTTGGATCTCTGTAATTTTGGATTTCCAAGGTCTAAAATTTTGACCTATGGTATCCCAAGTCCTCTTTCCCACCCCACAAGTCTGATCGAGATTGTATTCCCCAAGAAATAATTATGCACAGTCTCCCATGATGACCTGATTATAGACTAGTTGAGTAGAGCTAACTTGTACGAAGTGCCATGTGTCACTATTTCCACAATTGGCCCTGAAAAACATACTCAACAAACTATAGTTTGTTCTATTTCTGTCACTTTTTACAAAATTTTAATCCAATTCTCAAAGAGAAAGCTATGACGGTTTTCCCAATCTCACCAGTTTGAGATTGAATTATGGAGCCTGCAACAACCCTAACTTACTCAATTCATATCTCTGAAATGATAATGAGAAAAGATCTTAAATTCAGACACAAAGTTCATAAAAATTGTGTCTCAAATGGGTTTTAATTCATCTTCTGCATCTTCGTAGAAAAAACGTTATAGCGAAAATTCCACGATGGCCTTTTTGAAGCAGCGAAACCCTAGAATCCAACCTCTGATACCAAACGTTATGCAACCACTCACAAAATAGAAGAAGAGATAGATCAACGACTTCAAAATTAGCCTCTTCGAGGGGGAACCTTATTTACAATACACAAATGAACAATTCTTGGATGATAGAAATGACAAGACTTCATTTCTATATATAGGAGTCTGAGGGGCCACAATATAATCAAAGCCTACATAACAATAATATTGAAAGGGCACAACAATAACAATAGTGGTCTTCTATGGGGCACAATAATAACAATATGGGGACTACATGGGCACAAAAATACAATAATGGGGTTGCACTAATAACAATAAGGGGCTACACTAGTAGTATAGGGACCTAACATGACCAATGCATGGCTAAGTAGTTTGATATTCAATTTTGTTCTTGCACTCAACAAGACAGCCCCCTAGAGAGTTGTAAGACTAGATTAGTTTCCCGTTATGTTCATTTCAATCCATTAGATGGATGGTCATTTCTTCACTGCAATTTGTTGATGTTTTTAATTAGTAGTTTGTCCATCAATTTAATTTTCGGTATTTTGAACAGTTCGAGTGCTCATAAAAATACAAAAAAATTCCTTTTCACATTTTATTTCATTTAGTTGTTTTCATTCTAATTTCATGAGTAATGGACATAGCAATCTGGAATAATAACTACACACATTACTAATCCTTCTGAGCTATATTCTAGCTTGTTATTTTGCTGAAGTAGTTTTATTTATATTTATACTTCTATTGGATAGAATAGAATTTCAATTTGCAAAAGCATTTAGAACATTTCAATTTCTTGCAAGTAGAATTAGAATTTCAATTTTGTCATTAGAATATTTTGTTTTTCAATTCAGTTCAAGTCGAATAATTTTAAATTCTTGTTGCTATAGATTAAATTTCAATTTAGTTATAGTAGAATAACTTTTAATTCTTGTTGCAATAGATTCAATTTCGAATCAGTTTGATTTCACCTTGAAGTTCGATTTGATTTCAAAAGAGTAATTTTGACGGAAAGAACATCTACATAGAAATGTTTTGAGTTAATCTAGTCCCATTTATATTTGGTCCAATTTCATCTTTTAAAATAAAAAATAGAACTCCTAGCATATATTGTGCACATGCACTTCATAAGTACACAAACCTTGGTTGACAATTAATGAATTAATTTAACCATCAATTAAATTACCCAACATTTTGGCATCGTTGTTGGGGAGTGTATATAGGACTTTATTTTTGGTTTGCTTATCATTTTATATGCATAATTAAAGCATGTTAAAGATCATTTAGAATGCATGAATAGAGAACGAGATTCTAGGGGTAGATTTGTAAGTAGAGGTAGAGGACAGAGTTCAATACCAACATCACCACTCACCTCCACTAGACCACGTAGCACCACACCATCCTCCGACACTCACATTCCATCCATAGAAGGAAGACATAGACTTCCTAAGGTGCATAGATCTGAAATCCAACCCACGGACTCACCAACTTATTCCATTGAAGATATAGTTGAAGAACCTACATCCCCTACTAAAGGAGTTATATGTACCTCTTCAATAGGAGAACAACTCTTAGGACAAGAGTTAGAGGTACCTAGTGAAGAAGAGGAGGAAGTTTATTCTAAAATACCATTAGTAGAAGAACTAGAGGAAGAGTTAGACAATCCTATTGTTGAACCTTATATTAGCTTTGAAGAGTCTATAATGGTAGGAGAAGGGGAAGGAGAAGTACACAATGTAAATGGTGAACTTAGGATTGGAGGTGGAAGAGGCAGAGGAGGAGGTGGAGGATGAGGTGGTAGAGGAGGAAGGGGAGAACCATATCCTTATGGATTTCCTATCTTTGATGAAGATACCACAACCACAATGAAAAATATCTCACCTTTTATTCTTCCTAATTTTCATGGCCTAAGAACTGAGGATCCAGAGACATTTATTTTTGAGTTTGAAGTATTATGTAGATCTTATGACTATTTACTTGATACTCAAAAATTGAAACTATTTCCAACTACTCTAAAATATGGAGCCCTTAAATGGTTTATGGGTCTAGGAACACATAGTATCAGAACATGGGAAGAAATGAAAAGGGTGTTCCTAAAAAAATATAAAGATTATTGTATGCCCCATAACCTTAAGGATGAAGTCTTTAAGATGATGAAAAAGGAGGATGAAAGCCTTGAATACTTGGTGGAAATATTTTCCAACAATATTAAAAGGGTTAGGATGCATTATTTAGATGAGGAAACATTGAAAACACTTTTGCTAAAAGCTATAGGAGATGAGTGCATTGACCTCCTTGACTTAATGGGCAAAGGAGATGTTTCCCAACTTTCATTCGATGTAATTTTTTATTTGTGCAAACATATTTCAAGAGGTAGGACTAAATCTGGTAAGTATCCAAGAGATTCATCCATGTCAAGAGTTAGTAAATCTTCAGCTGGAATAGTGAGTATAGTAGAATTAGAAAATTTTCTTGATAGTTTCAAAATAGATATTCTTTGGAATCTTAGTGAACAATTAGATACTCTCAAAATACAAAACAAGAAAATAGATGAGAATGTTGCATTATCTATCTTTTGTCCTAGGTGTAGGAAAAAGCATGCTCTAAGAGAATGTCCTCTTGATAGTGTAGAAATTTGTGTCATATGTGCTAAAAATCATGATACAAGGGAATGTCCTTAAATACTTGAGCTTAAAGTTGTCTTTCAGGATGAAACTAGAACAAGCCAAGTTGAATCACTTTGCTTTATTGCTAAAATACCATGGAAATCCCAACAACTAAGCATGACACAAGGTTTTAACACTCAGTAGCAATCATATGCACAACCACATAATTGTAGAAATTATGGTGTAGATTTACAACTGCTCATGAATTTGTAATCAAAATCACAAGACACAAACCTACTCTACTTCTCTATGGAACTTAATTCACAATTTAGAACAAAAATCTCAGACATTAAATAAGAAATAGCACACATGCACACAATAGTTTTCCTGGGGAAAGAAATATGCTTAAAATCCCAATGCCTGCTTGCATTAATCTGATGAATAGAGATGTCTTACAATTACTTTGCACAACTGAGTGCAACCATATAAAATTTTAGGGGCTAATTTTCCATGGTTTTTCTATTAAAAAAAAATCACCAATTTTCTTTTTTTCTAAAAATGATTCTCCCAATTTTTACAATATAAAAATATATTAACTTAAAAATTGCCTAAATTATATAGACACTATATTTAAAATCATTAGAAATTTGAATATTTTTAAAAATATATCAACAAACATTTTATAGTTTGTATATTATATACTAGTGAAATTTTCCAAGGTTTCTAAACTTTAAGATAAATTTCCATCCTTAAAATTTTCCCTGAGTGCAGCCTGCAAGTGAATAACCTATCTCTCTTCTCATTTAGAAGCTCTGACCCAGACTTATTCAATTTATGCCTCAGCATGAACCCCTATTTCCTTATGCAATTCCTTGAGAAATTAGGACCTTATTATTTAGGAATTTCTCCAAAATGGATTGCACAATTCCCAAGGTTGATCATCGGATTGCATGCAACACTTGTACACTCAAGACTGGTCTATAATTGATGTTACATTGCTTTGGAATCTCCACCACAGTTGGGGAACTTGAATTCTCTGCATGCAATAGCTATTTTGGGTTGATTGATGAGTTAACGGGATGATCACTGATTTTGACTGAAGTCCCACTGCACAACTAACATTCCACTAGTTCCTCCAACAGTTGGAACTAGTTTAATTGAAAACAACTTGAGGTAACTGACTTTGATTGCTACAAATAGAAATCATGCATGCTTAATTAAACTCTAACTCCTCCTACTCTAATTTACTGAGTAAATTGGGTGACACAAGCCATGTCACATAAGTTAACTGCATCCAAATTGTCTGTTGATGTGGAAATTTGAATTTTCTCAATTTAATCAAGGAACAATCAAATTGAGAATTTCTTGCTACATTTTTCAACACTCCCTCTCAGCAATAAAGGGATTATCAACCAACCCTGTCCTGCACCTATGGAACTCAAACTTCCCTCTTGAAAAATCCTTTGTCAAAATGTTAGCATCTCATTCCTCTGTCGAAATGTAGTGTAGCAACATTGTCCACCCCTGAACACAGTCCTGTAAATGGTGATACTGTATATCTATATGCTTGGATCGATTGTGAAATATAGGATTCTCAAAGAGATTGATGCAAATTTGATTATCATAGTAGATCAGATTTGGATTCATCATCTAACCAAACAGACCAACAAGTACCTTTCTCATCCAGATCGCCTCACATGCTACTTGACTTGCAGCCATGTATTCTACTTCTATCGAGCTAAGCACCACAAATATTCACTTCTTTCTCTACTAGGAAATAGTTGCAGACCCAACATTGAAAATTCCACCTGATGTACTCTTTCGGTTTGATGGACTATGTGCCCAATCTGCATATATTAAGCCACACAGATTCACTCATTTTGTCCATCTGTACCATAGTCCAAACTGGGTAGTTCCTCTGAGGTACCATAAAACATGCTTAGTTTCCTTCCAAAATAATGTGGTTGGCCTAACCATAGCTTGGCTTAACTAGTTGAATCCATAGCACATATCTGGTTGAGTGTTCACAAGATACATTAGTGAACCCACTAGCTTCTGATAAATGGTAGTGTCCACTTCCTCACCTGAAGTGGCATCCTCCTTCCTCCAGTTGGTTGCTAGAGGTATCTCCATGGGTTTACAACTCTCCAGGCAGAATATTTGAAGTATCTCATTTGTATACTTGCCTTGAGACACAAATAGTTCCCCATCTCCTTGCCATACTTCCAACCCAAGGAAGTAATGCATGAGACCCATGTCATTCATTTCAAATTCTCTTACAAGGTCCTCCTTGCAAGATCTAATCAAATTTTCATCACCAGTTAAAATCAAATCATCAACATATAATACAATAATAAGCAATTTACCTTCTACCAAGATGTGATATAGGTTTCCATCCGCTTCACTTTTGGTGAATCCCAAACTAGTGAGATAGCTATCGATCATGGTGTACGAAGAACAAGGTGTTTGTTTAAGACCATACAACGCTCGCTTGATTTTGCACACATGAGACTCTCGATCAAATGTCTCAATGCCTTCCGGTTTCTCTATGTACACCTCCTCATCAATAACTCCATTGATAAATATTGTTTTTACATCCATCTGGTGGGTCTTCCACCCCATCTATGCAGCCAGTGCATGAATTGATCTAATGAATGAGTACCTTGCTACAGGAGCAAAGGTCTCCTTATAGTCAACTCCCTCAACTTGAGAGTACCCCTTGGCTACAAATTTGGTCGTATACTTCTCTATGCTTCCATCTACTGCATGCTTCACCTTGAATATCCATCTCGAACCCACTATTGATTTATCTGTTGGTCTTGGGATAACTTCCTAAACATTTTTCTTTAAAATGGATTCATATTCCTCCACCATTGCATCAACCCATACAAGTTTCTCTATTGCTTCCTTAAAATAGGATGGCTCTGTCTTTATAAGATCAATCATTAAATCCATGTAGCCAGTGTACCTCTTAGGTAACCTTCTCTTCCAGCGTAAATTTAAAGGAGCTCCTACATTCTCCATCGCATATTGCACAAGTCTATTAGCTTCCCTAGTCCTTTTCCTACCTTCTCTGGATGGTTCTTCTTGAGTGGATGTCTCCACTCTCAGTTCCTCAATTTGTGGTCGCTCCAAAACTTCTTGAGGCTCCTCCTTTGGAGCTAAAAGGTACTCTTCTGGTGGGATCTGAAGCTCCCTCTCAAGAGAGCGTTGCATCTCTTTCTCCTTATCAAACTTTACATCCCTTTGCAAAAATGTCATTTTGAGGAATGGAAAATACACATGATAGTTGTGGGGAGCTTCTGTGTAACCCACAAATACCCCCAATTTTGTTATCAGGTCAAGCTTCCTCCTTGATTCTTTGGATACATGGTAGTAAATGGAGGCTCCAAAAATCCTGATGTGCGACACATCCGACTTTCTCCCCAAGAAAACCTCCTCCTATGTAATCATACCAAGAATCCGATGAGAACTCTAGTTCTGCAAATAGACGGTTTTGTTGCATGCATCAGCCCACAAATGTAGAGGTAGGCCTTGGTCATGTAACATCACCCTCTCTACTCTCACATTGCTATGGTTCTTTCTCTCAGCCACCCCATTTTGTTGTGGGTTGTGTGGTTTTGTCAACTCTCGTCGAGTGCCTTCTTCCACACATAAATTTTTGAATTCATTTGACATGTACTCACCTCCATTATCGATCCTAAGAGCCTCCACCTTCTTGTTGGATTCTTTCTCAATCAGTGCCTTCAATTCTATGAACTTGGAGAATGTCTCATCTTTCTTTCGCATGAAGAAAATCCAACACTTCCGTGAGAAGTCATCAATAAAAATGATAAAATATTTGCATCTGGCAGTGGAGGCTATCGAGAAAGGTCCACAAACATGAGAGTGGATCCTTTCCAAGACTTCCTGTGCTTTGTTTTCCCGATCATGGAATGTGGATTTTTTGTACTTACCCAAGGTACATCCTTTGCATAGATCTTATTTCTCAAGTGCTCCTTTGGGGATTCATATGGTTATTTGTTGCATAATATTTAGGGTGCCATGATGCAAATGCCCAAGTATTTTGTGCCAAATTTCACTGACATTGCATCCCTTCACTTTCTTTGCCTTAGTGCTTAATGCAGCATAGTCTTCCACATCTAGCTTATACAAGTTCTTCACATGAACACCGATCTACTTCACCTATCTTGTGGCTATGTGTCTTAAGAATTCTTTTCCTTTGCTAAAGATCACATCATAACCACAATCTTCCAAAATTGCAACACATATGAGATTTTTCTTTAGGCCCAGAACAAACATGACATCCTTGAGTTTGAGAAGGGATCTCGGCTCCCTCTAAAAGGTGATTGTACTGATCATGGTCACATTGTACCTTCTGTCGTCCCCCAGATCAATGTGCATATGAAAATATTTCTCCTCCAGGTCACTAAAAATCTCTCTACACCTCGTCATGTGGAAAGATGCACCTAAGTCCAAGTACCACACACTCCCCATCATTGTTTGGCCATGCATGTAATAAGGGTAAAATCAAGCTCGAATTATGAAGCCAAGGCTTCACCTGCTACTCCTCCTGTGGTCTTGTTTCTTGACTTTATGTGTGGACATTTCATGGCATAGTTCCTGAATTCATGACAATTGAAGCATTTAATTTTGGACAAATCTTTCTTCTTTCCCCCTTAGCTAGAATATGGTTTGGTTTGAGATTTCTTCCCTTTTCCCTTCTTTCCCTTTCCAACCAATGCAATTTTTTCTTCATCCTCGCACTTGGATGAATTCCCATCTTTGGTGTTCTACCTTATTTCCTCTTGTACCAAATTAGACCATAAGCATTACCAATTCAGTAGTTTCTCCCTACCGTTCACTAACTCTTGGTAGCTATGCCAGCTCTTAGGAAGGCCTAGAAGGGCTAGGCTTACCAAGTCATCTTCTGCAACATTAACACCAACCTCATGAAGTTCATCACGACATTGTGTGAACCTACTTAGATACTGCGGAATAGTGTCATTCTTTTGCATCTTGATATTTCGAAGTTTATCCCTGAGCACTAACTTCATGTGGTCACTACTATTCTTAAACAATTCTGTCAATGTTTTCCACATTACGATTGGAGTTTATTTCCCGTAGAGATTTTAGATAATGTGATCTTGTACTCCCTCCAATATTATTCTCCTCACCTTGGCTACATCTTTCTTCCACTAACAAAGGTTATGGGCATCAAATGCTTGTGGGTTTTCAACATTTGTCTTGATGTATTCTAGCAATCCATTGTCATCCAATATTGCCTCCATGTGATCCTTCCATGCGATGAAATTAGAGATGCATTCCAAGGCATACTCTAGCCCAATCCCATTGAAGGTCATCTTCTCATCTCTGAAGAAATCCTGCTACATTGAACTGCAAATTTGAACCTCCTGATAAACAACTTTAAAATTATTGTTCTATAGTGAATCCTGTTATGATACCATGTAAAAATTATGGTGTATATTTGCAACTAGTCATGCAGTTTTAATCAAAATAACAAGACACAAACCTACTCTACTTCTCTATGGAATTTAATTCATAATTTAGAACAAAAATCTTAGACATGCAATAAGAAATAACACACATGCACACAATAGTTTCCCTAGGGAAAGAAATCTACTAAAAACCCTAATTCCCGATTGCATTAATCTGATGAATGGAGATGCATTACAGTTTCTTTGCTCAATTGAGAATAACCTACAAGTGAATAACCTATCTCTCTTCTCACTGAGAAGCTCTAATCTAGACTTAGTCAATTTCTTCCTCTTCTTGAGCCCATATTTCTTTGCATAATTCCTTGATAAATTAGGCCCCTATTATTTAGTAATTTCTCCAAAATGGATTACGCAATTCCCAAGGTTGATCATCATATTGCATGCAACACCTGTACACTCAAGACTAGTCTACAACTGATGTTACACTGCCTTGGAATCTCCACCAGGTTGGGGAACTCGAATTCTCTACATGCACTAGCTATTTTGGGTTGACTGGTTAGTTAACTGGATGATCATTGAGTTTGAATGAAGTCCCACTGCACAACTAACCTTACACTAGTTCCTCCAATAGTTGGAACTAGTTTAACTGAAAACAAATTGAAATAACTGACTTTGATTGCTACAAGTTAGTAATCACACATGCTTAACTAAACTCTAACTCCTTCAGTTCAAATTTACTAAGTAAACTGGGTGACACAAGCCATGTCACACAAGTTAACTACATCCAAGTTGTTTGTTGATGTGGAAATTCGAATTTTCTCAATTTAATCAAAGCAAAAACAAATTGAGAATTTATTGTTGCATTTTTCAACAAGAATAATTGGATTTCACCTATTCCTTGGCAACCTTAGTTAGCCCAACCCTAAAATCCATCTTGGGCACATGGTTGGCAGAATTATTATGGTAGAAATCCCTAATATCCTCAATTCCAACAACCTTACTCCTCTTACCCACCTCAATACTACCCTCCTCAACCTCAATTCCAGACCCGACCACCAAATCAATCACTTTCATTACCATCCACTCCATTTCGTCAAAAATCTAATCAACTACCTACTCAACCACCCCTAAACCCAAATAATAAAATAAAAAAACTATCTACAACGTAGAAGGTCAAAATTTTCAAGCTTGTATGATAGCCCCATTAGGTCTAAATGATGTCCAACTTAGATCTGGTAGGGTTTTGCAAAAGAAGTCACCACCAGTTGTCATCCAAAAATCTAAAGAGGATGAGGTTCTTGAAAAAGAAACATTTCTTGATCAAGAAAAGACTCCTCCAAAGGAAGATGTTCCTACACATTTAGATGATAACCAAATAAACCCAACTTCTACAATTCCTCTAGTAGAACAACCTTCTATTTCCTTACAAAATCCACCTTTTCCTGAAAGGCTCAAAATTGATAAGGGAATAGAAAGGAAAATTGTTTTACCAGAATATGATATGCTAGATGAATTGAAAAATATTTGCATCAAAATTCCTTTGCTCCAAGCTATAAAGGAAATACCAATATTTACAAAAATAATTGAGTTGTGTTTTAGAAAACTAGGAAGAAAAAGAAAATATGTCAAGAAAATCCAATTGATAGGAAATATTATTGATATTATGATGGGGAGTCCAATAGCTCAAATATATATAGATCCAGGTAACCCTATTGTAAAAAATCACATTAATGGTATTAAAATTACAAAAACTGATTTATTTAGGAGCAGCCATCAAATTATGGATCAATTGAAGTTGTTGAATCTTCAATATACCTTAACATTACCACAATTAGTGGATATATTTGTTATCAAACTGGATGGTATATTAGAAAATGTGTCTGTCTCTTTGGATTCATGGGGGTATCCTATCGATTTTATGATTTTAACTCCCAAGAATAATCTAGGAGGCCATCTGTTGTTCCTTGGTAGATATTGTCTAGCTATAGTTGATGCATTCATAAGTTTTAGATCTACTAAGAAATCTGCATTGTATCTACTTGCAAAAACAATATCTTAAGTAGAAATTTAAGTTTGTATAGATGATGATAATGAAGACTTTGATGATATTGAACCAATATTTACTCTTTCACAAATAGATGAGGAAGATCAATTAATAAATTTGATGAACAATAATGATTCTTCTTCATATTGTGAACAAAATTAGAGTTTTCAAGAACAATGTAATATTGAATATTTATCATCTCATCAAATGGCTTTGCATTCTATGGAAAAGTTTTGCAACTCTTTAGTAGAAATATTTCTAGGTAAAACATTAAACATAAATAATAACTTGGAAGAGTTTCAAAACATGAATTTGATTAAGATGCTACAAAAACATTCCTCTTATTATGCATGGGAATACATTGATGTGAAGGGAATTGATCCTAAAACATGTATGCATCATATTTATATCCAAGAAAATGGAAAACATCATAGAAGAATGAACCCTAATCTGAGAGAAATTATTAAGAATTACAAAATTTACTTAATGTGAATTTCATTTATCCGATATCATATAGTCAATGGGTTTCACCTTTAGTGATTTTTCCAAAGAAGAATGGAAAACAGAGAGTGTGCATTGATTATGGGGAATTGAATAAAGCTATTTTGAAATATCATTTTCCACTATTGTGTATAGATCAAGTACTAGATACCTTAGCAGGGAAGAAATACTTTCATTTCTTGATGGTTTCAGTGGATATAACCAAATCCAATTGGCACCAGAAGATCAAGACAAAACAACCTTTACATGTCCATGGGGTACATATGCCTATAGGGTACTTCCTTTTGGGTTATGTAATGCACTTGCAACATTTCAAAGAGCAATTTTGGGTATCTTTTATGATCTAATTCATGATTGTGTGGAAGTTTACATGGATGATTTTACTGTCTATGGAAATACTTTTGAAGAAGCTCTTGAAAAATTAGAAAAAGTTCTCATTAGGTGTAAAGAAACAAATATTTCATTAAGTCATGAGAAATGTTTTATGATGTTTAATGAGGGAATTGTTTTAGGCCACCATATTTCAGGTGATGGAATTAAAGTGGATACATCTAAAGTAGAAGTAATTTTTAAAATTTCAATTCGTACTTGTCAAAAAATTGTTAGAAGTTTTCTTAGTTTTACTGGTTATTATAGAAGATTCATAGAAAATTTCACAAAAGTAGCCTCTCCACTTTTCAAAATTCTTACAAAAGATTGTGATTTTGTTTGGGATTTTGATTGCCATAAAGCATTTGAGACATTGATGTAAAAAATCACTAAAGCACCAATTTTAAGGGGACCTAATTGGTTTCTTCCTTTTCACATTTCAATTGATGCTTCAGACACAACTTTAGGAGGTGTGTTGGGACAGAGAAAAATTAACTCCTTATGCCATTTATTACACAAGAAAAAATTTGACTCTTGCAAAGTTAAATTATACTATAATAGAAAAGGAGTTTTTAGTTGTTGTGCATACCATTAACAACCTTCAACATTATGTCACTGGTTATGAAACTTTTATTCATACAAATCATTTTTCTATTAGATATATAATGAACAAACCAATTACTAATGGCAAGATCACAAGATGGTTGTTGTTTTTGCAAGGATTCAATATTACTATTCTTGACAGACCAAGAAAAGAAAACACAATTGTTGATTTCCTTTCTAGAATGCAGAATGAGAATAATGATGTTCCTATAGAGGATAATTTTCCTAATGAATATATTTTTGCAATATCTATTAAAACTACTTGGTTTGTAGATATTGCTAACTATTTTGCCATAGGAAAGTTACCCCCACAATTATTAGCCAAAGAGAAGCAGAAATTCATCAAATCCATTGCACCTTATTCTTGGATAGATGGAGAATTATACAAAATTGGACCTGACTTAATCATTTGAAGATGTGTTCGAGAAGATGAAGTACCAAAAATATTGAAAGCTTGTCATGATGAACCATGTGGAGAAAACTTTTTTGATAGAATAACTTCTTATAAAGTCCTTATTTTGGGATATTATTGGCCTTCTATTTTTAAGGATGCCAAAGAATATCTCAAGAGATGTGATAGTTTCCAAAGAATGGGAAAGCCTATTCCATCATATGAGATGCCTCTACAACCACAGGTACTTATAGAGCCTTTTGAAAAATGGACTCTAGATTTCATTAGTCCAATCAATCCTCCATCTAAACAGAAAAGGTTAATACTCATTTGTACAAATTATCTTACAAAATTGGTAGAAGCTAAACCAATTCCCTTTGCAACTGAAAATTGTGTAGTTACATTTCTTTTTTAGGACATTTTTACTTATTTTGGTGTCCCAAGGGAAATTGTGACAGATCAAGGCACTCAATTCACATCAATTTGGGGCAGAAAATAATGGAGCAATACAAAATCAAACATCAGAAGTCTACTCCATATCATCCACAAGAAAATGGGAAAGTGGAATCCACCAATAAGGTTCTTGAAGCATCCTAACCAAGACTATGTATTTTCATAGAAGAGATTGGGTAGAAAGGCTTCCGGAGGCACTACGGGCGTACAATACAACATAAATAAATACAATTGGACATTTATGAGCTTGTCTATGGAAAGCAAGTTTTGCTTCGAACTGAGTTCCAAGTGGAGACTTTTAGAACAACAACAAATTTAGGCCTTGATCTATCTAAACCTCAAAAATAAAGGTTAGAACAATTGAATGAGCTAGATGATATTGAAAAAGATGTTATCCAAAGAACCATCATAGTTCAACAGCAAAGATCATGATGGCATGACAAATTCATCAAAGCTAAAATATTCAAGCCAGGTGATTGGTCTCTTATTTTTTACTCCAAATTCAAATATTTTAAAGGAAATTTTCAAACTCACTAGCTTGGTCCTTATGAAATAGATATTGTCTTTAAAAATGGAGCAGTCAGAATCAAAACCATTGATGAAGAAAAAATTACCTTCCTTGTTAATGGTCATAGATTAAGGTTATATCATAAACCATTAACAAGAGGAATTTTTCAAATATTTGTAAGATAATTTTGATTTCAAGTTGGTTGAGAAAGGAGATTCTTCTCCTCACCCTCTAACCCAATTGTAATTTTATTTTCTCAAATTAAAAAAAAAAAAAAAAAAAAAAAAAAAAAAAAAAACACAACAAGTATAGATATGAAAACCAACATTGTTGGCATGTCTACACAAAAATCTTAACTAAAAACCAAGAATTCTTGACAGTTTAGATTTTCACACCCCTTGTCTCTTTCCCATTTTATTTTTATCCCTCATTTTCAAATAAATTTTCAAGTATAAAGCAACACTTTTGCAGCCTAGTTTTCTTCAAGAAACAGGAGTAATAAGATTCCATTCCAATAGCAACAGAAAAATTCTTAAAAATAACAATTGTTGAATCAATGATATTCTACAACCAACTTTAAATTTTGTAGTTGATTACAAATTGTATATCCATATCAATTTACATAAAAAGAAGCTTCCAGAACCTATAGTAGAGGAAACTATATCGAATTTCAAAGAGGTATCTGCTAAGGTATGTAACTAGGGTGTTAGATTATTTTTCATCTAAGAGCATTAGGTTTTTAAACTCAATGAATGATCATGATAAATATAAAAATTGATCAAGTCTTATACCTTATAAAATCCCCCCTTCCACTATACATCTATAATCATACTTGTTACAACCTTATATTGTCATCATATCCCGAGCCGTCACATCAAAATATCGAGTCCAAAATCGCCTAAATTCTAACGACCCTATAAAATTGGATCTAAGGGTTGTGGCAATCATTAACATAAAACGGGAGTTTCAATATGAATCAAACACTACCACAAGCGACCTATTTCACCCTCACTTGACATCCTCAGACTATCCAGCCTTATCGATCATATCTCCATTTACCTCTTGCCACCCTTGTCAAAGAGAGAGAATTTAGGATCAAAACTCCTCCTATGCTATGGTTTTCAGTGTCAGAATATATCCCAACAAAGTAAAATTCCTTCAGGCATATCCTCAGGTCAGGGATTAGTTGCAGCAGGTGGGCTGGCTCAGTTTCTTTGTGAAATTCGATGGGCACGAGACAAAGTCACAAAATTTTTTGCACAGGTGTTTGATGGAGTATAGGAAGAAATTGGTGACATTACGGTCATACTTATAGATTCCATAGTGGCAGAAGTAATAGAATTACCTAGGAATGGAGAAAGTTGGTTCAAAAATAGGAAAATTAAGGAAAAAGAGTGGATAGTCTTCCTCCGAGACCCAGGTATGGATACTTCTATTTTCAAAAAGGGGATACCAATGACTGCATTGAAAACTAAGTGGAGGAATTTGTTGCTAGTCATTCAAAAAAAATAACTTGTGAAGGGAGATATGGAACCATGTTTTTCTACCATGTTCGACTCTTAATGCATTTCATTGATGGGAATGAATTAAATTTACCATACTTCCTACTCTATAGTCTCAAAAAAATGGCCTCTAGTGTACAATGAGAGTCGAAAACCCTCAATAGTGCCCTCTATCACCATGGATTAATTAAAATCCTCATTGAAGCACATATGAGAGCCAGGGGAGACAATTGGCAAAGCTTTTTGGTCCGCAATCATTTTATAGAAGTACAGGAGGAAGAAATGGTTACGAAAACTAGAAGAAGTTGGTGCAGAATAGCCTCAAACCCTAACCATGAACCCATTAATGAAGAAGAGGGTTTGACTGTTGATGAGGCAGAACAAATGGAAATCTCACCAGAGGTACCAAAAGATGATACTCCTCTTTGTCAATTTTTGGAAAAGATTAGACAAAAAAATGAAAAAGAAGATGTTAGAAGGAAGAAAGCTAGCACAAGTGTCAAGCAATCTGAAGAAAAAGAAGTAGAACCATAAGATAAGGAACAAAGGAAAACAAGCAAAAGAAAAAGCATCCAAAAGACAGAGGAGTCAAAAGTGAAATTGAGAAGGAGAAAACACATTTCTAAGCATTTAAGTATACAATCACCAGAGATAGTTGACCTCGAGGAGGAGGAGCATAGCATAAGTAAAGAATCCATAGCATCACCACTTTATAAGACTCCAAATCCAACCAGGAAAACACCTGAAATTGACCCAGTCCAATAGAAAATCTATGATTATGTGGAATCACTAGAGAAAAGAACACAAAAAAAGGTAAATTCCCCTCTCCAAAATGAATATGAACATGCTTTCAATGAATAAGTTCCTTTGACTGATGATATTCCCCAAAAAGAATATAATATTGAATATGCTTTAAAATAATATATATATATATATGAGTTATAAGTATTGAACAAACATCTCAAACAAGAACATGAGGCAATAAAAGTACATAATGAAATCCTGAGGACTCCAAACGATAACATACTCTTGCATTTGTGCCACTAGTATAAGAAGAAAAAGAAACTCAAGGCTAACAATAGTTTCCTTAGAAACAAAGTCAGAGGGTTGCATAGTACAATCTTAATGAAGAAACCAAGGGCAGCATTTAGTGTTAAGAAGCAAAAAGAGGGCACTAGCTTGGACGTCTTGATCCAAGCTTTGGAGATATTATAGCGAATGAAGGATTGGGAAAATTTTGAAGTTTTGATGCATGAGGACATACAAAACCCTCGGTGTAGGGGAATGTTGAAGTCCAAAATTGCCTTATTTTTTACAACCCTTTTTACTTTCCTTTTCATCGTTTTTGTAGAAATTCCTTGTAGATTCAAACTGCTTATGTAATTTTCTAAAACAAAAGACTTGAATCTATTATACTTGCCAACGGAAATAATTAATTGATCGAGAAATCACGAAGCATACAAGGGAAAGAATTCAATCAAAACATTACACAATGATTTCCTGGGGAAAGTC
Source organism: Pinus tabuliformis (assembly GCA_031772625.1). Lineage (NCBI taxonomy): Eukaryota > Viridiplantae > Streptophyta > Pinopsida > Pinales > Pinaceae > Pinus > Pinus tabuliformis. Next base: position 1,022,964,282 of record CM062815.1, read on the forward strand.
ACAACTAAAAACCCCTGCTATCTGTATATTGAATTTGATCTGATAATGAGATATAAGAAAATTAATAAGGTATTACAGACTCATGTGCATGGATTTGCCTATGTTATCTTATGTGATGGATCGATCAGATTGTGAAATACATAGAGTATGAAGCAGTAAAAGACTATAATAGACAAACACATAAAAACACAACAAGTTTAATAAGGAGTTCACCCAATACTCCTGGGCTACATCTCCTGGTCTAGCCTTCAGTGGTGGCCTCTCTATTATGTCTTCAAGCAGAGTTTTTACAATAGTATGAACTCAATTTGAGACTCAAAACACAATAGATATAACAGTAAGAGTTTGCTTGAACCTCTCAAGGTCTCTCTAAGTACACAGACTCTCTGAATCACTCTCTGTCTCTGTCTTAGCTCTATCTCAGCACTGCCTGCCCTGTGTTTTGTTTTCTATGGCTTTAATGCCAAACTGTGTTGCCTGTTCATTTCAGCTCCTCGGCTTTCAGCCTCCCCATCCTCTGTTCGCTCAGACCCCTTTCTAAGTGTTGGCAATCATTTTTAAATGCTTCTAAGGATGGTGGCCACCTGTACTGTAACGGAATGGTTATCGGGCCTATAAAATCCTTTGGAATGCCCAAAAACAATCATTTTTTGTTTTACACAGAGAAACATTGCAACACTGTGAAATTCCGCCAAAACACTGCTTATTTCGGACTGTGAAAGTCCTTAAATATGGTCTATTCCCCTATTGGGTCTATCCTTAATCGTTGTCACAAGTCACTTTGGCCCTGCTCCAAGGTTCCCCTTTGTATTTTAGAAATACGTTAAAACTGTGAAAATACATTGGAAATGGCTTTTCTTTGGACTTGAAACAATATATAATAGCCTTAAGGAACCCTTTCGGGTCCGTATTATCGCATCGGCGCTTCACCCCTTGTATTTTGTTTAATGAACGAAATACGCAAAATACATTGGAAATGCCTTTCTGCGGATCTCACATCTTATGCAATAATATTTATATAACTGTCGGGTCTGGTTCATTGAATCGTAGATGTGTATGTGTATATGCTCGCTCCCCTATGTGGCCCTGATTGCGATATAGTGATGTGATTGATCGTAATCGCACATCACGATAACCCCGGGCCGTTGTAAGCGCTCTTGTAATCTCCGATATTGATCCTGCGATGCAACATGGGCCTTCAATCTGCGCGCTTGATCGACAGTCCTAGTTAACTCCGTCGGTCGTCGTCGCAAGTGTTATGTATTCTATGCCGATATCTACTGATTACCACCGCCGATAGCAATTCTCCGATCAGACCTGGACCGTTGATAGGCCAGATCTGACGACTATTGTGCATTCACTTGTTCAAACCTCCGATACTCTGTTTTTCACTATTTTCACGTGTTTTTGGCCCCCCGATAGTGGTTTTCCGCCATTCTAAGGGTTCTTCATATGCGATTATTTAGATCTTTGGCATGATTTTAAGAGATTTCAAGACTTAGAGAGTGTTCTTGCAACATGGGCCTTCAATCTGCGCACTTGATCGACAGTCCTAGTTAACTCCGTCGGTCGTCGTCACAAGTGTTATGTAGTCTGTGCCGATATCTACTGATTACCACCGCCGATAGCAATTCTCCTATCAGACCTGGACCGTTGATAGGCCAGATCTGACGACTATTGTGCATTCACTTGTTCAAACCTTCGATACTCTGTTTTTCACTATTTTCATGTGTTTTTGGCCCCCCAATAGTGGTTTTCCGCCATTCTAAGGGTTCTTCATATGTGATTATTTAGATCTTTGGCATGATTTTAAGAGATTTCAAGACTTAGAGAGTGTTCTTGGATCCACTTGGATCACGCCTTCCCACTGAAAAAGGCTTTTGGACCACCAAAAGTTGGTTTTCAAGCATCACCCAAGTGAGGATACAGCTGCCTCACTTACCGAATCTCTATCCATTTTGCACTGCTGGGTTTTGAACCTTTGAGCCTGATTCTAAGGTACTTAACATCCCCTATTCGCATGGTTCTCACCTTCCTATCTAGAACTATATCTTCTTGCAGCTCATTGAGATATTCAAGCAATGGATCATTAATGGAAGGCAATTGACTTTTCTCTTCGGGATCTTCAATTAATGAAGGTTCAAACAGTCTTAAGTTTTCTGCATTTACCACTGAATAGATGTGCATGTATGCTGGCAGATCAAGGCGGAAAGCATTCTCACCAATTTTCAATAGTACCTTAAAAGGTCCATACCTTATTAGCTTCAGCTTCTTTCCTTCACCTTGCATTTTGTCCTTGCTGATATACAGCTAGACTTGATCACCATCTTGGAAGTTGTGCTCCACCCGGTGTTTATCATGCCTTGCCTTGTACTTGGCTTGGCCCTTTTCCAGCTAATCTTGCACTGCCTGGTGAATTTCTTGGATCTGTTCAATGAACCTGGTTGCTTTGTCCACATCACTGTGTCCAGCAACTACTATGTCTTTTTCAAAGACAAAATCCAAGGGAGACCTTGGTATAAAACCAAAACAGGTCTTAAAAGGAGATCTATATGTAGAAGAATGTTTAGCGCAGTTTTAAGCATGTTGCACATAACATAAATGTTCATCCCAAAGCTTGGGGTGCTTGCTGCAATAGCCCCTGAGCAACTGGATCATTGTCATGTTGACTACCTCTGTTTGGCCATCTGTTTTTGGATGAAAGGTTGTGCTCTTCTTCAGTCTAGTGTCCATCAATTCCCATAGACTTGACCAAAACTTCCCAACAAATCAACAATCTCGATCAGATACTTTGGAAGTGGGTAACCCAAAATGCACCCAGACATGTTGAAATAACAACTTCGTTGTTTGTTCAGCTGTAATCTGCTTATTACAGGGTATTAAAATATACATTTTGCTTAACCTGTCCACAATAACATATAAATAGTCATGTCCCTTTCTAGATTTTGGCAATCCCCCGACAAAGTCCATGGAAACACTTTCCCAAGGATGGGAAGGGACTGGTAGTGGAGTGTACAAGCCTAGTTTTCTATTGTTGGGCTTACTTTTAGCACACATGGTACACCCTCTTACATATCTAGAAAGTGTTTCATGCATTCTTGGCTAATACCAGTATCTTTGCAGCCGTGCAACTGTTTTACTTACACCGAACTGACCTGATATCAGAGAAGTATGTGCTTCCCTAATTATGTTGACTCTTTCAGTTTATGGAATGCATAACTTTCCCAAATGATACAAGAGTTGGTCCTTAACATAGTAATCCAATTCTTCTACATTTTTGCAATTACTTAAAGCTGCATATACATCTTTAAAGTCTATATCTTGAGCATATTGTTCAATGTAGCTTTCATGCATTACTGAGTTATCCTTAAGTATAGTAGATGCATTTATGACTGGTCTGGACAACATATCTGCAACTTTGTTGTGTATGCCCTTTTTATATCCGATGACTAAATGAAACTGTTGTAGGAAACCCATCCACCTATAGTGTCTTGATTGTTGCAATTTAGTTTGTGAGTGCAAGTACTAAAGTGGCTGACGATCAGTATGTATAATTGTTTCTTTTCCCATTAAGTAATGTTTCCACTTCTTTACACTTTGTACTAATGCATACAATTCTTTATCATAGGTGGGATAATTAACTACTGCATAATTAAATGTTTCAGAATGGTAGCATATGGGTTTACCATGTTGCATCAACACTGCTCCCATGGCATAGTCACTGGCATCTGTTTCGATCTCAAATGGTTGTTGAAGATTTGGCAATGCTAGTATTGGTGTTGTACTAATTTTTTCTTTCAAGGTGTCGAAGGCTTTCTGCTGTTTGCCTCCCCACTGAAACACCTTGTTCAATCCTGTTAAAGCATGTAAGGGAGCTGCAATTAAGGAAAAGTTAGCAATAAACTTTCTCCAATATTGTGTTGCTCCTAGGAAGCTTCTAACTTCTGTAGCAGACTTGGGTTTAGGCCAGTTTACAATGACTGCAACCTTAGAGGGATCTATCTTCAATTCACCACCCCCTACAATATGACCCAAATAATTCAAAGATGTTTTACCAAATTCACATTTTGATAATTTAACATAGAGATTTTCTTTTTTCAAAACATCTAGAGTCTGCCTTACATGCTTCAAATGTTCTTCCCATGTTTTACTGAAAACAAGAATGTCATCCAAATATACAATTACAAAATCATCAATAAAAGGCCTAAGTACATCATTCATAACTCTCATGAAAGTGGCAGGAGCATTAGTTAAGCCAAAATGCATAACTAGCCATTCATACAGCCCTTGCTTTGTTTTGAAAGCAGTCTTCCATGCATCTTTCTCTACTACTCTGCCTTGATGGTAACCACTACGCAAGTCCAAATTGGAAAAGTAAACAACTTACTTCAATTGATCCAATAGATCATCAATGCGAGGAAGGGAATAATGATTCTTGATCGTTATTTTATTCTGTGCTTGGTAATCAATGCACATCCTCCATGAACCATCTTTCTTCCTCACCAACATGATTGGAGATCCACATGGTGATGTGCTTGGTCTTATGAACCCTTTCTCGAGCAGCTCCTGTACCTGCTTCTTGATCTCTACATTCTCTAAAGCGGATAACCTGTACATTCCGATGTTAGGCAATGGAGCATCTTGCTGCAAATTAATATCATGTACAATTTCCCTTTTGGGTGGCAGACCTTTAGGTTCTTGAAATAGGATATCATATTCTGAAACAACTTTTTCTAAATCAGCTTGTTGTTTAGCATCACAGCCTTCAAATACATTGGTTTTATCAGGTTTCTTTTCCTTTACAACCATCAGTAAAAATTGCTTGCATGAATTTACAATTCTTTTCATCTACCCTGAGTTTATGAGAGTATAATTATTCTTGATTTTATGAGCTCTTACAATATATTCATTTCCATCTTTAACAAGTTGATACTTATTTTCAGCTCTATAGAAAATGGCTTTTCTATCATACAAGTAAGGAATTCCTAAAACAATTCCACGTATATCCAAGGGAATGATATCTAACTCAACCTCATCTACAAATGCTGACCCAAAAGAAAACCTAAGTTTACATTGTCTAGTCACTTGTAGCTTTGCTTTATCAGATACCCAACCTAATGGATATGGCTTCTTGCGAGATGTGGTTAGTAGTCCCAATTTCTTTACAATTGCTTTAGAAATCAAGTTTACTTGTGAGCCACTATCAAATAAAGTATCAATCTTTTGATGCTTGGAAATAACTCTAATATGAAAAATCTCATGTCTTTTCCTCTCATTTTCTTCACTATCAATAGTTTGTGCAGAATTACTAGTAGATGCTTCAAAATTTTTACCTTTTATACTTGTGGTTGTGACTGTTGTTTCATCACTTGAGTCTGACCCCAAATCTTTCTATATAGCAGCAGCAGTCTTTTTCTTCTTGCCATTGAACTTCTTGGGTTTCAGCTCCGGATGAAAATACTAGCAATGTTCATCATCATGTCAATCCTTCTTGCAGTGAGTGCATGAAGGTTTGGCCTTTTGTACAGCATTTTCCTTCCTCTCTTTCCATTTCTGCCTCCTCTTTTCTTCGTTCTTGCTTGCAATGGGTTTTGATGATCCCCCAATCTGTGGGTTCACATTCTTACCTCTAGCCTCTAGATGTGTAGACTAAACAGATACCTCATCTATGCTAGTAGGGTTAAACATGAGAATGGTGTGCCTCAAATAGCTGTGTAGACCACCTATATACTTCAGCAAAGTTTTAAGTGAGTCTAAAGAAATGCCTAGAATCAAAGTTCTTTTTATAAATTCTTGTGTGTAGCTTTGTACACTTTCCCCCTTTAATTGGTGCAGAGTTTGCCAACTCATCATAGCTTGATGCATATAAGCTAGTGGATAGAATTGTTTTTTAATTGCAGAAACAAATTCACTCCAGACAGAAAGAATTTTACCATGCTTCTTCAAGTCAACTTGTGTCCTGCCTTCCCACCATACCAAGGCAGTTCCTCCAAGGCATAGGCTGGCCAGCTGAATTTTACTCTTGTATGAATCAATGCTCTGCACCCTGTAATACACATCAATCTATCTAATCCAGTTATCTAGCTTCTCTGCATTTAACTCTCCATCATATATTGGCAAATCAAATTTAACATCTAATTTAATCCAAGATGTCTTCCTCTTTTTATTTTCAGGGCTATCAGGGGGTGTGGATAGAGGAGCCTCTTTTCCTTTCCCTTTGCCTTTAGAATGGCCATCTAGAAGAGATTCTTCTATTCCTTTGTCGTGTTTGGAGGTTGAAGAATCTTCACTTCGACCTTTCTTAAATTCTCAATACATTTCTTCTACCATGGCTCCCATGGTCATGAAACTGTCCATGAACTGAGAGTCTGATTCCAAGGGATTTTCTTCTGCCATTTTCCTCCTAGGATAGACTCTACCAATTTCTGGGTTAGTTTCAACCAGTTCTCTTGCTCCTACTTTGAGCTTTGACCTAGTTATCATTCACCAATCTAGCATGAGCTTGTCTAACCTTAGTAAACCTAAATCACTGAGACCTCTTGATCTAATAATGAGATCTAAGACAATTAATAAGGTATTACAGACTCATGTGCATGGATTTGCCTATGTTATTTTATGCAATGGATCGATCAGATTGCAAAATACATAGACTATGAAGCAGTGAAAGACTATAATAGACAAACACATAAAAACACAGCAAGTTTATTAAGGAGTTCACCCAATACTCATGGGCTACATCTCCCGGTCCATCCTTCAGTGGTGGCCTCTCTATTATGTTTTCAAGCAGAGTTTTTACAATAGTATGAGCTCAATTTGAGACTCAATACACAACAGATATAACAGTAAGAGTTTGCTTGAACCTCTCAAGCTTTCTCTGAGTACACAGACTCTCTGAATCACTCTCTGTCTCTGTCTTAGCTCTATCTCAGCATTGCCTGCCCTGTGTTTTGTTTTCTATGGCTTTAAAGCCAAACTACGCTGCCTGTTCATTTCAGCTCCTCAGCTTTCAGTCTCCCCGTCCTCTATCCGCTTAGACCCCTTTCTAAGCGTTAGAAATCATTTCTAAATGCTTCTAAGGATGGTGGCCACCTGTACTGTAACGGAATGGTTATCGGGCCTCTGAAATCCTTTGGAATGCCCAAAAATGATCGTTTTCTATTTTACACAGAGAAACGCTGCAACACTGTGAAATTCCACCAAAACATTGCTTATTTCAGACTTCAAAAGTCCTTAAATACGGTTTATTCCCCTATCGGGTTCGTCCTCAATCGCTGTCGTAAGTCACTTTGGCCCTGCTCCAAGGTTCCCCTTTGTAATTTAGAAATACATTAAAACTGTGAAAATACATTGGAAATGGCTTTTCTCTAGACTTGAAACAAAATATATTAGCCTTAAGGAACCCTTTCGAGTTTGGCTTATCGCATCGGCACTTCACCCGTTGTATTTCGTTTAATGAACGAAATACGCAAAATACATTGGAAATGCCTTTTCTGCAATGCAATGATATTTATATAACCGTCGGGTCTGATTCATCGGATCGCAGATGTGTATGTGTATATTCCTGCTCCATTGTGTGGCCCCAATTGTGATATCAGGATGTGATTGATCGCAATCGCACATCGCGATAACCCCGAGCTGTTGTAAGCGCTCTTGTAATCTCCGATAGCGATCCTGCGATGCAACATGGGTCGTCGATCTGCGCGCTTGATCGACGGTCCTAGTTAACTCCGCCGGTTGCTGTCGCAAGTGTTATGTAGTCTACGCCGATATCCACTTATTGCCACTGCCGATTGCGATTCGCCGATCAAATCTGGACCGTTGATCGGCCAGATCTGACGGCTACTGTGCATTCACTTGTTCAAACCTCCGATACTCTGTTTTTCACTGTTTTCACATGTTTTTGGCCTCCCGATAGTGGTTTTCTGCCATTCTAAGGATTCTTCATATGCGATTATTTGGATCTTTGGCATGATTTTAAGAGATTTCAAGACTTAGAGAGTGTTCTTGGATCCATTTGGATCAGAATTAGTCATAAAATATGAGAATATTACAATGCTTTGCTCAAGCCCGAGAAACCTTTGCACTATCTATATATGTCTCACTTCTTCCTAGACAAGCATTGGCCAATACTTAACCAATTTTCTACTTGCCCAAGTCCATATTTCCTTGCGTTGTTTCCTTGGGAATTAGCCCCTATTAATTAGGGAAATTCCTCAATTGGAATTGCGCAATCCATCATAGGCCTTCCTCTGACTGCATGCACCACTTGTACAATTTGGATGATTATACAATTGATATTACACTTCCCTTGAACTCCAATCTCAACTGGGTAACTCTTAGATCTAACATGCATGAGTTATTTATGGCTGAATTATCAGTTAACTAGTTGAACACATGAAGCAACACCCCACTGTTAGACCTCCTACTAGTTCCTCCATCAGTTGGAACTAGTTTAATTGACTTTAACTCAGTTAGACTAAATTAATTAATTACAACTCAAAATAAACTCAACCAGAGCTCCTATAAAGTAGGAGACACTCTACATGACTCAAGTTAGACCCTCAACTAAAATTAACTGAACCAACTAAGTCAAATTAACTTATTTAACTCGTACAAGTTGTCTTGTGATGTGGAATTACAATTTTTCTCCTAATTTAATTCAAGGGAAAATTAAATCAAGATTTTTCTTATTGCATTTTCAACACTTTTCATGATATTTTGCTACATTTCTAGTTGAAAGGTCACCTCAGTTATGCTCAAACATCATAAAAGGTATCAATCATTCATGGTTTATAATCTATTGTTTCTTTATGAAATTTTATCAAAACATTCCTATAGCTATCGAATTGCACTCATTCTGCAACTAACTGAAGATTCTGCAACTACATCCATGGTTAGACAGGTTCCAGTATGTTGGAGAAAGAATAAAGAACACATGTAGATAGCAAATTATCGACACATTGACGTCCACGTATCATAGTTATCTAGAAAGTCACCTGGTTCTATAGATCTGATGGTCAAATCATAAGTCAACTATAGTTTGAACACTCCAAAGATGTGTAGGATTTGAAGGTGGTTCATGGAGTTATCAAGCGAGCATGGAATTGGATGAGAAGAATTTGGAGCTGACATGTGAAATCATAAATCCTCTCACGATTTTCTCTTTCGGTAGAAAATCATGAGAATAAATACTCTAAATTCGATTTCATTTCTTAGTTGTCAAAGTAGAAACTTGCCTCTCGGATTATGACTCTATATATAGTTTTTTAATAGAGTGTTATAAAAATCTTTGAGGAAAAGTAATAGACACACTTACTCTTGTTAATTTTGCAATCATTTGTTGTGGAATACTTCGACATATAATACAAATACTTTGTTCTTTAGTAACCAATGCATGGCTAAGTAGTTTGATATTCAATTTTGTGCTTGCACTCAACAGGAGGGCCCCCTGGAGAGCTGTAAGACTAGATTAGTTTTTGGTTATGTTCATTTCAATTCATTAGATGAATAGTCCTTTCTTCACTGCAATTCGTAGATTTTTTTATTAATATTTTGTCCATCAGTTTGATTTTCAATATTTTGAATAGGTTGAGCCCCCAGAAAAAGAGAAAAACATTTCCTTTTCATAGTTTATTTCATTCAATTGTTTTCATTTTGATTTCATGAGTAATGGACAAAGCAACCTGTTGAAGCCCCGAAAATCGGGTCTACAACAAGGGGGATACCCGCCCGGTCCGGACCTTGGTTGGCAGCTCCTTATCCGTTTGGTATAGCAGGTCCGACTGGGGATATGGGACCAGTTTCCCAATCTATGAGTGTGTTTGTGTAGAATTTGATGTTCCTGATCTAACAGTTCCTAATTAAGATATTCTAATTTTAACTTTAATCTAATGCTAAGCTATGGTATTCTAATAAGCAGCAACATCTAAGTCTATACTAACCCGGGATGTAATTCTTCTATTATGCGATCTAAAAAGATTTCAAATAACAACTGGTAATAAAGATCATTCAGCTATTATGAGAAAAGAAATCAATAAGGATGAACCACTTCGTATAAAAAGTTAGACGAAACAGTTATGAAAAACATATCGCATAATGAGCTATTCATACATTAAGCATAAATAAATAGCTATCACCGTACAAAAGTGCCAAATGATAACTCAGGCATTCATGCAGTAATATATAAACAACTAAAAACTGTATATCACTTTAACACATAAGCAGAAATGGTTAAGAGATAAAAGTACCATTTATAACTAGTCCTACTCATGAGCTTCAAGCGACAATGATTTATCTCTCCTTGATCTAACATCCACTAAGAGTACAGAAGTGCAACATCAATAGCAGATATTAAATGCAAACATCAACAAATCATGTTCCATTCATTCATCAAAACCTCCTCGGAGGGTGCAAAAGTGCATGTTCTGAGGACAAGTTTTTGACAAATTTCTGGACCCTTCTCTAAATGCATGAGAAGGGTTTAAATACTACTAACTAGATCTAAAAATAACTTATTTACAAAAATTCAGGATGCGGTTTAAATGACCATCCTTTTTCTAAGCAAAAATAAAGCAAAACTATTTCTAAAATTAAATCTAATATCTAACTATTTCTGCATTTGCTCCTTAACGTTGCAAGCATTCAGTATTTGCTTGAGTAGAGTCGGCTGACTGTCTTCCGCTTTTAGTTGAGCTAAGCAAACAGAATTGGCAAGAGTTGGCACCATCTTCTCAGCAAAATCGATGATATACTTGAGAGTCATCCACTGACTATGTGGCTTTACCGTGTATGCCCAGTGATAATCCCCGTTCAACTTGGTTAACCCTTTGGATTGCTTCTGCCTTTTCTTTAGCTTTATGTTTCCAGTTTGTTTTTATCATTGCTTTCTTGCAATTTTCGGGCTTGCAGGTGACTGAGCAATTAGAAGCTTTCCTTCTCGAGCAATTTTCTTAGCGATGCGCGATTAGCGCTAGGCGCTAATTGCGCATCGAAAACTGCCTCCGTTCTTTGATCTGGGCTTCTCTGATGCATTTTTCGCCTTTTGCGCCTCTTTCTCTTATCGGGTATAAAGCTCAAAATTTTGTAAAAATAATGATTTCGTGAGCTCTTGACCTTGAGCATTAAACTATCTGTTTCTGATATCAGCATCGTTCAGTACCCATTTAACCATGGCTATATATGAGAGATCTGTAATGGATGGCTCAGCAGAATTCTGTGAATCTGCGGCTTTGTTGCATGTGGTGTTTGTTTATAAGGGCACCATTCTCTGTCTTTGGACATTGGAGCCTTACCCTTTTTCCCCATAGTTTCCTGCACATTTCTTTGTGTAACTTTTGTTCTTCGTTCCTGCAGTTCACAAGTGAGGTGAGAGTAATGATAATAAATAATGACAGGAAAGCTTTAAATGCCACAGATATGCAAAAACACGCCACCTTATGTGAACTAGCTCTTCGGAAAACACAAAACCATATTTTATTAACAACTGGCATGTAACTCATTAATTATCATTAAAGCGCGTAACCGGTTCTTGGTTTATGGGAAAAACTTTTTCTTGAATATTGAGCCAGGAAAATCTACGATGGAATGTTTTTGCGATTTGCATTGCAGTATCGCATATCGCTGTATCGCATTACCGCAATATCAACGTGTTGTTTTATCGCAAGGTTGCTTGATCGCAATATCACAATATCGCGAGATCGCAATATCCCAAAATCGCAGATCGCTTAATCGTTTAATTGTTATGTGTATCTTATGCGATTTTGTGATATGCGATATCGCATATCGATGATTTCAAGGTTTTCCAACGTGAGTGCTCATTAATGCATGCGATGCGATGGAGTTCGCGTCGCAATCTCGCATTTTTCTATCATTTTGGCTCATAAAAAGGTACCTTATCATTCTTTGCGCAATGTGATATTTCTTAAGGAGTGACTTTACTTTCTTCATCATGAAACTTAAGCTTTTTAGATTTTTCAAAAGTATTTTCCTAAGTCCATGATGGTAAGTTTTATCCAAAAGGAAATATAAGCACTAATTGATTTTTTAAAATCTTTTGACTAAGGGTCCCCACTTATATAGTGTTATTGCTAATACTAAATAAGGAGGGGGGTTGTTGGTGGCCACAACAATTGGCGATTCACTTGGAAGAACCAGTTATCTCTGTTTTTCTATTGAATTTTCTAAACTTCAAAAACAGAAAAATTTTCAGAAAGTTAAACTTTATTATGGAAAGATAAAGTACATTATGCTCTAACCTGTCAATGACGTTTTGTTTCAACTATTTTCAACTTTGATTATTTGCTCCCTCGGGCTAGTCCTTGTATTTACATCTGTCATTACTTGGTCTGTAAAGATAAAACAAAGTCTTCTCTATAACCCAGTTTTAAATATGCTCATTTGTCGTAGGTAGAGCCTCTGCTGCCAGCAGGCGTTTATAGCCTCAACAGGGTTACTGTTACCCAGCAATGATCTTGTATCCTACTTAAAGCAACCTACAACTCTCAAAGAAGAATCCACATCCACACTTATTGCTTTGATTTTCTTTTTACTCTTAAAGAACAATGTCTTGGTTTGATAGCCAATTTATGACACAGTCATTCACTTGATTTATAACTTTGCTGAACAAGCTGGCTCGTGATGAGACCCCTTGTCTTTTGATTGCAACAATCTTGAGTCATTTCCCTGTTGTGGTGTACAGTATTTGGCAAAGTCAGCAAGTTATAATATATGTGATTATGATAAGCCGGCTCGTGATGAGACCTCTTATTCTTCAAGATGAAGTGTACCCTTGGGTTGTTCCTCTGAAAGTTGTGATTTCCTTAGCAAGTCATTGTTTCCTTAAGATAGCTCTGGACGACAATAGTAGAGTTTTTGGAAATAGCTGTTCTACAGAGAATCTTTATTTTGTTATTGATACCTTTCATTGTACTGACATAAAACAATTTCTTCACTAAAGGTTGTTTTCATCAAACTTTATGAAGTTGAAACTAGTATCATACCTAGGCTAGAGTCTTTAACGATATCTTTCAATAATAAAGATCAATTTTCCAAAAGATTTGCTATTTACACAAGCGAAAAAATCAAAATCTGAAAGAGAATTGGTGTCTTATTCGTAAATGCCTAATGTAACCACTCACAACTGGTTTTATTATGAAAAGAAAAACAATTACTCTACAAAAATAGAACAATAATCTTCTATGGAAAATATTTCTTGAGAATTTGTCCGTTAACAGGCAAAGAGTCTCTCTTACTTGCTAAATCCTATAACACAAACGTTGATGGACCTATGACTTCTACAATTTGAAAAGGACCAAGCCACATTCTTTGAAATTTTGTATGTTTTCCTTTCTCTTCATGAGCCTTGGCCCATTTTAAAACTAAGTCTCCCATCTGAAAATCGTTTCTGGTCATTATGTTTGAATCAAAAGAGGATTTTACTAGTGCTTGATGATGAGCATGGGTTTTCTTAGCATGTTCTCGTTGTTCTTCTAATTTGGTTATTTCCATTTGTCTTAGCTGTAAGGAGGAAGTTGGTGCTTCATCAATGTATTGAATTAGAGACAAAGAGGGAATTCTAAATGAGTTGGAAGAACCACTTCTTTCCCATAAACTAAATTAAAGGGAGAAGTGCCGAAAGAAGCTTTTTGCGTTATTCGGTCTGCCCATAAATCATATATTAAAGCCTTATGCCATTTTTTATGATTTTGGTCAACTATTCTTTTGATAATCCTGATTAGGTTTTTATTTGTAGACTTAGCTAACCCATTGCCTTGTGGGTAATAATTGGCTGAATATTTAAGTTTGAATCCTCTTTTAAGTGCAAATTCAGTCATTGCATTTCCAGAAAATTATGATGCATTATCAAACATTAAAGCGGAAGGAAATCCAAACTTGGTGATTATAAATTGATCTATGAACTCAATGATATTTTCAGCATTAGCCGTCTTGAGTGGAACTGCTTCTACCCACTTAGTAAAATAATCTGTTGCTGTAAGGATATATCTATGCTGCTTAGAAGAGTGAGGAACGATCTCACCTATTATGTCCAATCCCCACTGACTGAAAGGTTGCTCAATGTTAACTAGTTGTAGTGGCAAGGATGGTTTCTTTTGTCTCCCAATAGTAGTTTGGCAGACTTGACATTTCCTCACGTAACTGTGCGAGTCTTTAAATAACGTGGGCCAGTAATAGCTTGCGCGCAAGATTTTATGTGCAGTAGCATCTCCAACATAGTGTCCGCCTACTGGCCCATCGTGGAGTTCCTGCAAAACTTTTTCAGCTTCAGATTTCTCAAGACATCTAAGAAGAACATAATCATAATTTATTCTAAAAAGAATATCATTTATGAGCTGATATTGTTTGGCTTTCAACCTTAGATCTCTTTTCTTAGTATGATCGAGGTGTGAAGGAGCATACCCGTTTTTAAGATAATAAATGATTCAGCATATAATGATTCTGCATCGTTTAGGCTTACCTCGCACATTTTTACCTCTGCAGATGGAATTTCGGAAATTTGCGACGCTCCAGCCAGCATTTTGCAAAAGCCTTGACCTTTTACAATGTTTGTTGGTTTAATTTCTATGTCATATTCCTGTAAGGCAGTAACCCAATTGGCCCTTTTCTCACCCACATCCTTCTGTACTAGAAGATTCCTTACCGCTAGAAACGGTACTATAATTTTTGTATGGGTTTTGAGTAAAAAAGGTCTGAAGTATTTGACTGCTTTGAAAACAACATAAGCCTGTTTCTCCACATCTGAATAATTTAATTCAGCGCCCTGTAAATTTGAACTGAAAAAAGCAATTGGGGCTTCCGCTTTTTCTTGATTTGCTTGAGTGAGTATCGTAGCATATGACCTATCTGAGGCAAATGTATATAAAATAAAAGGCTCTGAAAAATTCGGAGTTGCTAAAGATGGAGCATTAATAATAGCTTGTTTGATCAGGTTGAATGCTTCGTGTTCATCTTGGCCCCATTTAAAATTTGAGTTCTTTTTAATCATGGCTTGCAAAGGAGACACGATTCGTGAAAAATCTGGAACAAATCTCTTTACAAAGTTGATCTGACCAAGGAAAGATTGCATGGCTTTTTTGTTGTGAGGTAAGGATATTTCAGAAATCTCTTTGATTATGTCGGAATCGATGTGAATTCCATATTTTGACACTATGAATCCTAGAAGTTTCCCTTCATTTAATGCGAAAAAGGATTTTTTCGGGTTAAGTGAAATTCCATACCTTAAACAACGTTGGAAGATTTGTTTTAAATCTCTAAGATGGTCGCTTCGTTTCTTGGAATACACTGTTATATCATCCAAATAAATTACTACAGATTTATTAACTAAATCTTTGAATGCGATGTCCATGGCTCTATGAAATGTGGCACCAGCATTAATCAAACCAAATGGCATCTTTCGATATGCGTATGTGCCCCATTTAGTTCTGAATGTGGTTTTTAATTGATCATCAGGATGTACCAACACTTGATTGTATCCTGAAAATCCGTCCAAGAAAGACATTAATTCTGAACCCGCCACTGCCTGCAATATCTGTTCCATAGGTGGTAAAGGAAAATTATCTTTTTGGCAGGCCTTGTTAAGGTTTCGAAAGTCAATGCAAATCCTAATATCTCCGTTTTTCTTTCTAACGGGTACCATATTGGAGACCCATTTAGAATGTCTGATGGGAAAGATTATTCTGGCTTTCAATAACTTATTGAGTTCAGTCTTTATCTGATTTTCTAAATTGGGATGGATCTTTATCAACTTTTGTTGGACAGGTTTTTCATTATCAATCATTGGAATATTATGTTGGATGATGGAAGTGTCGTATGTTTTGAGTTCATCATAGTTCCAAGCAAAAACATTTTTATATTGTCTCAAAAGACAAATATATGCTAATTTTTCTTCAGGGGCTAGGCCGAGACCTAGATTAATGTTTTGTGGTTTGGCATCGGTTCCTAGGTTTACTAATTCGTAATTAAAAGTTGAACTTTGGAGTTTTGAATTGGTATATCTTTTAAACCGATCTTTCAAATCGTACAAGTCTTCTAACTTGACTACCGACTTAGGTATAGCATTGTTAGTGCTATCTTGTTGCAATTGTTGATCATGTTGGTCTTCGTCAATTATTTGATTGGAGTAGGATCCTTCAGATGTGAGGAAATTTATGATATCAGGATCATCATTGAATACTCTCCAATTTGTGATGTTATCAGGAATAGATGGTCTAAAGATTAATTCTATTGAGAATCTATCTGGACTAAAATCTTCTGAAGGAATAAGCTTAGAAGCTACGTTAGCTAAAAGCTCTGCACTTGCATTTTGGAGTTTGGGAATTGAAGAAATATTAAATGCTATAAAATGCTCAGTCAAATCTTGAACTAAGGATTGATAATGTTTTAAATGACCTGATAAGCAATGTATAGTATTACGTACCTTTCTGACTACAATTTCAAAGTCTTCGAAAACTTGAAGGTACTTGACGTCTAACCCGATTGCTTTGTACAACCCTTGGACCAAAGCCTCATATTCTGCTGTATTGTTGGTGCAATCAAATTTGAGTCTACATGTTAGCATAATTTTATCTCCTTCTGCACTAATTAGAACGCATCCTACTCCTGCTCCTTTGTTAGATTTAGAACCATCAAAAAATAATTTCCAAAACAAAGATTTATTTACAGGACTATCTAAAAAATTGATACATTTTGAACTATCAGTTTGAGAAAAAATTTCGACTTGGGACAAAACAGAATGTTCTAAGTAAGGTGACGTATGAGCATTAAAATTGCCAAGGAAAGAATCTACTGAGTAATTGCCAATAATGCTACTGTTATATGCTACTGGTTCATTTTCCCCCTCTAGCTCCGTTACTATGTATTTCTGATGTAGTTCTCGTTCAACTTTTATTTGATTTGGTTTACCATTGTAGGGCAGCCACATGTGCAACCAGTCAGTCGCGAAGTATCCATGAAGTTTTTCTAACCAATCCCTGCTAAGAATTAAGCCATAAAATTCTGGAATATCAGGAACTAAAATGTCAATAACTTGACATACCTTTGGGTTGGATGACAACCTTATGGTTACTTGATTTAGTTCGCCAATCACTTCGACTTGAGATCGATCTAGCTGAACTATGCGCACAACGGATTTCTGTGGTTCAACGTTTAATTTGGCACATATGGACTTTGGCAAAATATTCGATGAAGCGCCAGAATCCACTAAGCAATTATGCACATTTTTATTGAAAATTTCATCAGTAAGGAGAAACGGGGGAGTATGAGATCTCGATCTTTCTCCAATTAGAGCGATGTCATTTGGATCAATGCTATTGGTCGCATTAGTTGGAGGTCTTCCCATGTTATGGGAAGCTTGAGAAAGTACAGCAGCAGGCAAAGGTGCAACTGGCACAGCATGTAATTCTTTCAACATTATCTTTTGTTGATGCTTTAACTTGCTCAATTCGTAAAGAGTGATGTTGGCCCTAGTCTTTTTCATATCTTCTATAATATTGTACTCCATTTCATCTGAAACGATCAGCGTTTTAGATGGAGTTGATGAATCTATTTGGACTGGGCTGGTTTGAGTCGCTTTAGATGTCGTTTTCTTTGTTGCGACTTTATCCTTTATTGCAGAGCTTGTGCTCTTTGGCTTAGGGATAGTTTGGGGAGGATCAAGCTGATTTCTACTTCGTGTGCTAATTGGGAATACTTCTTGATCTTATTCTTGTGGGAGGATGAAATCCCACATTCCTTGTAACTCTACAACTTCTTCTTCATCGGTTTTCCCTTCAGTGGAAATTTCCTCTTCCTCTTCTTCGGATTCAGCATTTGTAATAGCATTGGGTGGCTTTGAATCCGTTGAAGGGCCTCTTTTAAAAGCTTTATAGGGCTTTTTTGAAGAATTTTCTGTTACTTGCTTCTTGATGTCAACCATTTCGTTCGACATGGTCTTTAGAACTTTTTTCAATCCTTCCAAATCGAATGGATCTTTTGTTTGTTTCTTCTTGGAATCTTCCTTGAAGGTGACTTTCTTGGATTTCCGTTCCTCTATCGCGGATTTCTTCTCTAGGGCTATTATACGTTTCTCTACTGCTATTGCTTCTTTCATGTTTTCGGCTAAGGTTGTTTTATTAGCCCTGTCCACGAAGATTGTTATGTTTGATGGTAAAGCAGTGATATAACATCACTTCGTACTTCTTCTCTAGGCTGGGAAGCAGTAGGAATTTTGTTTAAGATTTTATTGAAACGTAAATTGAAATCTTTGATAGGCTCTCTTGACTCGGCCCTAAGGTTAGATAGGTCGTTGATTAGCGTTGCCGTAGACCTATCATCACCAAACTTGGTCAGGAATTGATCTTGGAAGATGTCCCAACTAGTGATAGATCCAAAGGGTAATGAGAAATACCATGATCTGGTTGTTCCTTGTAGAGTATAAGGAAAAAGTCGAACAACAGCATCTTCATTAGTAACCCCATTGAGATTAATGGATAGCATAAAGTTGTTTATATGCTCTTCTACTAGCATGCTTGCCTCGGGATTAAACTTAGGCAGCCATTTCTCAGGATGGGCCGGTATTTGACTCAAGGGTGCACGCATTAAGACTTCCCCAGGGTTATTCCATGGAGATTGGACCATTGCTGAACTACTAACAGAGAAAAGTGCAGAAGATGATCCCTACGGTTGGGAAGATGAGGATATTAGATGGAGGAGGATTCGTGGGGGTTCCAGTGGGCAGATGGACAATGATCTGAAGTGGAGGAGTGGATGGTTGACTTTGCGGTGAAGAAGTTGAGATGGATGATGATGATGAAAGAGTCTATCAGACTCCTTAGGTGATTTCCTTGCGCTTTTCCTTTTGGGAAGAGGTAATTCGGTTGGTTGAACACCAAACTTTTCACTCTTTAATCTGGTAAGGGAGTGAGCATGGTTATATAACGAAGTCACGCTGCCTTGAGATTTATCAGATCTTTGAGGAGAAATAGAAAATCGTTGAAGTTTGTGAATCAGAGATTCAACTTCAGGGGGTTCAATAGTAGATTGTTCTGAAATGTCAGGGTTTGTAGCAGCGGTTGATGCTCCAGTGACTTCTAACTCTGGATTTAAGTGTAATGAAGAAGTCGGGGGAGATGGTGAGGGTGATTTACTCTCATAATGGTATTCAGATTTAGATTTACTTGCCATTCATAGTTCAGGCCCTCCTTCTAGCGCCAAATATGTTGAAGCCCCGAAAATCGAGTCTACAACAAGGGGGATACACGCCCGGTCCGGACCTTGGTTGGCAGCTCCTTATTCGTTTGGTATAGCGGGTCCGACTGGGGATATGGGACCAGTTTCCCAATCTATGAGTGTGTGTGTGTAGAATTTGATGTTCTTGATCTAACAGTTCCTAATTAAGATATTCTAATTTTAACTTTAATCTAATGCTATGCTATTGTATTCTAATAAGCAGCAACATCTAAGTCTATACTAACCCGGGATGTAATTCTTCTATTATGCAATCTAAAAAGATTTCAAATAACAACTGGTAATAAATATCATTCAGCTATTATGAGAAAAGAAATCAATAAGGATGAACCACTTCGTATAAAAAGTTAGACGAAACAATTGTGAAAAACATATCGCATAATGAGCTATTCATACATTAAGCATAAATAAATAGCTATCACCGTACAAAAGTGCCAAATGATAACTCAGGCATTCATGCAGTAATATATAAACAACTAAAAACTGTATATCACTTTAACACATAAGCAGAAATGGTTAAGAGATAAAAGTACCATTTATAACTAGTCCTACTCATGAGCTTCAAGCGACAATGATTTATCTCTCCTTGATCTAACATCCACTAAGAGTACAGAAGTGCAACATCAGTAGCAGATATTAAATGCAAACATCAACAAATCCTGTTCCATTCATTCATCAAAACCTCCTCGGAGGGTGCAAAAGTGCATGTTCTGAGGACAAGTTTTTGACAAATTTCTGGACCCTTCTCTAAATGCATGAGAAGGGTTTAAATACTACTAACTAAATCTAAAAATAACTTATTTACAAAAATTCAGGATGCGATTTAAATGACCGTCCTTTTTCTAAGCAAAAATAAAGCAAAACTATTTCTAAAATTAAATCTAATATCTAACTATTTCTGTGTTTGCTCCTTAACATTGCAAGCATTCAGTATTTGCTTGAGTAGAGTCGGCTGACTGTCTTCCGCTTTTAGTTGAGCTAAGCAAACAGAATTGGCAAGAGCTGGCACCATCTTCTCAGCAAAATCGATGATATACTTGAGAGTCATCCACTGACTATGTGGCTTTACCGTGTATGCCCAGTAATAATCCCAGTTCAACTTGGTTAACCCTTTGGATTGCTTCTGCCTTTTCTTTAGCTTTATGTTTCCAGTTTGTTTTTATCATTGCTTTCTTGCAATTTTCAGGCTTGCAGGTGACTGAGCAATTAGAAGCTTTCCTTCTCGAGCAATTTTCTCAGCGATGCGCGATTAGCACTAGGCGCTAATCACGCATCGGAAACTGCCTCCGTTCTTTGATCCGGGCTTCTCTGATGCGTTTTTCGCCTTTTGTGCCTCTTTCTCTTATCAGGTATAAAGCTCAAAATTTGTAAAAATAATTATTTCGTGAGCTCTTGACCCTGAGCATTAAACTGTCTGTTTCTGATATCAGCATCGTTCAGTACCCATTTAACCATGGCTATATATGAGAGATCTGTAATGGATGGCTCAGCAGAATTTTGTGAATTTACGGCTTTGTTGCATGCGGTGTCTGTTAATAAGGGCGCCATTTCTCTGTCTTTGGACATTGGAGCCTTACCCTTTTTCCCCATAGTTTCCTGCACATTGCTTTGTGTAACTTTTGTTCTTCGTTCCTGCAGTTCACAAGTGAGGTGAGAGTAATGATAATAAA
Organism: Pinus tabuliformis; assembly: GCA_031772625.1. Taxonomy (NCBI): domain Eukaryota; kingdom Viridiplantae; phylum Streptophyta; class Pinopsida; order Pinales; family Pinaceae; genus Pinus; species Pinus tabuliformis. Next base: position 1,022,985,191 of record CM062815.1, read on the forward strand.
TAATGACAGGAAAGCTTTAAATGCCACGGATATGCAAAAACACGCCACCTTACATGAACTGGCTCTTCGGAAAACACAAAACCATATTTTATTAACAACTGGCATGTAACTCATTAATTATCATTAAAGCGCGTAACCGGTTCTTGGTTTATGGAAAAAACTTTTTCTTGAATATTGAGCCAGGAAAATCTGCGATGGAATGTTTCTGCGATTTGCATTGCAGTATCGCATATCGCTGTATCGCATTACCGCAATATCATCGTGTTGTTTTATCGCAAGGTTGCTTGATCGCAATATCACAATATCGCGAGATCGCAATATCGCAAGATCGCAGATCGCTTAATCGTTTAATCGTTATGTGTATTTTATGCGATTTTGCGATATGCGATATCGCATATCGGTGATTTCAAGGTTTTCCAACGTGAGTGCTCATTAATGCATGCGATGCGATGGAGTTCGCGTCGCAATCTCGCATTTTTCTATCATTTTGGCTCATAAAAAGGTACCTTATCATTCTTTGCGCAATGTGATATTTCTTAAGGAGTGACTTTACTTTCTTCATCATGAAACTTAAGCTTTTTAGATTTTTCAAAAGTATTTTCCTAAGTCCATGATGGTAAGTTTTATCGAAAAGGAAATATAAGTACTAATTGATTTTTTAAAATCTTTTGACTAAGGGTCCCCACTTATATAGTGTTATTGCTAATACTAAATAAGGAGGGGGGTTTTTGGTGGCCACAACACAACCTTGAATCATAACTGCACACATTAGTAATCCTTTTGAGTTACATTTTAGCTTGTTATTTTGTTGAAGTAGTTCGATTTAGATTTATTCTTTTGTTGGATAGAATAGAATTTCAATTTGCAAAACCATTTAGAACATTTCAATTTCTTGCAAGTAGAATTAGAATTTCAAATCTGTCATTAGAATAGATTTTTTTTCAATTCAGTTCAAGTAGAATAATTTTCAATTCTTGTTGCCATAGATTAAATTTCAATTCAATTCTAGTAGAATAACTTTTAATTCTTGTTGCAACATATTCAATTTCGATCCAATTTTATTTCACCTTGAAGTTCAATTTGACTTCAAAAGAGTAATTTTGATGGAGAGAACATGTGCGTAGAAATGTTTTGAGTTAATCTAGTCCCATTTCTATTTGGTTCAATTTCATCTTTAAAAACAAAAATAGAAGCCGTAGCATATATTTTGCACATGCACTTCATAAGTACACTAACCTTGGTTGACAATTAATGAAGTATTTTAACCATCAATTAAATTAACCAACACCTCCTGTATCAGTGAAAAACGGACATTCATTTGGAACTTCAGTTTCTAAACATTGCCAAAGGAATTCTCGCCCAATTCCTTTTTACCTTGTTGCAATTGGGTCTTATTATGTGCTATCACACTCACCCAATTTTTAGTTATATCAACATAAACAAATCAATCATTATCTTTCCATGTTAATTCCAAGCATGTTTCTCTATAGTTGTTCACACATGTCAATCACAAGTTCCAAGGATCAAGTCATCAAGTCTATTAATTTGAAATCAGCATTTTACCAAGACTAGAATCATCACATTAAAATCATTCTTTTACCAAGACTAGAATCATCACATTAAAATCATTCTTTTACCAAGACTAGCATCATCGAATTTAAAACCAGCCTTTTACTAAGACTAGCAACTATGACATAGCCTACAATCAGCTCATAGTTATTAGCCATAGTGTTGCGAATAGTACCCACTTGCAGTCATGTGTATAACAATTTTCTTAGCACACATTGTGTTAGTACAATTGTCTTAAAATAAGATCATTCCTTCATGCAATCTCATAAGAACATACTCATATTGTGCACTTATTCAAACATTCAAACAATTCTTTAGTGGAAAACTTCTCATTAATGCACTCATAACTTTGTCACAATATGCATATCACCAAGCGTAGGTGTCACTTGTGTCATTCTCTCATCAACACCTTATTTTCCATAACATTGGTTCCTCAAGGGTACATACAATACTCTCATTGGTTTCCCAATTGTGTTGTCAACCTACTCATGGTTACCTTCTCATGATTAACCATTCTTAGTCATTTGAACGTGTTATGACAATAGACTGAGATTCTTTATGCATGAACATCCATTATTTTATGCACTTAGCATACCTTCATGTATCTAGCATATCGTTATTTAATATCTATTTGTTGGATATGCATCTCTAAACTAATTCATATCTAGAATTTTATTATGCTTATTTTGTTATTCATCATTTTATGACAACTTCTCAAAACATTAAATGAAATTATAAACTAGCAAGAATTAAGTTGGAAGATTCCCCCTCATAATTTTGACTGCATCATTCAGTCATGAATTTTTCCAATCTCTTTTGGGCTACTCTATGGAATTTGGTTAGCATTCTACATGTTTATCTTGGTGCATCATCTCAAATCAATCTTTAAGTAACATCAATATATTCATATATACAACAAAATAATGTCATATAACCACATATGAAGGTAGTATATAATCACTAGTGCAATTCAAAAAATAGTAACCACTTGCACCCAACAAGCAATCATTCTCCAAATAACACAAAGTTCCAAATTTTTAATCTCCAAAGATATTAGTGTAGAACCTTTTTCTCTTCATTTCATCTATAAAAGAGCCCATCCAGTCCAAGTGTTTGAACTTGGAAGCTCTTATACAACCTATAAACATACCCCCTTACCACCCACGATCCACTGTTATGAAACCAGCTCAAGAAAAAATAGAAAAGATAGATCAACGCCTTAGAATTCAGCCTCTTTGAGAGGGCAACCTCCTTTACATTACATAAATGAAAAATTCTTCGATGATTCAAATGACAAAACCTCATTTCTATATATAGGAGTCTAAGGAGTCACAATATAATCCAGCCGACCTAACAATAATAATATAAAGCCACAAAAATAACAATAGAGGGATTCTATGGGGCACAGTAATAACAATATTGGGGCAATAGGGGCACAACAATATTAATAAGGGGTATAACTACAATAGTAATGGGGTAATCACTAGTATTATAGGGACCCAACATGCCCCTCTCCTTCAAAAAAGTGTTTTCCTCAACGCTTGAGTAGTTTTGGATACTTCTGCATAAAATTCTCATCCTCCCATGTGGATCTTCAACGGATAAGTTCTTCCACTTGATAAGATACTCTGAAATTGATCGATTTCGTAGCTGTCGAGTTCTTGTTTCTGTGACTGCTTCCGGTTCCAATTTAATTTTTCCTTCCTCGTCAGGTTCTGGCAATATTGTTTGAACTGGGAGCTTGTCGCCTATAACCTTCTTTAAACATGAAACATGGAAAACTGGGTGCAATCGAGAAGCTGCAGGAAGCTCCAATTTGTATGCCACAGTACCAATCTTTTGCAAAACCTTGTACGGACCATAATACTTTGGTGATAATTTATTATCCTTCTTAGCTTGCTTGAGGGACATTTGCTTATATGGCTGTAGCCATAGGAATACCCAATCACCTACATCAAAACTTCTTTCACTGCGATGTTGATCTGCCTGTTGTTTCAATCTATTCTGTGCCAACACGAGGTTATCCTTTAAGAGTTGGAGGACTTGTTGTTGATGTTCGATGTGATGTTCCACTGCCTGAACCTTAGAATTTTCTCTTAAATATGATGTGATGGATGGTGGTTGATACCCATAAAGTGCCATAAATAGGGTCATTTTTTTTGTTGTATGGAAGGAAGTGTTATACCACGATTCAGCCAGAGGCAACCATTTGACCCATTGTGTCTGTTTATCAGATACAAAGCAACGAAGATATCCTTCCAAACATTTTTTTACTATCTCAGTTTGCCCATCAGATTGAGGATGATAAGATGAGCTATGAGCTAACTGAGTACCAAGACAAGAAAATAATTCTGTCCAAAAATTTCCAGTGAAAATGGGATCTCTGTCACTTACAATAATCTTTGGGTTTCCATGTAGCTTTTGAATTGTTTCCATAAATGCAGTAGAAACTGTACTGGCTTTAAATGGATGTGATAATGCACAAAAGTGTGCATACCTGGTAAGTCTGTCAACTACCACCATGATGACACTCTTTCCCTCAGACTTGGGTAAACCCGTGATAAAATCCATTAAAACCTCCCCCCAACGTTGGCTTGGAATGGATAAAGGTTGTAATAGACCCGATGTCTTAATTGTTTCAACTTTATTTTGTTGGCAAACCAAAATTCCGACACAAACTTTTGAATATCTGATTTAAGGCCATCCCAAAAAAATTCCTTCTTAACCCTGTGGTAAGAGTTTAAAAATCCTGAGTGCCCTCCTAAGGGAGAAGTGTGCAATTCCATAAGAATCTTTTGTTTTAGCTGGGAATTCTTACAGAGGTATAAGCGATCTTTATACCATAACGAATCATTTTTCCAGCTAAATGTATCAGACGTACTGGAATCTTGTTGTAACTTTCGAATAAGTGCCCACACTTCTTCGTCATTCTTCCATTCCTCCCTTGCTTCGTTTATCCAATCTGGTTGGATAATAGAAATGGCGCACAACAATGATTCCACATCCTCATCCTTTCTTGAGAGTGCATCTGCCACCACATTTTGCTTCCCTTTTTTGTAGATGATTTCAAAGTCATAACCCAACATCTTTGTGACCCACTTTTGTTGCTCTTCAGAGGATAATCTTTGTTCTAAAAAGTATTTAAGGCTATCATGATCCGTTTTTACCTTGAAGTGTCTTCTCATTAGGTAGGGTCGCCATTTCTTAAGTGCATGGAGTATTGCCAACATTTCCTTCTCATAAATAGCTTTGATTAAAAACTTTCCCTTGATTGGACGACTTTCAAAAGCAATGGGTCTTTCATCTTGCATTAGAACAGCACCAATTCCATTTCTTGAAGCATCACATTCCACAATAAAGGTTTTTGTGAAGTCCAGTGTAGCTAAGACCGGTGCTTGGCACATTGCCTCTTTAAGATGTTCAAAGGCCTTTGTTGCTTCCAAAGTCCATGAAAATGCATCTTTCTTCAATAATGTTGTTAGAGGTGCTGCTATTCTCTCGTAATTCTTAACAAACTTGCGATAATACCCTGTCAACCTGAGAAATCCTCGCAGATGCTTTATGGATGTGGGGATTTTCCATTCCTTAATGGCTTTAATTTTGCTAGGGTCTACCTTAACTCCTTCATGAGATACAATATGACCCAGATATTCCACCTCCTGGACTCCAAAGAAACATTTGGATCTTTTTGCATATAATTGTTTCTCCTCCAATAGTTGTAGCACCCTGTCAACATGTTCAACATGATCCTTCCAAGACTTGCTGTAGATTAGTATATCATCAAAAAATACTAACACAAATTTTCTAAGGAATGGTTTGAAAATTGAATTCATCAAACCTTGAAATGTTGAAGGTGCATTGGTAAGGCCAAAAGGCATGACCAAAAATTCAGAATGACCCTCATGAGTTCTAAATGTTGTTTTCGGAATGTCTTCAGTCTTCATTCTAATTTGATGATATCATGAACGAAGATCCAACTTGGTGAAGTAAATTTATCCATGCAATTCATCCAGTAATTCATCAATGACAGGAATGGGGAGCTTATATTTAATAGTGAGCTTGTTGAGCTCCCTATAATCCAGACACATGCGCCATGATCCATCCTTCTTGTCGACCAATACTACTGGAGCAGAGAAAGAACTTTGACTCGGTTGAATTATACCTCTAGCATTTCTGCAACCATACATTCAATTTCACTCTTTTGGACATAGGGATATCTGTATGGCCTGATGTTTGGAGGAACACTTCCTGGAATCAGATGAATAGCATGATCATGATCACGCATAGGTGGGAGACCTTTGGGAGTCTCAAATACCTTGGAATGATTGTCCAGGACTTTTTGGAGATCTGGAGAAATAGATGATTCCGATGTGGAAACATCTATCGAACATAATTGTGCAATTACATCTCTTTGCTCCTTTTTTAGAAGTTTTGTCATACCATTAGAGCTGATTATCTTTCCTGGTTTCCCTGCAATACCCCTTAATTCAACTTACTTTCCTCCTTTCCTTCCGTATAAAATTTGATGAAAATTTCTTGAAAATTAAAAGCTATTGTACCCAAGGATTGTAGCCATTGGACTCCTAGTACAACATCAGCACCTCCCATTGGAATGGAAAGCATTGGGCTAGTCAATACATATTCTCCCATGGATAGCTTGATATTATGGCACTTTCCAGAGCAATTTATTGTTCCTCCATTTGCAATCATCACTTGACACTCTGGTGCTGGATATAGGAAGCAATTCAATTCTTTTGCTACCTTACAATGAATAAAATTGTGGGTGCTTCCTGAATCAATCAACACTATTACCTTTTTATTCTTGATTTGTCCTTCTATCTTGATGGTTTGAGGAGTGGTAATTCCCGCCAATGCATTACAAGATATGGTCAAATTTATTTGTTCTTCATCTAGGCGTTGTTCCTGGAGTATATCCTCTTCTTTTGACCTTTCTTGCTCCTTTTCTTCTTGCTCTTCACAATCTATGTAGAATAATTTCTTCTCAACACACTTATGACATTTAGTGTATTTGCTATCACAACTGTAACAAATCCCTTTTGCTCTTTTTTCTTCCAATTGTTGTGGTGTCAACCTTATAGGTTGTGGAAGACTAGGGGAAACAACACTTCCGTCTTTATAGTTGTGAGTGGTATGCTTCCTCGTTGCCATAATTTTGCATTCCATTTTTCTTGCTAACCTGAATGCCTTCTCTAATGAATCAGGTTCCCAAAGGCGAACATCATGTTGGATATTATCCTTTAAAGACCCTATGAACACATCAATCCTATGCTCCTCTGGAATATCTTTTACCCTTATGTTCAATTTTTGGAACTCCTCAATGTGCTCCATTATTGAACCCTTTTGTTTGAGACTTATCAATTGGCTAAAAAAAGTGTTGCTTTTTGTATCCTCATAATGTGCTATCAATTCTTCCGTAAAAATTGCCCAAGTAATAAATTGTTTACGAGAGCAAAGCCATTGATACCATACAAACTGATTTGGTTCCAAATATAAAGTTTCCATATGTACCTTTTGTGTGTTTTGCACATTATTGAGATCGAAGAATTGCTCCATCTGTAATATCCATGTGGGGGGATCCTTGCCATCAAACTTCCTCATATCGATTTTTGGAATATGGTGAGTCTTCGATCCAACATTAGAGTCTATGGAATCATGATTAACATTTCTTTTGTTCTCATCATGAGTTTCCTTTAGTACCCTTTCACCCTTAGTGACCATTTCTTGTACCAACTTATTCATATTTATCTTCAATTCTTCCATCTTATCATCCATGCCATCAATTTTAGCTTCTACGCCTTTCTTTAAACAATCCATCTTAGCTTCTACACCTTTCTTTAAACCATCCATTTTAGCTTCTACATCTTTCCTTAAACCATCCATCTTAGATTTTGTTGCTTTTTGTGCATGTGACACTTGTTGCACTTGTTCTTGTAATTTTGATATATCATATAGAATTTCTTCTTCTTCTTCATGAATCATGCTAGAGCTTGTTAGAAATTATATATTATGGAGCAATGGAACACATAAAATATTGCAGAAATATAAACACAGAAAACGCATAAAACAAGAGAGACATAGATATACGTGGTTCACCTAGTTTTGGCTACGTCCACCCCGAACAGCCAGTCCTTCCTTTCTATTATCCAGCAAAATGAAGAGACACAACCTACAGCAGATCCGTTGTAATATCCTCTGTTTTCTCTCACAGTCTCACCTATCTATTTCCCACTCACAGAATACACATCTATCACACAGCCTCAAATACAATACCCTCATACAAAGAGAGGGGTTTCCTTCTAGGGCAAAAAAACCCTAAACTAAACATAATTTCTACCGTCATATCATCCGCCTAATGAATGGCCCAGATTGACTAGAAATTACTATACTTTTACAAGGCAATTTTACAGCTGTTTTTAGCTTCGGGGGCGCTGCCCCCGAAACCCCCCGCCAGGGGGGGGCTCCCAAAGGTCGCAATCACCCCCCCTGCAGCGACTATTTTACGGGTGGCGTTGCTGCCCCCATTTCGAACTGGGGTCCAATGTGGCAATACCTTTGAATATAGAAGATAATCAGGCTCCACACCCAACAATCTCCCACTTGGAGACTGATTGTAGCAACTCCACCGCTGCTCCATTTGCTGGACAATGACTCCTCTTTGGACTTGGCTGTTTCTCATCTTCATCGTCATCCTTGAAGACCAATTGAAACTGAGCATATTCTCAATTTCTCCCTAGTTACAACTTTTGTTAGCATATCTGCAGGATTCTGGCTAGTGTGTATCTTTTCCAGCTTCAACTCTCCATCTTCCAACACTGATCGTATGAAATGGTACTTGAGCTGTATGTGTTCAGTCCTGGAATGAAATTCTGAGTTCTTTGCAAGACGAATGGCTCTTTGGCTATCACTGTATAACTTGCCCATATCATGCTCCTTACCCAATTCACTCATAAACCTTTATAACCAAATCATTTCTTTACTAGCCTCTGTAACAGCAACATACTCTGCTTATGTTGTTGAAAGTGCAACAACACTTTGGATTTTTGAAACCCAACTGACAGTTGTTCCTCCAACAGTAAATACATATCCTGTAGTGCTCCTCCTGTTATCTCTGTCACCTGCCATATCTGCATCAACATATCCTTGTAGGGAGATGTTTGAACCACCAAAGAATAATGCTTGATTTGTGGTACCTTTCAAATATCTGAGAATCCATTTCACTGCCATCCAATGTTCCTTACCTGGATTGTTCATGTACCTGCTTACAACTCCCACTGCATGTGCAATATCAGGCCTTGTGCAGACCATTGCATACATTAAGCTTCCAACTGCTGATGCATATGGAACTTTAGACATATAAGCCATGTCTTCTTGGGTCTTTGGGCACATTTCCTTGCTAAGTTTGAAATGGCTAGCAAAAGGTGTACTAACTGGTTTTGCATTGTGCATGTTAAATCTTTTCAAAACCTTTTGTATGTACTCATTCTGAGACAATGTTAATTTACGATTTTTCCTGTCTCTAGTTATTCTCATACCAAGGATTTGTTTTGCAGCTCCCAAATCCTTCATTGCAAATGAATTTGCCAATTTTCTTTTGAGCACATTTATTTCCTGCATGTTAGATCCTGCAATAAGCATGTCATCTACATACAATAACAATATAATATAGCTGCCATCATTTTGCTTTTTCAAATAAACACAATGATCAGAGTGACATCTAGTATAACCTTGTTCAGACATAAACTTGTCAAATTTTAGATACCACTTCCTTGGAGCCTGTTTTAAGCCATACAAGCTCTTCTTCAACCTGCACACTAGTTTCTCCTTCCCTTTCACCTCATATCCTTGTGGCTGTTGCATATATATCTCTTCCTCCAAATCCCCATGGAGAAAGGTTGTCTTTACATCTAACTGCTCAAGATGCAAATCTTCAGCTGCTACAAGACTTAAAATAGTTCCGATTGAAGTCATTTTAACAACAGGAGAAAATATTTCATCAAAATCAACCTTTCTTCTGTGCAAACCCCTTCACCACAAGTCTAGCTTTATACCTCTGTTTTCCTCCATCTTCTTCCTTCAGCCTATAAACCCATTTATTCTTCAATGTAGTTTTTCCTACAGGCAACCTGACTAAATCCCAAGTCTGGTTATGCATTAAGGAGTCCATCTCTTCTTCCATGGCTACCTCCCACTTCTTCCTGCTTTCAACCTGCATTGCTTCTTCATAACATTCGGATTCACCGGAATCAGTCAACAATAAATAATATAATGAAGGAGAGTATCGTTTAGGGGGTCTACTTATCCTGGTAGATCTTCTAACACCACTTTCAGGTGTTTGGGGTTCTTGTTGTTGCTGTGGTGGTTGATGTTGTTGTGGTTGTTGATTATTATTATTTTCAGGCACCTTTACTTTTTCATTGATTTCATCAAGAACTGCGTATTCCTTGTTTCCTTTTCATGTTTCTTTTCCTGCAACTGATTCTTATACAAGACATTTTCATTGAATATTACATCTCTGCTCCTAATGATTTTGTGATTTTCGTAATCATATAAGCGATAACCAAAATCATTAACACCATATCCAATAAAGGTACATTTCTTTGACTTTGCCTCAAGCTTTGTTCTATTTTCTTTATCAATATGGACAAAGGCCTCACAACCAAAAGGCTTTAAAATAGAGTAGTTTACCTTTTTACCTGTCCATGCTTCCTCTGGAACACCACCATCCAAGGAACTTGAAGGCCCTCTGTTTATTAGATAAACAGCAGTATCTACAGCATCTGCCCAAAACTGTAAAGGCAATCCTGCATGCAATCTCATGCACCTTGCACGCTCCATGATTGTCCTGTTCATCCTTTCTGACACACCATTTTCTTGTGGTGTTCTTGGAACTGTCTTCTCTCTGCGAATTCCATGCTCTGAACAGTACCTATCAAACTCTTTGCTGCAATATTCACCTCCATTGTCTGATCTAAGACACTTCAGTTTCTTTCCTGTCTCAATCTCAACCAAAGCTTTCCATTTCTTGAAAGTATCAAATACATCAGATTTATTCTTAATACAATAAATCCAAGTTTTTCTAGTTGCATCATCAATAAAAGTAACATAATAACGAGAGCCACCGAGAGATGATACCTGAGCAGGTCCCCATACATCTGTATGCACAAGCTTTAATTTTTCACTCTTCTTTTCTTTCCCAACTTTGAGAAATCTGACTCTCTTCTGTTTTCCATAAATGCAATTCTCACAGAAGTCCAAATCAACATTCTTCAAACCCGGCAACAAATTCCTTGAGTGAAGAATCTTCATCCCCTTTTCACTGTCCGAGCCTATGATGCCATAATGCTGCATCTGCTCCTTTGGAAGTTAAAGCATTAACAGAGTTAGAAATACCATTGCATAAATACAATGTACCAACCTTTTCGCCTTTTGCTATTACCAGGGATCCTTTGGTGACCTTCCAAGCTTTATCCGTGAAAGTTGTCACACAACCTTCACCGCCTAACTGCCTTGTTGAAATCAGATTTTTCTTTAGATCTGGAACATGCCTTACCTCCTTTAATAGCCATTGGTTTCCATTCTGCTGTTTTACAAGAACCTTACCCATTCCAACGATTTTACAGGGTTTATCATCACCCAGACGAACTTGTCCAAAATCTCCTTGAACATAGTCATGAAAGTATTTCTTATCAGGTGTGGCATGGAATGAAGCCCCTGAATCTACCACCCAGGAATCAATAATATTTTCGAAAGAAAGAATCAAAGCATCTTGTAACACCTCACCTGTCACATTTGCTTCATGATTGTTTTCTTGTTGTGCATCTCCTTCTTTTCCCTTCCGAGATCTACAATCTTTCTTTAGGTGTCCTTTCTTTCCACATTTCCAGCACACTATCCCCGATCTGGACTTGGATTTGCCTTTCCTTGATTTACTGCGATATCCTAAGCTCTTTCCTCTTTCCATTTTTCTTCCTCTAGACTCTGTACTCAAAGCATTTCCCGATGTCTCACCAGAGCTTTTCCGTCGCATTTCCTCGCTAAGGATAGCATCAACAACATCATCAAACTTTAAAGTACTAGATCTAGAAACGGAGTTACTAATGGCCATTACCAAACCATTCCAACTTTCTAGTAATGAGCACAAGAATAACAGAGCTCTAACTTCATCATCAAAGTTTACCCCTACAGAACTTAACTGACTTGTAACTATATTAAAATCATTTAAATGGTCTGCAACAGATCCACCTTCTGACATCTTCATATTAAATAATCGTTTCATAAGAAATACCTTGTTTGAGGCCGAGGGTTTTTCATATAGTTTCGACAATGCCTGAATCAAACCCTCTGTCGTGGTTTACTTAGAAATTTTGAAGGTGACTGACGCAGCAAGGCACAACCGTATTGTTCCAAGTGCCTTTCTATCGAGAAGGTTCCATTCTTCGTCTGCCATACCCGTCGGCATGTTTGATTTTCCACCCAATGGTAGGTATAGATCTTTCTAATACAGATAATCTTCCATCTGCATCTTCCACAGCGAGAAGTTTTGGCCGTTAAATTTCTCAACCCTAAACTTACCATCTTCCGACATTGCTCCCACTCAAACCAGGAACCCTTCTTTCCTGCGAGTTTATCAGCCAAATAGACCTTTGGCTCTGATACCAGTTGTTAGAAATTATATATTATGGAGCAATGGAACACATAAAATATTGCAGAAATATAAACACAGAAAACGCATAAAACAAGAGAGACACAGATATACGTGGTTCACCCAGTTTGGGCTACGTCCACCCCGAACAGCCAGTCCTTCCTTTCTATTATCCAGCAAAATGAAGAGACACAACCTACAGCAGATCCGCTGTAATATCCTCTGTTTTCTCTCACAGTCTCACCTATCTATTTCCCGCTCACAGAATACACATCTATCACACAACCTCAAATAAAATACCCTCATACAAAGAGAGGGGTTGCCTTCTAGGGCCAAAAAACCCTAAACTAAACATAAGTTCTACCGTCAGATCATCTGCCTAATGAACGGCCCAGATTGACTAGAAATTACTATACTTTTACAAGGCAATTTTACAGTTGTTTTTAGCTTCGGGGGCGCTGCCCCCAAAACCCCCCGCCAGGGGGGGGCTCCCAAAGGTCGCAGTCGTCCCCCCTAAACCCCCCCTAACTGGGGTCCAATGTGGCGATACCTTTGAATATAGAAGATAATCAGGCTCCACACCCAACAATCTCCCACTTGGAGACTGATTGTAGCAACTCCACCGCTGCTCCATTTGCTGGACAATGACTCCTCTTTGGACCTTGTTGTTTCTCATCTTCATCGTCATCCTTGAAGACCAATTGAAACTAAGCATATTCTCAGTTTCTCCCTGGTTACAACTTTTGTTAACATATCTGCAGGATTCTGGCTAGTGTGTATCTTTTCCAGCTTCAACTCTCCATCTTCCAACACTGATCGTATGAAATGGTACTTGAGCTGTATGTGTTTAGTCCTGGAATGAAATGCTGAGTTCTTTGCAAGATGAATGGCAATTTGGCTATCACTGTATAACGTGCCCATATCATACTCCTTACCCAATTCACTCATAAACCTTTGTAACCAAATCATTTCTTTACTAGCCTCTGTAACAGAAACATACTCTGCTTCTGTTGTTGAAAGTGCAACAACACTTTGGATTTTTGAAACCCAACTGACAACTGTTCCTCCAACAGTAAATACATATCCTGTAGTGCTCCTCCTGTTATCTCTGTCACCTACCATATCTGCATCAACATATCCTTGTAGGGAGATGTTTGAACCACCAAAGCATAATGCTTGATTTATGGTACCTTTCAAATATCTGAGAATCCATTTCACTGCCATCCAATGTTCCTTACCTGGATTGTTCATGTACCTGCTTACAACTCCCACTGCATGTGCAATATCAGGCCTTGTGCAGACCATTGCATACATTAAGCTTCCAACTGCTGATGCATATGGAACTTTAGACATATAAGCCATGTCTTCTTGGGTCTTTGGGCACATTTCCTTGCTAAGTTTGAAATGGCTAGCAAAAGGTGTACTAACTGGTTTTGCATTGTGCATGTTAAATCTTTTCAACACCTTTTGTATGTACTCATTCTGAGACAATGTTAATTTACGATTTTTCCTGTCTCTAGTTATTCTCATACCAAGGATTTGTTTTGCAGCTCCCAAATCCTTCATTGCAAATGAATTTGCCAATTTTCTTTTGAGCACATTTATTTCCTGCGTGTTAGATCCTGCAACAAGCATGTCATCTACATACAATAACAATATAATATAGCTGCCATCATTTTGCTTTTTCAAATAAACACAATGATCAGAGTGACATCTAATATAACCTTGTTCAGACATAAACTTGTCAAGTTTTGGATACCACTGCCTTGGAGCCTGTTTTAAGCCATACAAGCTCTTCTTCAACCTGCACACTAGTTTCTCCTTCCCTTTCACCTCATATCCTTGTGGCTACTGCATATATATCTCTTCCTCCAAATCCCCATGGAGAAAGGTTGTCTTTACATCTAACTGCTCAAGATGCAAATCTTCAGCTGCTACAAGACTTAAAATAGTTCTGATTGAAGTCATTTTAACAACAGGAAAAAATATTTCATCAAAATCAATACCTTTCTTCTGTGCAAACCCCTTCGCCACAAGTCTAGCTTTATACCTCTGTTTTCCTCCATCTTCTTCCTTCAGCCTATAAACCCATTTATTCTTCAATGTAGTTTTTCCTACAGGCAACCTGACTAAATCCCAAGTCTGGTTATGCATTAAGGAGTCCATCTCTTCTTCCATGGCTACCTCCCACTTCTTCCTGCTTTCAACCTGCATTGCTTCTTCATAACATTCGGGTTCACCGGAATCAGTCAACAATAAATAATATAATGAAGGAGAGTATCGTTTAGGGGGTCTACTTATCCTGGTAGATCTTCTAACACCACTTTCAGGTGTTTGGGGTGCTTGTTGTTGCTGTGGTGGTTGCTGTTGTTGTGGTTGTTGATTATTATTATTTTCAGGCACCTTTACTTTTTCAGTGATTTCATCAAGAACTGCGTATTCCTTGTTTTCCTTTTCCTGTTTCTTTTCCTGCAACTGATTCTTATACAAGACCTTTTCATTGAATATTACATCTCTGCTCCTAATTATTTTGTGATTTTCGTAATCATATAAGCGATAACCAAAATCATTAACACCATATCCAATAAAGGTACATTTCTTTGACTTTGCCTCAAGCTTTGTTCTATTTTCTTTATCAATATGGACAAAGGCCTCACAACCAAAAGGCTTTAAAATAGAGTAGTTTACCTTTTTACCTGTCCATGCTTCCTCTGGAACACCACCATCCAAGGAACTTGAAGGCCCTCTGTTTATTAGATAAACAGCAGTATCTACAGCATCTGCCCAAAACTGTAAAGGCAATCCTACATGCAATCTCATGCACATTGCACGCTCCATGATTGTCCTGTTCATCCTTTCTTACACACCATTTTCTTGTGGTGTTCTTGGAACTGTCTTCTCTCTGCAAATTCCATGCTCTAAACAGTGCCTATCAAACTCTTTGCTGCAATATTCACCTCCATTGTCTGATCTAAGACACTTCAGTTTCTTTCATGTCTCAATCTCAACCAAAGCTTTCCATTTCTTGAAAATACCAAATACATCAGATTTATTCTTAATACAATAAATCCAAGTTTTTCTAGTTGCATCATCAATAAAAGTAACCTAATAATGAGAGCCACCGAGAGATGATACCTGAGCAGGTCCCCATACATCTGTATACACAAGCTTTAATTTTTCACTCTTCTTTTCTTTCCCAACTTTGAGAAATCTGACTGTCTTATGTTTTCCATAAATGCAATTCTCACGGAAGTCCAAATCAACATTCTTCAAACCCGGCAACAAATTTCTTGAGTGAAGAATCTTCATCCCCTTTTCACTCATGTGTCCGAGCCTATGATGTCATAATGTTGCATCTGCTCCTTTGGAAGTTAAAGCATTAACAGAGTTAGAAATACCATTGCATAAATACAATGTACCAACCTTTTCACCTTTTGCTATTACCAGGGCTCCTTTGGTGACCTTCCAAGCTTTATCCATGAAAGTTGTCACACAACCTTCACCGCCTAACTGCCCTGTTGAAATCAGATTTTTCTTTAGATCTGGAACATGCCTTACCTCGTTTAATAGCCATTGGTTTCCATTCTGCTGTTTTACAAGAACCTTACCCATTCCAACGATTTTACAGGGTTTATCATCACCCAGACGAACTTGTCCAAAATCTCCTTGAACATAGTCATGAAAGTATTTCTTATCAAGTGTGGCATGGAATGAAGCCCCTGAATCTACCACCCAGGAATCAGTAATATTTTTGAAAGAAAGAATCAAAGCATCTTGTAACACCTCACCTGTCACATTTGCTTCATGATTGTTTTCTTGCTGTGCATCTCCTTCTTTTCCCTTCCGAGATCTACAGTCTTTCTTTAGGTGTCCTTTCTTTCCACTTTTCCAGCACACTATCCCCGATCTGGACTAGGATTTGCCTTTCCTTGATTTACTGTGATATCCTGAGTTCTTTCCTCTTTCCATTTTCTTCCTCTAGGCTCTGCACTCAAAGCATTTCCCAATGTCTCACCGAAGCTTTTCCGTCGCATTTCCTCGCTAAGGATAGCACCAACAACATCATCAAACTTTAAAGTACTAGATCCAAAAACGGAGTTACTAATGGCCATTACCAAACCATCCCAACTTTCTAGTAATGAGCACAAGAATAACAGAGCTCTAACTTCATCATCAAAGTTTACCCCTACAGAACTTAACTGACTTGTAACTGTATTAAAATCATTTAAATGGTCTGCAACAGATCCACCTTCCGACATCTTCATATTAAATAACCGTTTCATAAGAAATACCTTGTTTGAGGCCGAGGGTTTTTCATATAATTTCGACAACGCCTGAATCAAACCCTCTGTCGTGGTTTACTTAGAAATTTTGAAGGCGACTGACGCAGCAAGGCACAACCGTATTGTTCCGAGTGCCTTTCTATCGAGAAGGTTCCATTCTTCGTCTGTCATACCCATCGGCATGTTTGATTTTCCGCCCAATGGTAGGTATAGATCTTTCTGATACAGATAATCTTCCATCTGCATCTTCCACAACGAGAAGTTTTGGCCGTTAAATTTCTCAACCCTAAACTTACCATCTTCCGACATTGCTCCCACTCGAACCAGGAACCCTTCTTTCATGCAAGTTTATCAGCCAAATAGACCTTTGGCTCTGATACCAGTTGTTAGAAATTATATATTATGGAGCAATGGAACACATAAAATATTGCAGAAATATAAACACAGAAAACGCATAAAACAAGAGAGACACAGATATACATGGTTCACCCAATTTGGGCTACGTCCACCCCGAACAGCCAGTCCTTCCTTTCTATTATCCAGCAAAATGAAGAGACACAACCTACAGCAGATCAGCTGTAATATCCTCTGTTTTCACTCACAGTCTCACCTATCTATTTCCCGCTCACAGAATACAGATCTATCACACAGCCTCAAATACAATACCCTCATACAAAGAGAGGGGTTGCCTTCTAGGGCCAAAAAACCCTAAACTAAACATAAGTTCTACCATCAGATCATCCGCCTAATGAACGGCCCAGATTGACTAGAAATTACTATACTTTTACAAGGCAATTTTACAGTTGTTTTTAGCTTCGGGGGCGCTGCCCCCGAAACCCCCCGCCAGGGGGGTCTCCCAAAGGTCGCAGCCGCCCCCCCTGCAGCGACTATTTTACGGGCGGCGTTGCCACCCCCATTTCGAACTGGGGTCCAATGTGGCGATACCTTTGAATATAGAAGATAATCAGGCTCCACACCCAACAGAGCTTTCAGGTTCCTTACTAGGTGTTTGCATTTTCTTTCCTCGGGGCATCGGTTACCGATAATAATGCTCTATTATGTCCTTTGAATTCCTTCAAAATAAATTTTCAAACCAAGCTTAAGCAAAAATTTAAGAAAATCTACACACCTTTTTTCACTTTGTAGGAGCCCGATATTGCCTCTGATGTATCTCTTTACTTTCCAATCATCTAGTTCTGAATTTGTGACCTACAATAGCCCTTTGTGTCCTCTTTCCAATGCCACAAGTCTGACCCAAATTGGATTCTCCAAGGAAGAGTTATGTGAAATCTCCCACAGTGACTTGATTATAGACTAGTTCAATAGAGCGAACTTGTACGACGTGCCACGAGTCACTGTTTCGACCTTTGGATCTGAAAAATGCATACAAGAAACTACAGTCCATCCTCTTTCTACACCTTCTTACGAAATTTCAATCCAATCCCCAGAGAGAAAGTTATGATGATTTTCCCCAGGTCACCTGTTTGGAATGTACTTCAGGAGTCTGCAAAAAGACCAACTTCCTCAGATCATATCTCCGCAAATATAGTGCGAAAAGTTCTGAAATTCGGACCCGAGGTTCAGCACGATTTCTTCTCAAATGTGTTTTTTTTGCAAATTCTGAAACGTCTCAGAAAAAAAGTTATAGCGAAAATTCCACGATGACCTGTTTGGAGCAGCGAAACCCTAGAATCCAAAGCTCTGATACCAAATGTTATGAAACCAGCTCAAGAAAAAATAGAAAAGATAGATCAACACCTTAGAATTCAGCCTCTTCGAGGGGGAAACCTCCTTTACATTACATAAATGAACAATTATTTGATGATTCAAATGACAAAACCTCCTTTCTATATATAAGAGTCTAAGGAGTCACAATATAATCCAGCCGACCTAACAATAATAATATAAAGCCACAAAAATAACAATAGAGGGATTCTATGGGGCACAGTAATAACAATATGGGGGCAATAGGGGCACAACAATATTAATAAGGGGTATAACTACAATAGTAATGGGGTAATCACTAGTATTATAGGGACCCAACATCCACACTATGGTAGGAGGAGGCAACTACTATAATGGCCCAATCTCCAATGTCCAATTATGAAAATGAGATTTCCAAAGTTAGCAATGCAAAATAAAAGTTACAACTACAAACGTATTAAATGAACAAAGAATCATTACTAATCTCTCCTAGATCATATGAGATCACTTGTCACGTACCTCTTCTAAATTTAACCGCACTTGCCAAAACTTGATTTTCATTTCTCATACATTTTGTAAAGCACTTTGCAAGTAAGTCGTTCTTCAAATATTTCTGTATAGAAATAATTGAGTATAATTTCTCTTGTATACCTTTTGTCAAACATTTTGTATGAGAATAAATCAAAAACATTGCACTCATTCCACTTGTAACATATTAACTGAAAACATGCCACATTATCATGCAACTTTTTCATTTCTTTGCATGCAACTTTTCAAATTCCTTGCATGCAAATTTTAAAATTATTTATATGCAAATAGGCATAGATCAACTACAACAATATTATCACACAACAATACTATCCCCAACCACAAACAACATACTCATTGGGGCATTTTATCAAACAATTTGTATGCAATGAATCATTGAAGCATTTAAGCATTCCATTAAATTCTTTGCATGCAAACTAATATAGCAAATGATTTTGTGCATATATCCTAAATTGTAGCAGTATAAGTTATGGAAACTGAATCGGATGATCAATGGGATTTTCCCTCACTATGGTTCAAGTTTCAACTTCTCAAACCTCATATATGAAAAGTTATAACAAAAATACCAACACAATCCTATTTGGTGCACAATTCTAGGACCATTCAGGAAGTTCGACTTCCATTGGTCATGTCTCCTAAAATATAGCGACCCATTATCTGAAATTTTTACCACATGGTCAGTGGGATTTCCACTCACTGTGGACAAATTTTGTAGCTTCTTAAACTCTACATAAGAAAAGTTATAACAAAAATGAAAATGATTTTACCCAATGATCCATGCATGTCTACATGCACATATTAACTTGCACAGTCTTGTATTTTAAACAAAATCATATCACTACAATAAAGAAG
This sequence comes from Pinus tabuliformis, assembly GCA_031772625.1. NCBI lineage: Eukaryota > Viridiplantae > Streptophyta > Pinopsida > Pinales > Pinaceae > Pinus > Pinus tabuliformis. The sequence continues at coordinate 1,023,004,811 of CM062815.1, forward strand.
GTTGCATGCTAATTATTGCAAGGATTGAATCATTTATACCACATGTTTTTCCAACAACTTTTGCACAGTAACAACACCACATTGGTTGATTCATAAACTAAATAAATCACGAACCATGCCATCAATGAAAATCATTTTAGACAGTATTAAATAGGCACATATATATGTACATATGTGCAAAATTATTGATTTTTTTGGAACATGAGAAATACTTATCTCAAAAACTTGTGGGAAATTGAGTCTGGGACTATGACTCTCCACCCAACCATAGACAACTACAACCAAGTCTCACTTGTAGTTGTCACCCCTGAGCCATGTTCTAGAGGTTGAGGGATATTTTACTCTGGACATTAACGCAGCCATCAGTTGTACTAGGGACTCTAGAGAACCATCCATCTCCAACCAATGATTGAGTTGAAAATAAACACCATGCACAAGGGTTCCATAGGCCAATAGTCTCCACACATTCAAAACACACACACGATGGTTCCACCCAAAAACTAGGGATTCCAAAACTCACAGCAAAATCAAAAGACAACAAGAAAACATTCAGAAACCCTCCAGTAATTTTCCAGGATCAATTCCTCCAACCCAGCCCATTGCGATTTCCTAAGAAATGCCATCTCCACCCTCCAAGAAAATAAGGACTCAAGAGGTAATTAGTTCCACACCTGGGGTCTCTTCTTTCTCCCTTGCCAACCGAAAGAACTCCTTCTTCTATGTTGTTCAATCTCTCTTGGAATTTGACTTTTCTCTAGGAAAGTACCCCCCCTCCAATGTTTCTCAAATGCCCTTTTTATTATTATCTTTTGTTGTCTCTTCATATTCCTCTTGTCTCTCTCCTCATATTCTTCATTGGTTTGTTTGCATAGTAATATTATTTTCCAACAAAAATCACCCTAGTACTCTTGAATCTGTGTCCCATTACTCAACCCATTTTATTGTATCATAATGTTTACTTTGCATACAAAAAACTAACTGCTTGGGGCTATCACATATGGTACTGAGACACCTTTGTGGGGGATATGAACGTTCATGTGTAGTGAAGTAATGTCGGGAAAAAGAGGTAACTTTATATTCAATAGGTGTGCATTAATCTTAAAAAATCTCTTGGCTATCTTTGTTATCCAATAGTAGAGAGAATATTAAAAAAATATAATTATTCCCTATATATTGGATTCATTATGTTAGATTTGGGCATTCAAGTACTTTCATATCTTAAGAGCTTATCTTACTTTAATTCATCTTGTGTGGGACCTTTATAAATGGCGTAATATGTGAGAATGTTTTGGAATCTTTGATAAGTTTAGCTTTATTATCCAAACAAGAGATAATTGCTCTGTCCCTGTGTGTGGCTAATTGTTGAGGCCTCAACCACCCCACTGAATTTCTTTAAAATTATGGGGTCCTCCATGTAAATTTTGCTAATATTGCTTTAGGGATGCTTTAATTTTGCTAATTTTGGGTGATTTCTGTTTTTCTTTTATTTTTGTTTTGAAAGCTTCAATGCTTTTGTTTTTAAGTATTGATGGGTTTTCGCGGTGCATTATATTAGATATCATTTTGGGATTCAAATGCGTTAAGTAAGTCAATCATCTATGACCATTTCCATGAGAGGTAGTCGTAACTAACTAATTTCTCATGATTTTTGAATAGTTCACTTAGCACTCATTGCATCGGGTGATGCTCACAAGGGTGAAGAAGTGGGATTGAAACTAGTGAAATAAATCACATAACATCAATCATCACTTCCAGGGCTTGCACTCGGTAACCAGGACTTCCCGAGAGGTCACCCATCCCAGATTGCCTCTAGCTCAAGCACGCTTAACTGTGGAGTTTTCCCCACAATCAAGCTCACTTAGATTGCTACCCCATTTGCAAAACCTTAGCAAGTATTGTGCCTCATGAACCATTCAAGTAGAGTTCCCTTTACTCTTTTGAATTTAAGTATTGAAGGGTTTCCGCAGTGCATTTACATTAGATATCATTTTGGGATTCAACTGCATTAAGTAAGTTAATCATCTATGACCATTTCCTTGAGAGGTAGTCGTAACTGACTAATTTCTCATGATTTTTGAATAGTTCACTAGCACTCATTGCATCGGGTGATGCTCACAGGGGTGAAGAAGTGGGATTGAGACTAGTGAAATGAATCACATAGCGTCAATCATCACTTCTGGGGCTTGCACCCAGTAACATGGACTTCCCGGGTGGTCACCCATCCCAGATCACCTCTAGCTCAAACACGCTTCACTGTGGAGTTTTCCCCACAACCAAGCCCACTTAGCTTGTTACCCCATTTGCTTTTGTTTTGTTACTAGTTTTCCAATGATTTGAATTTCATCTAATTTTACTCAACATATTGAAAGATACCATTAGTCAAAGGTTGACCATTTTCACTGTCTCAGCATAAAATATGTAAATATGTATTTTATTATGTTTTTATAAATTATAAATTAGATTAATTTTAATATGTAAATAAAATTTAACTAATTAATTATAGTAGGTTAATTTAATTTAATTTTAATTATTTAATTAGTTTTGTTAATTTAATTAATTATTTTTTAATTTGATCATCTAGTAATTAATTTTAAATTTAATTGTAAATAAGTATTAAATATTTCATTTTAATTAAATAATATTTAGTTGGTAGGTTAATTTAATTTAATTTTTAATTATTTAATTAGTTTTGTTAATTTAATTAATTATTTTTTAATTTGATCATCTAGTAATTAATTTTAAATTTATTTGTAAATAAGTATTAAGTATTTCATTTTAATTAAATAATATTTGGTTAAAAAACCACTCAGTTCCAGCCATACATAGAGTAAAACATAATAATATAATAAATAAATCATATTTTAATTTTAAACTATATATATATATAATTTAAAAATTATAACAGAACCACCACAATTGAGAGTTGATGTCACCTCGGAGTTTCATCCTGGAGATTTGATTTCATTTGGTGCCCCGTCGAATCTCGTCAGGATGACAAAGGTTACAAAAGAGGGAGCTTGAGCTTTCAAAAGCCAATGGGTTATGCATTTATTCATTGTTTAAAACAATAGGGGAGAGGGGGGACCACTCTCCACTGATGGGCCTCCCTGGTCTCCTTCAAGTACGACCATGAACCCATTAACATTACTGTGACCCCCACCTTTTGACTTATAAATTATAACTTATTTATTTATTTATGTTTTATTAAATAAAAAAACTTTGTAATTATTTTTTCTAATATTTTAATTTATTAAAACAAAAACAAAAAGGTAAATTGCGCAAAATTTTAATAAACATAACTCAATCAGTTTTGAAACTCCAACTTTGGAGAGTGATATCTTCAGTTTTACCTCCACCAAATCAGGAAAATGAGGGCTCATTGGAAAGCTATTTCATTGGAATATAATTTGGCAATAGTTAGTCATTTACTATCCCAAAAAACTAACAGAAGCGAGGGTTACGAATTTGCACCAAATTGATTTTTTTTAGTTTGTTTGGAAGAGAGATTAATTTAGTTTGTTCCTTTGGCTAGAAAGATTTGTTGTCACTAATTCATTCTAAAATTGTGCATTTATTTTTGAAATTCTAATGAGAATCAATGGAAAGATTGGATTTTGTTTTTATTAATTTACTAAATGATATTTTAATTTATTAGTTTGTTTGACATATTTTGAATTTTAGTTTTGTCTTCATTTTTAATTAATTTTTTCTTTTAATTTCTATTTTTTATTTTTGCAAAGTTTGTTTCAAGGGATCAGGTTCCGAAGCTTCAAAGTAATAAGATTGGAGCATCAAAATGGAAAAGAGAGATTTTTCCAGCTCTAAAATCAGAGATCAAAATTGCTTTGTAACAAATTCCATTTTTTGGATCTAATTTTGTAAATTATAAATATAAGCTCTAAAGAAGAGTTGAGGGTTCCAATTTCTAAAAAGAAGAAAGTATCTACACTACTATAGGGGTCATATCCTTGAAGGAAATTGAATATTTTGGACCAGATTTAAAGAGATGTATTACAGTGCCAACAATTCCATTCTACCACAAAGTTTTTTGAGATTTTATGTACTCAGAAATCTTTTGTCAGGCTTTCAACTTTTGTACACTATTATCAGCGTTAAAGGATGATTGATAGCCTTCGTTTTAGTTCAATTTGATTCAATTATTGATCCATATGAGTATTTGATATTCGGTTTTGCACTATTATAAATTCCATTTAATTAAATGCCTATTTAAATCATTGGAAAGTTATATTTGTTGGAAATACTGAGAGGCGGGGTGAATCAATATTTATTTTCAATTGTTACTTTTACCAATTAGATCACTTATATTTAGAACACAAAATGAACAATAGAAATAAATGTTTTTATTAATATAATATTTATAATGAATCAAGTACAATATAGGTAGGGCTCCAACCCTAGATGAAGACACCCAGGCTCCAACCTGGAATGTGCCAAGCACCTACTTGGACTTTAGTGAGGCTTCGACCTCTAGGGCTTCAACCCTATCTTATCCAAGGCACCAACCTTGAGTTTAGGAGCACCAACTCCAAGGACACCAATCCTATAGCTTCACTTTGTCAAGATATGTTTAGTTGTGCTTCACGGCTCCCAAAGTCTTCTTCACCGAGCCCTGTCAATCTTCAGTTTCACTGTAGTCTCCATGCAACATCATCAATGACAACCTTGTCAATTAGAAGGTATCACCACTGCACTTCATCGTACCCAAACAAGTTCTTCAAGTCACCTCATGATGTCTCATGCATCACGGTGTCCAATAATGTCTTCTTCAAGATGTCTTCACAAGGTACTTCTAGGATGATACTCCAAGGTCACCTCATGATGACATTCAATGCATCATGATATTCAATAAGGCTTCTCAACAAGATGTCTTCAAAACGTTGTCCCAAGAATTCTCCAACCAAGGGTGTCTTATAAGTCCTTCAATCAATTGCACAAGGTCTTCAAAACAACTTCAAGTACAAGGACTACTGCAAACTCTTCTTCAAGGCTTCAAATCTGTTCAACAAGTATGCTCTAGCAAGGTTTAAGTCTCCACAAAATATTTTCCAAGAGTTGTCCCAATAATGGCTTCCAAGACACTTCAACCAAGTAGCCTCAAGGTGTCTTCACAATGGTTCCTCAAAATACTTCAAGATCTGGTACAATATCTCTTTGAATAGTCTTTAAGATGTTCCTTAAATTCTCTTCTAAGGTTGCTCAATGCCCTTCTTTAATAGCCTCTTCAAATTCTGCAGCCAAGTGTTTCCAAGTCTTCTCCACACTTCAACTCCAAGGATATCTTCAAGGTGTCTTCCAAATGAGCCCAAAAATACCTTCAATCTTTTCCAGGATTGTCTTCAATCTAGCTTCAGTAAGTTCTTAACAAGCTTTCCTCCACTGGTAGCTTTCCACTGTTCTCTTTTTTCAGGCTTCAATAGATGACTGTCCTCCACAGTTCTGGCCTCAGGTCAGCAATCTGTCTGGGTGCGAGTTTTGTGACAGCATAAGTATAGGTCTCAAAAATCACCACACAAAACACTTGTCTAAGCCTTCTGCAACTGTTTTGAGCCCTCCACACAAGACTGTCATCCACAAGCAGAGTTACCAACACACTTGTCACAAAAACCAAGCCTCACAAACACAGTCACTAGTCTGTTGTAATGTATTCCTCCACGTTTTCCTTAAAAATTGCCCAAAACAATAAACTTCAATGCCTCCTTGGCCTCTTATTTGCCTCTGAGTTCTCCACCGAATTCTCTGTTTTCTTGACCGAAAAATTGATGGTTAAAATGAGGTCTGAAATCCTTATATATAGTGTTTTTTCGCACAGCAAAATGAAAAGACACGTCCCTATTTGGAGTCTGACTTGTGCCAGCTGCTCAGGTCAGCCCCATGTCCAGATTTAATAAATTAACTTCAAAAATTCATAACTTTCAAACAGCTCGGAGTTTCAGGCTGTGTAATAACTCATTGGAAAGGAAAAATTATGCTCTAAAAGATGGTATAGGAATCAAATTGAGAGGCTGCCTGGTTGAAGGGAAAGTACCCCTAGGGTCCTTTGGGCTAAGACTCTACCAGACTGAAAATTGCTTATTCAAAGAATCACACATACACAGCCATCATTTTTACTTTTAAGCAAATGCTAACATTAAGGGTACGTACCTAAGGTCCTACGTTCGAGAAGACCTTAAGGGTCCAAACCCTTCTTAGAGTTCCCTTCTTCTTTCTTTGACCTGCAAGACAAACAAATCAAAGAACACAACAGTACATGTACAGATACTTATGTATAAATCATCTTTATGCTATAAAGTTAGTTATAAAAAATCTTTAAGTAACCACTTTCATAAGAATTCAACACAAGAATCTCATAAGCATAAAGAAAGATTATTCGGGAACAAAGACGTGTTTCTTTATATATAAAGGCAAATAAAGTACATATATCGGAAAGATATCACCTGAACACCTTCAGCATGCTCCAAGCAAGCTTCCTCCCGGATTCGTTCCAGCCTCAAGCCTCCAACAAGAGCTCCTTCCAAGTCTTACTCAATGATGATATCAAGGATGAATGATCACCAATACACATGGAAACAAGGGTTTCCTATGCAAAATGGAGAAAGTGCAGAATGCACCAAGGACTTCAGACCTGGTCTAAGGGAAAAATCTCAGCATAATAATCTTGCTCTCCTTTCTCTCTCCCTTTGGCCTTCCCTTTGATGTCTTTTTATACCCTCTCCAAAGTAGTTTTTTAGTTAGGAGTTGGTTGGGAACAGTTGGGCCACAGGCACTAACAGGTGATCCAGCAGGTAAACCTGCGATCTCCGCCCGAAAAAGAGGAATTTATTATTTTTTTAAGTGTTTTAATAGATACACGCGGGTTGGGTATAACAGACCCGCGTGTACACGCGTTTAACTCAGGGCAATGTCGCGTATAGGGAATAAAACATTGTTTTTTAAATTTTTGGACCAGGTCTGGAAGGAGGGGTTGCCCTAGGCCATGAGTGCAGCATCACAAACCATAAGAGTGAGATTTGGAGCTATAACAGATGCCCCCTAATGTATGAGGTCAGAAGGGGAACATGATGGCCGAAATATATTAAGTAAGTACAAGGAAAGGAACTCTGCCGAAAAACCGAGGAGGACTTCACCAGAATTCAGCCTGCCAAGCCACCGAAAGGAGATCAGAAAGAAACACTGTCTGAGGCGGGCATACCCATGCTCAGGAAAAGTAAAGCATGTCCGCATATCAAGTACAAGCGGATCCACTAAGTATACAAGTATAAATGACTGGAAAATACATAATGGATCATCTGATCATAACGAGTAAGTACATGTCTGAATATCACATATAAGACTGTCAATGATGCTGAAAGATGCAACGGATCACTGATATCAAAGACTAATCCCAAAAAGGTACCAACTGAACATGATGGAATAGGATGGTACTACACTGCAAACTCAGGTGCTAGCATATAGAATGTCGCCGTGACTGACTGCAACATATAAGGTGGAGTGGTATCAACTAGCAGCAACAGGAGCAACTGTCAAGTGAACCAATGAATGCTGATACAACCTGAGGTCTTCACCGACCACCGTGGTACATTTCTACACCATGGGAATAAATGATCTGAAGTCGACCATGTGAGAAATCGTTTGATTACCGGTCATTGATGTATACCATTAACAAACGCGAGACTACTCACCGATAATGATAATGAGCGTCAAGGTACCCAGTAAAATCTAACAAGTGTGAATAGATGAGCTGAAGTCGAACACCTGTAAGAATCTATCAATTAGGAGACAATGATGGTTTCCCACTGTCGATAGCGAGGAATCTGCCACTAATGACTGCAAACCCCAAGGTACTGCCAAATGGACTCTAGATCTTTGCCCCAGAGCAATGAGTCGGAGTCGATAGGGAAAGATCCGCTAGAAGGAAGGCATTAAGGCATCCTCCATCAATCTAGCGCGAGTGTAACCCGTAGGCCAATAATGTGGAAGGAATCGGACGAAAAAAAATGTAGTAACCCAACCAAAGTACGTTTCCGGCGTACACAAGATGTGGCTAGCGCACGGCAGAAACCCTCTGAACCAACCAATAATGAAAGCTGACACAGAGGCGAGGTATCCACCAATAGGGTCAAATGGAAACCAAGGTACTGCACGAATCCCAATGTGTGATAATGTATGCTGATGTCGAACACAAGGGAAACCACTCAGTCAAAGACCCATGATACTGATCGATGCTGAGCACAAGGTGACCTATCAATAATGAAAATAGGGCCAGGGTGCGGCTCTAGGCCTGTCCTCAGAGCAAGGTGTCGTCGTCGATAAGGACAAGACCCGCCAGCAAGAAGTCAATGGGGACCTTCTCAAACCGGCACGAGTAAAGGACCAATATAACTGATGTGATGATAGACATGACACTGACAACCAAGGATGGTCGACTGAAAAATGAGTCAAGAGACACCGCAGAAAGGCCGACTCAGGCTAACTTCCCTTGAACAAAAGCACGACTCAATGTGACTATGTGGCAGCATATGATGAATCTGTATAAGTTCGTCATGCAGGAGGCACGAACGAACCCTCCATATGATTGGAAGAGATAACCAATCGGGGGAGAACTGACTCGATAACAAGGTTATGGCGTACCTAAGTCAAACTAAATCCCACCCATGCGGAGGAGACTTTGTTTTGAGTGCTTTGTTCAAGGGCGACACGACTGACTCTAGCTGCCAACAATAAATGGAAATAATGTCCATGTTCCCGCTCTTTTTGGAATATTTAATTTTTTTGTCTTTTTCTGATAAGCCGGAAAAAGAATAAAAGAATGCTATGGTACAGTGGAAAGAACGAGTGTCGGTGAAACAGATGATCTAGTTCCTGGGAAAGGAACGTTCCTATGCTCAATGCAGGGAGGTGAAAAACTGGTCAGTGACACTCAGAGGTAAGTTCCTTCCACGGATCTGGGTATGTCAAGCTGCAGAAGTCAAGGGTATGCAAGGTTGATTTTGCAGACGTCATGGTCAAAAGTTGGCTTAAACACGAGTCCAAGTGAAGTCGGCTCTAGGCCAAAAGGTGCAAATGGTCAACATGCAATGCAGAAGTACAACTCGACACACATAGGAGCCTCTAGGGTATAAGGCCAGAACAAAGCGGAGAAGGAAAGAGGAATGAGTCTTCAACGCATAAGTCATGGCGGGACTAAAGAGGACTCCCGAGCCTAGGGATGAAAAATCAGCATGAGTGCCAAGTGACAACAAGGTACTAACTAGGGCACCCATGATAAGGTAGGCTTTACCACACAAGTCATGATGCTTCTATGCAATGAGAAGGTTCCGCACCATAACTTGGTGGGGTCGATCCTAAGGCCAAAATGGGAAAGGAAACTGATAAATGCACAATGCAGGCGGAAAAACCTAACCTATATGCCAGTTTCGAGAACCAATACCTGTCAGAACGGACCAACCATAAACTTTCCAAAGGAGAAATCTTCCAAGTTCTGTAAACATAAATAGGAACACTAGACACGAAGTTAATACATCCCACATATAAACTTCATATAAAATCTTTGTGTTATAGGATACAAAACTTGAAAATGCGTACCTCATATATACAATATGGTACAGCGAACCACGCAGCCTTGCAGCTTACGCATAATAGTTCTTCTGGACAAACCCCTTGCAGGGATCGGACCAAGGACTCCTTTGGTAGTCATAACTCATGGCTTCAAAGAGTTCCTCCTGTGAAGGCAAAACAAGTTCTAAGAAATCATGAGAACTACAAGGATCAAAAGAGGGAATTAAAGGGTCCCATGTCCCTATAGGAAGAATCTCTCGGTTAACTGCCGGGACCAAGTCCCAAGAAGGAGAATAATAAGTCAAAGGATCCTTCTTAGAAGCGATTGAACATTGAGGACTCAATGCCACATAATTGACCCGTGGCGGGGTAGAGTCTACTTGAACACTTGGAACAAACCAAGGGGCATTCTGTAGTAAAGTTGAATTAGGGTGGTGATTATCAGATGCAAGCTGATCAATAGTGACAATATTCCCGTTATGAGGAAAGCACATTACTCGAAAGAGTGAAGACACCACAGCATTCATAGCATAGACATAATCACGCCCAAGTAGCATATTAAAGTCTAAAGGGCTATCCACCACCATCATATCGATTAAGACAGTCTTCCCACCTAAAGTGATAGGCACTTGAGGAAGAACACCCATAGATTCACCAGGTCTTCTATCATAGGCTAACAACTGAATCTGAGCTGTCAACAACTTTGGGGAACCCAAAGCTTTCCAAGTCAAAGAGGATATAATACTTGTAGAGGATCCTTCATCCACCATACATCGATAGACATTTGTGGAATTAACCCTGACCTTTATTTGGAAAGGTGCAGCGGAAGGAAGACGAGGCTCAACAAGACTATCCCAATCAAAGGAAACACTCTTAGCACTTGGAGGGGGAACATTCGAAGAAACCGGAATGCCCCCTATACTAGAAGACTCTGTACTAGAGATCAAACAGACTCTTTTGTTAGGCACTTCACCCCCCAAAAGAGGAGTGTAATCGGCCAGCGATTGCACTGACTGTACCACTTTATCAACCAATGGTTGATGGGATTGATGAGAAACCATATCAGATCTAGGGGTAGAAGTACTTTCAGACTCGGAACATATCCTTTGAACCTCTGGAATACCAGGGCATAAATGAGTAAGATGGTCTCCCTTGCATATCTTACAAGGGAACTTAGGTTTAAAACTTCTACGTCCAGGTTTCTTATCAACCTCCATTCCGCCAACATGACTAGCAGTGGTTTGCGGAGAGTCCTGAACATGACTTGCAGAGGTCGGTGACTCTTTGCTAATATGACTCGCAGTGACTAGACTCGTGCCCCCAACATGACTTGCAGTGGCTGAAGACTCATCTCCAACATGACTCGCAGAGGTTGAAGATGAAGTGATAGAATTATTCTTCTTCTTTGACTTCCTTTTTCTCCTCTTTTTAGATTTCTTGTTACAAGAAGGAGAGGAAGGAATCCCAGATTTCTCTTTGAGAGAAGATGAACAATTAGCACCCATGTGATGCCCCTGAAATAAAGCATTCATCTGAGAAGCTTCAAGAGCATTTGGAATATTCGGAGTGGACCACAGCCAAACGGGTAGTCCAACATTCAACCCAGGAATATTCAAAGTGGCCATCAAGGGAGTACCAACGTTTCCAAAGAAAGGAAAAGCACAAGGATCCCCTTTTGGAAGGGTACCTTGGTTGGTTTCCACAGGAATATTAGCCATATCTAACTGATCCAAAGACCCTTTCCCTTGCGGGAATATAGAAATAACTCTTCAAAGAATATGGATAAGTAATCAAAACCTTTGCCCTTGAGGAGGCAACTCCACAACTTCCGAAAGAACGACTAAAAGCCTTTCAAGATCGGTAGAGTGGCAAGCCAGTCACTCAGACCACAAAGTCCAAAGGTGACTAGACAAAAATACCTAAAGCCAACTATATACAAGGAGCAAAGAGCACCCACTAAAAAGTCCCTAAAGATACAGCCAGTCAAATAACTTCCAAGTATTTCCGCTCCGGGTGGTAAGGACCGGACACCAAAATACGAGAAAACGAATCAAGGGGCCTTCCGAAGATAGTCTGGGATGATGAGGGCCCAGTCCTATCAGCGAAGGTATCAGAGGAAGTTACGCTGACCTCCTAACAACAGCCTGCGCCGGTGCAAGCCCCCAAGCTTCGCAAGGGTGCCCTCCAGTAGTACTGTCGAGAGTGATACAACGTCAACCTCAGGTGCCACGGGATTCCCCTCCGCAGCCACCTATGCAGATCCCTAGGAGAGGCAACTATGGGTACCAACTCGTCGCAGAAGCCAGGCGGAACAGTCGTGAGGTAAGTTCGGACAAGTAGGAGAGGGGGTATCTCTCTTCCCTATCTTCACAGACCCTCGTGCTTAACTCCCAGATCCGGAGCTTTCCTGGTCTTCCTAACGCTATTGGATTTACTCTCGTTAATCAGACTCTTATGTTTGACGTTTTATGTGGCCTTGGAGAGTTAACTCTCCACTCGCCTAATCCAAGGCCCTAAAATCCTAAACTTGTTGGTGTAATAACTAAAACAAAAAGTTCTAGTGGATTTTGATTAAGCACTTGATTTTATTAGGCTGTTCTTTAAGTCACAGGGTAATGGAGATGAAACTAGTGGTGTTTTTATGGACGCAAAAGAAATTAATAAAACTTAGCTACATGCACATGCACTTTTGTTTTCGATGAAGAGCAATTTCTATGAGGTTCAGAGGTACTTGTAATATAAACCAATTTTCTTTTTCTTTTCAGACTCCACACTCACAAAAACTAACAAAACTAAATATGCCTAAAAAGAGATGCAAATCTTACCCTAATGCAAGAACTATATGTGGATGCAAGATTCAAAGACTACTCTAAAAACAAAGAAGGAAAGTTGCTGCTTTACCAAAATTTGTCTTGCCACTAAAATGCTTAGATAGAAGATGATGTGTTACCAATCATTTCGTCCAAACAATAAAAACAAGTTCTAAGATAAAAACAAAGCACTTTCACTTCGCAAAAAAGGAAATCAAATGAGAAGCAAGTTTAAGAAAGCGAAACTCAAAAACTTTCAAAAGATTTTCTTTCAATCAAACCAAAAAGTCTTTTTCAAAGGAAAGCTCTCAAAAATACTGACACCAATGATTGATAAATGGGCAACCAAACACTTTTGTGAATCGACACCTTTCAAATGATGAAAACTCAACAAAAATAAATGTGTTTGAAATCGCTTTTGACAATCAAAAGCAGCAATGAAAGTCCCAAAAGATCAAAAGACAAGTTTCAAGAAAAATGGTAACAAACAAATTTTCCGAAACGAAGGAGCAAATGGTCATAAAAATGATTTCGTTAAGCAAACAAAAGTGTCATGAAAACAAAATGGACACAAGGATTGAACCCAATCTTCCCACTCTGCCGAAACAGAGCAATCAAGATTCTTAAACAGAAATCTTGTGTGTCAAAAAATCAATGACGCTTGCAATCAATGAAAAACAAGACTAGTACTCCTTATAGCTAGAGAGAATTCAGAACAAGATGCCCCCTGTTAAACAGAGAACTGTTACTAGAAAAGTGACTGCTTGACACTGACCCAAACCACCAGACAAATATTCAGAAAAAAGAAAATTTATAAATCTTGAAATTTGTGTAATATACGCGCCTGCAATTAAGTGCAGAATGCGTGTATACGCGACTGTAACTAAGGAAACCTGCGTATACGTGGGTTCACTTAGTGCAACTTGCGTATATACGCTTCTGTAATCCAGGAAAAGAGCGTATCTGAAGACTTTCAAGAAAAATAAAAAAACGCAGACTGAAAAACTGGAAAAGTTTGGAGTTCAAGAAAAGATCAGACAGTCAGAGCCAACAAACAGAGGGGCTGAGCCTTGATTGGCTTGAAGACTACCCAAACTAGGAACAACAAGAGTGTTGTCCCCAGCGGAGTCGCCAATTCTGGTTGAAGGGAAAGTACCCCTAGGGTCCTTTGGGCTAAGACTCTACCAGACTGAAAATTTCTTATTCAAAGAAACACACATACACAGCCATCATTTTTACTTTTAAGCAAATGCTAACATTAAGGGTACGTACCTAAGGTCCTGCGTTCGAGAAGACCTTAAGGGTCCAAACCCTTCTTGGAGTTCCCTTCTTCTTTCTTTGACCTGCAAGACAAACAAATCAAATAACACAACAGTACATGTACATATACTTATGTATAAATCATCTTTATGCTATAAAGTTAGTTATAAAAAATCTTTAAGTAACCACTTTCATAAGAATTCAACACAAGAATCTCATAAGCATAAAGAAAGATTATTCGGGAACAAAGACGTGTTTCTTTATATATAAAGGCAAATAAAGTACATATATCGGAAAGATATCACCTGAACACCTTCAGCAGGCTCCAAGCAAGCTTCCTCCCGGATTCGTTCCAGCCTCAAGCCTCCAACAAGAGCTCCTTCCAAGTCTTACTCAATGATGATATCAAGGATGAATGATCACCAATACACATGGAAACAAGGGTTTTCTATGCAAAATGGGGGAAGTGCAGAATGCACCAAGGACTTCAGACCTGGTCTAAGGGAAAAATCTCAGCATAATAATCTTGCTCTCCTTTCTCTCTCCCTTTGGCCTTCCCTTTGATGTCTTTTTATACCCTCTCCAAAGTAGTTTTTTAATTAGGAGTTGGTTGGGAACAGTTGGGCCACGGGCACTAACAGGTGATCCAGCAGGTAAACCCGCGATCTCCGCCCGAAAAAGAGGAATTTATTATTTTTTAAGTGTTTTAATAGATACACGCGGGTTGGGTATAACAGACCCGCGTGTACACGCGTTTAACTCAGGGCAATGTCGCGTATAGGGAATAAAACACTGTTTTTTAAATTTTTGGACCAGGTCTGGAAGGAGGGGTTGCCCTAGGCCATGAGTGCAGCATCACAAACCATAAGAGTGAGATTTGGAGCTATAACACTGCCTCTAAGGTAGTGAAAATTAATTTTCTTTGTGACTGTCCTTAAATTTCTGTGCATAGAATATTTGGAACAGTTTTGGGACAGCATGGCTTCTCCATTGTTTTGCACCAATAATATCATCATGATAGTATCTAGCATCATGATGAAGGTATAGCATCATGTATTCAATGATAGTGTAGTAATACATCATAGTGCAACCTTCATTAATTTGTCAAAGACACCAAAGTAGTCTTCCAATTATGTCAAAGTGTGGTCATTCTTTAAAAAGTATGACATCATCAAGTGTATGACTCCATATGTCATCAAGGGTTAAGGTCTAGATCATCAAGGCACATGCAACATTATAGTTAGTTCAACGGCTACTTAGGACTTTTTTATTAATGGTTTGACATATTTGTGGCTTGACATCTTCATTGATGGTATCCTTGTCAAAGAAGAGTCCTGACATCATCATCTAGGACCAAGCATCTAAAGAATATTGACATCTCAGTCAATGCCATAATGACATCAATGACAACCTTGATTAACAATATTTTCATGATGGATATGATTGATATCAAGTTTAATAATGAATTCGAATATATATGCATGTCATCATTGGTAACTATTTAATTGTTTGATGACATGTGTATTTATGTCTTAATCATTTTGTAATATGAGAACTATTTCCTTAATGTAATCATATTGTTGATTTTGAATTTAGATATATGTACAACACATATCTGATAACTATTTATCAGATAGTTGTATGTGAATATTAGTTTGAATAAGTAGCGGCTCCTCGAACTATTTCCTTCGCATTCAAACTTCATTTTATTCTAAATTCAAGTTGGTCTAGATTTTGGTATCTTTCTCTTGATTGGGAGGAGATCTATGTCTTTCCTAATCGAGATAGATTTAGATTTGCTTATATTGTATGCATCTTAGCCTAGTTTGCATTTGCATTTAGGAAACATTTGCAAAAGCCTCCTTTTGTAGGAGCTACTCCATTAGTGGCTTGGATGAGCCCTTATGTGAGCTTAAGGATTGCTCTCTTGCAAGCATGTTTCTATAGGGTAAGTTTGATTCCTCTTCTTGTTGATAAGTAATTAGAAATATCACAAGTCAGTAGGGAGAGTGAGGGGTAATTGGACACATTTTAAGTAGTCAGAATCACCATTCCAAATGGATAAAAACCTAATTGTGGCCTTGACTGGGTGATCTCCCCAATTTTGATTATGGTCAATTTTGGCCATCAACTGGGCATTTTTTAGAAGTGTTAGGTCCTTATAATACTAGTGTATTCCCTTATTATTATAGTCATTGTAGCCCCTTATTGTTATTGTTGTGCCCATGTTGTCCCCATATTGTTATTATTGTGCCCCATAGAAGCCCATTATTGTTATTGTTGTGCCCTTACATTATTATTTTTATGTCAGCTCTGATTATATTGTGACCCCTTAGACTCCTATATATAGAAAGGAGGTTTTGTCATTTGAATCATCCAATAATTGTTCATTTGTGTAATGTAAAGGAGGTTTCCCCCTCGAAGAGGCTGATTTTGAAGTCGTTGATCTCTCTTTTCTTCTATTTTGTGAGCTTGTTGCATAACATTTGGTATCAGAGCAAAGCCATCGATACCATACAAACTGGTTGGGTTCCATATATTTAGTTGCAATTCGTACCTTTTGTGTGTTTTTCACATTGTGGAGATTGAAATATTGCTCCATCTATAGTATCCATGTTACGGGATCCTTGCCATCAAACTTCCTCATATCGATCTTTGGAACATGGTGGATCTTCAATCCAACGTTAGATTCTATGAAATCATGACTAACATTTATTTTGTTCTCATCATGAGTTTCTTCTACTACCTTTTCGCCATTAGGAAGCATTTCTTGTAGCAACTTTTCTAAACCTCCTTTCAAACCTTCCATTTCTTTCTTCAAATCTTCAATGTTTACTTCTAAACCATCCATCTTAGTTTCGACGCCATCCATCTTATCTTCGACACCATTCATCTTAGCTTCCACACCATTCATCTTAGCTTCCACACCATTCATCTTATCTTCCACACCGTTCATCTGAGCTTCCATTCCTTTCTTTAAACCATCCAACTTAGCTTCTGTTACTTTTTGTGAGAGTGAAATTTGTTGCACCCTGTCTCGTAATTTTGATATATCATGTCGCATTTCTTCCTCTTCCTCATGAGTGATGCTAGAGATTTCAGGTTGCTTACTAGGTGTTTCCATTTTCTTTCTTCGGGGCATCAATTAATGATAATTATGCTTCATTGTTCCCTTTGAATCACTCCAAACTAAATTTTCAAACCAAACTTATGCAAATTTTTAAAAAGACTACACACCTTTTTTCGCTTTGTAGGAGCTCAATATTGAATATGTTGTATCTCTATAATTTCAGATCTCCAAGGTCTGAAAATTGTCCTTTGATAGCCCTCTGTGTCCTCTTTCTAACCCCACCATTCTGATCAAGATTTGATTCTCCAAGAAAGAGTTATGTCAAATCTTCCATGATGACCTTATTATATACTAGTTCAGTAGAGCCAACTTGTACGAAGTGCCACGTATTCAAAACTTGTTTCCCACTCTGATGTCCAGTTGAATTTTACTCCCTTCTTCTACTATGAGGCAATTCGATGTCCAATCTTTGAAAACACTTGGATAAATTTCCCATAAATGGCGTCGTCTTGATTAATTCCAAAGTGTGATCTAGTCATCCCCCTAGGGGCAGATCAATTAGAAATCGTTGTGAAAATGAAGTGTTATGTGTGAGGAGGTTTGAGGTTAAAATTCCCTAGATTCACATGTTCATGTGAAAGGGGCATACGTAGGCACCTACAGGTTATAGTGGTAGAAGTTGGAATAGACTTTGTGTCATACGAGTATGAGACCAAGAAAGTTGTCAATTCTTATGGATACAACAAAAGAAGGTGTGAGGTAGTCCATGATTACTTTAATCTTTTCTAGATCCATGGTGATCACTTTCGCATGCCCCATATAATGTATTTGTTTCTGAAAAAAGGTCACAGTTATTGAAGTTTACATATAAGTAATTCTTTCTTTGCACCTATAACACTATTCAGATGTGATCATCATTCTCTTCTTGGATATTGGAGTAAACAAGAATGTGATCTATGAAAATAAAGACAAAGTTTTCCAAATACTTTTTGATAATATTGTTCATTAAGCACATAAATGCGGTTGATTCATTGGTAAGTATAAAGGTCACCACCACAAGTTTATAATGACCATGCCAAAGTCTAATGGTAGTCATGTGAATATCCTCATCTCTTATATGTACTTGATGGTAACCAAAGATCAAGACGATATTTAGAAACACCATGGTCGTCTTAATTGATAAAAATATCATCGATTATAAGCCAGGGATATTTATTCTCAATGGAAATCATATTCAACTACCTGTAATTGATACATAGCCTAAGAGAACCATCATTCCTTTTAACAAATAATGTGGATTCCCCTCATGGAGATACACTAGGTTTGATATACCCTTTGTCCATCATTTCTTTGAAATGTATTTTTAATTCCACTCACTGAAGTGTACTCATCTTGTAGGGTGCTCTAGACTTATGCACTGCCCTAGGCATAAGTTCCATCGAGAAATCAATATCTCATTGATGAGGAAGCCAAAGTATTTCCTCAAAAAATACATCTCTATTCTTCAACATCAATGAATGATCCTCAATTTTATTTTTATGTCCACCACAAAATTTAGAACATGAACAACAAATAGCTTTCATCCTTTTCCATAGTATTTCTTAAGTTCCAAAGTTGATATTTGTCCTACTAACACTGGTTTTTTCTTTCCTTGCAATTTTCTTGGGTTACCCTCTCCATCTTCATATTTTAGAACTTTTCTAAAATAGTCCAACTTCACCTCATGCACTTCCAACCATCCATTTTGACTAGTAGTTCATGTGACCTTAGTGGTAGCACATTTAAAGTTTCTTGAGTGGGTAGGAAACTCAACTAAAAGGAGTATCTTTCAATTACCTCATCATAAGTTCCATCAATAAATCCATAATCCTAGTAATGGTAGATTTTAAATTCATGTGGGATTAAGGTTGATTAATGGGATTTTCCAAAGTTTTCTCTACTCCTCTACCTTTGTAGAATACTCTACCATAACTAAAAATCGCATTTGTCTATAAGACACTAAAGTCCTGACCAAGGACAGTCATTACTTCAAGCATTGTGTTAGAGAGGATAGGGATGGTGGTCTTGATATCAATGGAAGTTGGCTTCCCTTGATCAATCAGTTTAGGTCCTCCAAATATAATTGTTATTTTTTTATCTTTTCCTTCATCATTCTTCCCTTCTTCATCCTCATTTTGTATCCCTGCATGGTTCTCTCTTTGTGTCTCTCTCTTTTGGTTTCCTTGCATTTTTCCTCCTCTTTTTTTATCCCTCCTTGGTATCTCTTTGTGTCTATATCCTTTCGATTTCTTGTTATTCTTCCTCTTCCTCTCTTCTGGTCTTCCTATCTCCTTTTCTTCATGTCTCCCTTGGTTCCTTCTCCTTTGTTCCTTTGACCTTTCCATTTTTTTTCTTTCCCTCTCAATATTATACTTTCTCTCTTCTTGATTTTATAACCCCTCCACCCCCTTTCCTTTCCATTCTATTCTCCCATTTTTTCCATTTATTTCTATCCATCCTCTCTTGTCTCTTTTATTTTGAAATTTTCTTTTCTCTAACCCTTCCATTTTTCTTCTCCATCCCTCCCTATTCCTCCCTTTACTTTCCCTTTCTTTTTCCTTTTCTTATTTCTTGTTGATTCAAATCGGATCCATGAAAGACTGTCAAAGAACCATGATTGTATCAGGTCGAACAAATCTCTAAAGAAATCCAAAACAGTGATCAAAAACACCCTGAACCAGTGGCAATGGTAGCCAACGTGGAATGACGAGGACCTCAGTCAAACCGCGCTGACCGAGGCCCATGGAGACCGCGAAGGAGGCCAAAGTAGCCCCTGGGAGCCCCAAAATGGGAAAAAAAAAGGTGATTTTTGATGCGCAATTAGCGCTAATCGCGCATTGCTAGGCGAACAGGGCTGCGAAGGAAAATCCTGAGCACTCGGTCACGTGGGGGAACTAGAGGACCACGGGAGGAAAAAGGAAAAAGCGCTAAACACAAACAGTGGGACCCGCGCTCTGGAAACCAGCGGTTTGAATGAGGCGCCCTTAAACAGTAAGAGGTTTTGGACGAAAGCGAAGTAATTCCATACATCGATCGATGCGTGGCAGGTGGAGGTGAGAGAAAACTATTGTTGATCGCGCCTATCAGTCGAGAAAGTCAACCATGCGAAACGTGCATATGGCATTGGATCTAGAGGGCCCAGATCGGACGGCTGAGATCGTGCCCGATGGAGGAAGCAGAATCGACAGGGAATTAAGCCGCGTTTTAAAGGGATTTGGAATCTGTTTGACCGCCACGGTGGAGGAAGAATGCATCCATGATGTAACTGAAGAAATGAACCAACGAAGCATGCTAGCGTTGTCTAGAGGAGGACAAGTGGCCACTCCCTAAGCGTTGATGATGATGCCGACCAGGGAACTCCAAGCGCAGCTGCAGAAGGTGAAGAGATAGAGGCGGAAGAGGAACCGAACAGGCATAGGGGACAAATGGCTAAAACCATGAACAGACGAAGAAGGCAATCAGTTGAGTAGAGTCAAGGAAGAGATAGAAGTCGAGAGACGAAGAAGTGAAACAGTGAACCCTGAGAGGGGAACTAAACATAGAAAATAGTAAAGCAAAGCAGAACAGACAGAGGGCTGAGCTGACCAACGGCAGCATCAAGCACCAGAGAGCTTGAAGATTCAAGCCATCCCATAGAGGAATCTGTCCGGACTAAGCATCACATTTGGCTCTTTCCACTGTAGACCAAAAGATCACAGAGCTGGTAGGAAGAAGAAGAGTCTGTGTACTCCAGTGGCTTGGGGAATCCAAGAACCACCCTGCCAAGCAAACCCTACTTCAGGAGAACTCACATTGAATCCCTGTACTGTAATTTCTCTGCTTAAAGGCACAATAAAACAAAGCCGCCACTGAAAGCTGGACCGGAGATGTAGCCTTGGAGAATAGGGTGAACTCCTTATTAAAACTGCTTGTGTCTTTGTGTTGCTTACTGTGTTTATCTGCTGTCTTTCCATTTTATTGTCTGTGTATTGGTAATCTGATCGATCTGTTGCTTCAATAACATAGGACACACACCAGCACATGAGTCTGTAATACCTTTGTTTAATAAATCTTTAACTAATGTCACCCATAGGGTGAATATCAGATCAAGTGGTATCAGAGCTCTAGGTTGTAAGGTTAGACAAGCTTGTGTTGGTTTAGCTGTGAATGCTCACAAGATCAAAGCTCAAATTAGGAGAAGGAGAGTTGGTGGAAACTAATCCTGAAATTGGGAGAGTCTATCCTCGAAAGACAATGTCAGAGGAAGGTTCTGTAGGGCCAGACCCTCAATTCATAGAGAGTTTCCTAGCTATAAAGTCTATGGTTGAAGAAATGTATAGAGACTTTAGAAAGCAAAAGGTGGAAGATGCATCAGGCTCTAAGCAAGAGAAAGAAGAAGATGAGTCTCACTTCCATGACAACTCCAAAGGAAAGGGGAAAGAGGAAAGCTTTCTCACACCTCCTAATAGCCCTGTGCATAATAAGAAAGCATCTTTGATTAAGCTAGATGTTAAATTTGATTTTCCTATATATGATGGAGAGCTAAATGCTGAAAAATTGGACAATTGGATTAGACAAATTGATGTGTATTGCAGGGTACAGAACATAAACTCAGACAAGAGTAAGATTCAGCTGGCAAGCCTACGCCTAGGAGGCACTGCCTTGGTTTGGTGGGAAGGCAGAACCCAAGCTGATATGAAAAGACATGGCAAGACCATCTTTGTCTGGAGTGAATTTGTTGTTGCAATCAAAAAGCAATTCTATCCATTGGCCTACATGCAACAAGCCATGATGAGTTGGCAAACTCTTCGACAATTAAAAGGGAAAAGTGTGCAAGAGTATAATCAAGAGTTCAGAAAGAGAGAATTGATGTTGGGTATCTCATTAGACTCACCAGAGACTCTTTTGAAGTACATTGGTGGTCTACACAGCTACATGAGGCATACCATCCTCATGTTTAATCCCACTAGTATAGATGAGGTATCTGTACAAGCTACTCATCTAGAGGCTAGAGGAAAGAATGGTAATCCAGAAGTTGGGGGACCATCCCAACCCATTGTAAGCAAGAGCAAGGAGAAAATAAAATAGAAGTAGAAAGCAAGGAAGGCTAACACTGCACAGAAAGCCAAAGCTTCATGCACTCACTGTAAAAAGGAGGGGCATGATGATGAGCATTGTTGGATTCTGCATCCAGAGCTGAGAACTAAGAAGTCTGAGGGCAAGAAGAATAAGACAGTTGCAGCTATTCAGAGAGATTTGGGGTCAGACTCGGGAGATGAAACAACTATAGCAGCCACAGGTATAAAAGGTAAGAATTTTGAAGCATCTACTAGTAATTCTGCTCAATCTGTTATTGATGACGAAAATGAGAGAAAAAGACATGAGCTTTTCCATATTCGAGTTATTTCCAAAAATCAAAAGATTGATACTTTGTTTGATAGTGGCTCACAAGTAAATTTGATTTCTGAAGCATTGTAAAGAAATTGGGATTAGCAACTACACCTCACAAGAAACCATACCCATTAGGATGGTTGAATGATAAAGCACAACTACAAGTGACTAGACAGTGCAAACTCAAGTTTTCTTTTGGACCAGCATTTGTAGATGAGGTTGAGTTAGACATAATTCCTTTGTATATATGTGGACTTGTTTTAGGAAGTCCCTACTTGTATGATAGAAAGGCTATTTTCTATAGAGCTGAGAACAAGTATCTACTTTTTAAAGATGGAATCGAATACTTTGTAAGAGCTCATAAGCTTAAGAATAATTACACTCTCATAAACTCTGGACAGATGAAAAGAATGATAAATTCATGTAAACAATTCTTACTGATGGTTGTCAAGGAAAAGAAACCTGATAAAACCAATGTATTTGAGGGCTGTAATGTTGAACAAAAAGCTAATATAGAAAAGGTTGTTTCAGAGTATGATGTCTTGTTTCAAGAACTAAAGGTCTGCCACCCAAAAAGGGAATAGTACATGATATTATTTTGCAGCAATATGTTCCATTGCCTAACATTGGGATGTACAGGTTGTCTGCCTTAGAGAATGCTGAAATCAAGAAGTAGGTGTAGGAGTTGCTCGAGAAGGGCTTCATCGGGCCTAGCACATCACCATGTGGGTCACCAATTGTTTTGGTGAGAAAGAAAGATGGCTCTTGGAGAATGTGCATTGATTACCGAGCACTGAATAAGATAACAATCAAGAATCGTTATCCCCTTCCTCGCATACATGATCTTCTAGATCAATTGAAAGAACCTGTTTATTTCACCAAGCTGGATTTCAATAGTGGATACCATCAGGTCAGAGTTACAGAGCAAGATGCATGGAAGACTGCTTTCAAAACAAAGTAGGGATTGTATGAATGGTTGGTTATGCCTTTTGGCTTAACTAATGCTCCTGCTACTTTCATGAAATTAATGAATGATGTACTCAGACCTTTTCTTGATGATTTTGTTATTGTGTATCTGGATGACATTCTGATTTTTAGTAAAACGTGGGAAGAACATTTAAAGCATGTTAAGTAGACATTAGATGTTTTTAAAAGAGAAAAACTTTATGTTAAACTCTCAAAATGTGAATTTTGCAAAACATCTCTAAACTACTTGGGTCATATAGTAGGGGGAGGTGGATTGAAAATAGATCCCTCTAAAGTGGAAGTCATTGTGAACTGGCCTAAACCCAGGTCTGCTACAAAAGTGAGAAGCTTCCTAGGAGCAGAACAATATTGGAGGAAGTTCATTTCTAACTTCTCCTCGATTGCAGCTCCCTTACATGCTTTAACAAGATTGAATAAGGTGTTTTAGTGGG
This sequence comes from Pinus tabuliformis, assembly GCA_031772625.1. NCBI lineage: Eukaryota > Viridiplantae > Streptophyta > Pinopsida > Pinales > Pinaceae > Pinus > Pinus tabuliformis. Next base: position 1,023,028,354 of record CM062815.1, read on the forward strand.
GAGGCAAACATCAAAAAGCCTTCGACACCTTGAAAGCAAAAATAAGTACAGCACCTGTACTAGCACTACCAGATCTACAAAGACCATTTGAGATCCAAACTGATGCCAGTGACTATGCCATGGGAGCAGTGTTGACACAGCACAGTAAACCCATATGTTATCATTCTGAGACTTTTAATCCTGCAATAGTTAACTAACCTACATATGATAAAGAATTGTATGCATTAGTTCAGAGTGTGAAAAACTGGAAACATTACTTGATGGGCAAAGGGACAGTAATACATACTGATCATCAGCCACTTCAATATTTACACTCCCAAACTAAGTTACAGCAATGAAGACATTATAGATGGATGGGGTTTCTACAACAGTTTCATTTAGTCATCAGATATAAAAAGGGCATACATAACAAGGTTGCAGACATGTTATATAGACCCATTATAAATGCATCTACCATACATAAGCATAATTCTGTGCTACATGAAAGCTACATAGAAAAATATGCTCAGGATATGGATTTAAAGATGTATATGCAACTTTGAGTCAAGGCAAAAGAGTAGAAGAATTGGACTATCATATAAAAGACCGACTCCTATATCATTGTGGGAAACTTTGCATTCCACAAACTAAGAGGATAAAGATAATTAGGGAAGCACACACTTCTCTGATATCAGGGCACTTTGGGGTAAGTAAAATAGTTGCACAGCTGCAAAGATTTTGTTATTGGCCAAAAATGAATGAGACAGTTTCTAGATATGTAAGAGGGTCTGCCATGTGTGCTAAAAGCAAGCCCAGCAATAGAAAACTAGGCTTGTAGACTCCATTGCCAGTTCCTTCTCACCCTTGGGAAAGTGTTTCCATGGATTTTGTTGGAGGACTGCCTAAATCTAAGAAAGGTCATGATTATCTATATGTTGTTGTGGATAGGTTCAGCAAAATGTGCATTTTGATACCTTGTAGTAAACAGATCACAACTGAACATACTACAAAATTGTTCTTTGAACATCTATGGGTTCATTTTGGATTACCCACTTCCATTGTATCTGATCGAGACACCCGATTTGTGGGGAAGTTTTGGTCTAGTCTGTGGGAACTGATGGACACCAAACTGAGGAAAAGCATAGATTTTCATCCACAAACAGATGGCCAGACAGAAGTAGTAAACAGAACAGTGATCCAGTTACTGAGAGGATATTGCAGTAAATATCCTAAGCTTCGGGATGAACACTTGTGTTATGTGCAACATGCTTACAACAGATCCAAACACTCTTCTACACAGAGATCTCCTTTTGAGACCTGTTTTGGTTTCACACCAAGGTCTCCTTTGGATTTTGTCTTTGGTAAAGATACCATGGTTGATGGACATAGTGATGTGGACAAGGCAACTAGGTTCATTGAACAGATCCAGGAGATCCATCAGGCAGTACAGGAACAACTGGAAAAGAGCCAAGCCAAGTACAAGGCTAGGCATGATAAGCATCGGATGGAGCATAGTTTTCAAGTTGGAGACCAAGTCTGGCTATATATCAGCAAGGACAGGATGTAAGGTGAAGGTAAAAAGCTAAAGCCTATCAGGTATGGACCTTTTAGGATACTTGAGAAGATTGGTGAAAATGCTTTTCACCTTGATTTACCAGCTTACATGCACATCTACTCAATCGTAAATGCAGATTGCTTGAGATTGTTTGAACCTTCAATGATTGAGGACCCTGAAGAGCAAATTCAATTGCCTTCTATTGATGACCTGCTATCTGAATACCTCAATGAGTTGCAGGAAGACATAGTGCTGGACAGGAAAGTGAGGACAACGCGCAGGGAAGATGTTGAATACCTCGGGATTAGGCTCAAAGGTTCAAAGCCAAGTAGTGCAAAGTGGATTAAGATTGGACAAGTGAGAAAACAATATCCTCACTTAGTCAATGCTTGAAAACCAACTTTTGGTGGTCCAAAAGATTTTTCATTAGGACGGTCGTGATCCGAATCGGATCCATGAAAGACTGTCAAAGAACCATGACTATATTAGGTCGAACAAATCTCTAAAGAAATCCAAAACAGCGATCAAAAACACCTTGAACCAGTGGCAATGGCAGCCAACGTGGAACGACGAGGACCTCAATCAAAGCGCGCTAACTGAGGCCCATGGAGACACGTAGGAGGCCAAAGTAGCCCCTGGGAGCCCCGGAATGGAAAAAAAAAGGTGATTTTTTATGTGCGATTAGCGCGAACAGGGCCACGAAGGAAAATCCTGAGCACTCGGTCGCGTGGGGGAACCAGAGGACCACAAGTGGAAAAAGGAAAAAGTGCTAAACACAAACAGCGGGACCCGCGCTTTGGAAACCAGCGGTTTGATCAAGGCGCCCTTAAATGGTAAGAGGTTTTGGACAAAAGCGGAGCGATTCCATACATTGATCGACACGTGGCAGGCGGAGGTGAGAGAAAACCACCGTTGATCACGCACGATTGGTCGAGCAAGTCAACCGCACGAAACGTGCATACGGCGTCGGATCTAGAGGGCCCAGATCGGACGGATGAAATCGCGCCCAATGGAGGAAGCGGAATTGACAGGGAATTAAGCTGCATTTTAAAGGGATTTGGAATCCGTTTTACCGCCACAGTGGAGGAAGAATGCATCCACGATGTAACTGAATAAATGAATCGACGAACCATGTTGGCGCCGTCTAGAGGAGGACAAGTGGCCACTCCCTGAGCGCTGATGATGACGCCGACCAGGGAACTCCAAGCGCAGCTGCAGAAGGTGAAGAGACAGAGGTGGAAGAGGAACCGAACAGGCATAGGGGATGAATGGCTAAAGCCATGAACAGAGGAAGAAGGCAGTCAGTTGAGTAGAGTTAAGGAAGAGACAGAAATCGAGAGACGAAGAAGTGGAACAGTGAACCCTGAGAGGGGGATTGAACACAGAAAATAGTAAAGCAAAGCAGATGAGATAGAGGGCCGAGCTGACCAGCGGCAACATCGAGCACCAGAGAGCTTGAAGATTCAAGCCATCCCATAGAAGAATTTGTCTGAACTAAGCATCACATTTGGCTCTTTCCACTGTAGACCAAAAGGTCATAGAGCTGGTAGGAAGAAGAAGAGTCTATGTACTCCAGTGGCTTGAGGAATCCAAGGACCACCTTACAAAGAAAAACTAGAGAGCTTGAAGATTCAAGCCATCCCATAGAGGAATTTGTCCAGACTGAGCATCACATTTGGCTCTTTCCACTGTAGACCCAAAGGTCACAGAGCTGGTAGGAAGAAGAAGAGTCTGTGTACTCCAGTGGCTTGGGGAATCCAAGGACCACCTTACCAAGAAAAACTTGCTTTAGGAGAACTCACATTGAGTCCCTATACTATAATTTCTCTGCTTAAAGGCACAATAAAACAAAGCCACCACTGGAAGCTGGACCGGAGATGTAGCCCTAGAGAATAGGGTGAACTCCTTATTAAAACTACTTGTGTCTTTGTGTTGCTTACTGTGTTTCTCTGTTGTCTTTCCATTTTATTGTCTGTGTATTGGCAATCTGATCGATCCGTTGCTTCAATAACACAGGACACACACCATCACATGAGCCTGTAATACCTTTGTTTAATAAATCTTTAACTGATGTCACCCATAGCGTGAATATCAGATCACTTGTTTTACCCCTCGTATATGTATTATGTATCTCTTGTAACATACTTCCATTTCTTATCCCCCCCACCCCCCACTCACCCCATTCTTTTGCCCCTCCTTTCTTATTTTACTTTTCTATATGGCTTCCTTTTCTCATTATATTTCCCTTTATTTCCTTCTCTATATCTTTGTCATTATGAAACTATGTTGCCTTTATCCTTTATATTTGAATTTACAATATCCCCCTTTTATTATTATTAAATAGGTACTTCTATTATTTATTTATACATTGTTATTATTAAGCAATTATAATTATTATATTGTTATAAATAAATATATAATGATGATTATTATTAGTATTATAATATACTTTAATATTATTAAAAATAATTTCCTCGGTAGGGGTGTTGAACAACGTGATTGCAGGCCCCAAAGGACCACGTGGGGATTAATGATGGGCACGTGGATGAAGGTATGAAAGCCTGCCCCGAAGCCTTTTCCAAGTACCTTGAGATTAGGTGAACTGAACCTTGAATGTGTGAAACATTCGCTCGAAGGGTACGTTGCAGGTGGTGGCGTCAGGGGAGCATTCATGGTCGGCGAGGAGGCCTGTTATGACCCAAACAGGGCCTAGCTCAATTTTGAAATCATGCATGGTGAATGGTGTTATTATGGCTCCTGGTGTGTGAGGTTGGAGAGGTAAATTTCTAAGTCGCAAGCCTTCCTCCTTCCTCCGCCTCCTGAAACATCCTCGAACAACCCAACCTCCATCACTTCTGACAATTGATATGATATCGAGTGTTTTATGTATCTTGCTTCTCTTCTGGTGCTTCTAACCCTTTTAGCTATGGTTTTTGTTACTTTCTGTTGTTTTGTTTTACTGTCACTTTCTACTAGCAATTGTCAACAAACCTAGTCGGGGCGAGATTACCTACGTTTTGGTTAATGATGTACACTTTTTTGAAGAATGAATAGAAGACCAATTTACAAAAAAATATTATTATTAATAATGATAATAACTATTAATGTTGTGTATATATTGATGTTTTGTATTATTATTACTATTATTATTTTTATTACTATTATTATTATTATTATTATTTAACATCAATATTGTAAATTTTTATATTCCTTTAAAACCTTTAGGTTTTTTAGCTACTAGGTTTTTGAAAAAAAAAAATTTGTTGATTTCTAAAAAATTTTAGGGTTTTAGTTAATTTCTAAAAAAAATGGGGTTTTTGTTAATTTTTTAATTATTTGTCTATGTTGTTCCTATCATTGTTATAAGTTCCCTATCAAGCCACCTTCATCCTCCCATCTTGTTTGGCATCTTGTATTTATCACCAGGCCTATTATTTTCTTTCTCCTTGACTTTTTGGTCTTGATGATGTATCCTACTACTCGATTCGAAATGTCGACTACCAAAATGTCTATTGTGGAGAACATTTCATAAAATCCCATTTATCAAATCCATATCTCATTTAGGAAACTCAAATATTTCCTTAAGAAATGCATCTCTATTTTCCAACAACAATGAATGATCTGTTACGAACATAAAATTGTATAAAATAAAATAAGCATAAATAAATGAAAATAATGAATAATCAAAATAATGATTATTTAAGTAGTCATTAGTTAACTGAAAAGGCATGTATAAAAGACATGCCCAATCATGAAAGGGCACCTGCCTAGGTATATAAGCAGGGCCTCATTGTAACATTCATCATCTTGTACATCCTATATAAATAAGAAATTATAATTACAAATACCTTGTTGGGTGTTGGAGTTATAATTCAGTGAACTCCTTCAAAACTTAATTGTCAAACCAGGGCCACGTGAGCTTCGAGGCATAGCACAGGAAATGTGAAAGACTTCTGGTTTTAACTTTTGTAAATCCTACTTCCAATCCATTAACTAAATTTTGCAGATTCAACAAGAAATAAATTGCAAAGAAAACCTTTCAGCAAAACGACACCAAGCCACTATGGGTACTGGATTTACTCAAGAAAAATAGTCACCAAAAACTCCGACAAAAAAATTAAAGAATGCATTCCAATAAATCTCATAAATATTTTAAAAGATAAAGTATGTTCCTATGATTGAATTCCAATGCTTAGAAAACAGAAAGAATGATTTTCTATTATGCCTTTAAATCTGTTTCCTTTACTGAAAATATATGATTCCTGTACTAGAGAAGTTATGTTCTTGTACCGAAATGAGTTTCGTTCTTGCACTAGAGTACTCTTCTCTGGTACTGGAATGATCTATTCATGTATTGGAACACTCAATTCTTTTACTAGAACGCTATGTTCCTACACTTAGAACTCATTGTTCCTGCACTAGAACGAGCTTGCTTTCAAACACCCTTCACTCATATATTAACATGTTATGGCTAGTAAACTGGAAATGAGCAAAACAGAAAAGAAAACTGCATCTCGAAATTTAATGAAAAAGACTCCCAATCCAAAACAAGCGTTCAATAAAAAGATCACTGTAAATACTAAAGGGAATTATCATGATAGCAGAAAGGAAAAACTCTTGTGTTGTAAATGAAAGTACGCTATCCAAAAGATGAAACTTAACCCTCTTCAAATCTTTGTCACAGTGATAAATATACTCTGCTTGAAAGATTAATTTTATAAAGTCTTTAAACCCAAAAAAATGCCATAAACGATTTTTGTACTCAGTGATATTTAATTTGCATTCATGTAAGGAAATTGTTACAGTCTAAACTTATGCACAGAGATATCATCACTCAGCCAGAACTTGTATTCATATTAGGGCATGTTGTGCTATAAGAAAATACATAAAACTTAAATCATTAAACTCACAACCCTGTCTAATATTTCAAAAATAACTCAAGAAGTGTTCCTAGAAAAGAAAAGAAACAGTGTGATGCTTTAGGAAGAAATAAAATACTGAAACTGGAAATAGAAATCTACCCAACGCACACGAGGACTCCTCAGATCTGAGATCACACATAATAGAAATACATTCACAAGGTTTTCGCCAAACTTGCAAGCCCAAGCATATAAAAATCACTCTGTTCACACCAGCATAACTAGATCTAAGCACACCATAAAACTTTAGGGACAACGAGCTGGATTGGTTGGGCCCTAGCCAACTAGCTCATTTCCCTTTACGAAAAATCTGAAATCAAATGCGCGAGGGAAACATTACAAATAATGACAGGAACCAGAAATAAATGAAATTAGCATTAGCTCCTTCTTTATTCAAAGTCTTCTGCAAACATACATCGTAAAACCATAGATCCAACCCAAAGGGACAAGGCGATATAAGATTACAACAGCAGGGTACCAAAGTTCTTCACAGTATCGCTAGCTAAACCTATCCTAGAATCCATAATTTATACATAGATGCTCGGCTCTTGGCCGCAATGAAAAAATTAACAGGAAAAATGTGTTAAACGATGACCAGCCTCCATATTTAGCACATCCATAACGCTCCAAGCCTGATGCAAAAAATGGAACAAACCCTCAACAGTAGGTGTGCGCCATTCCTTAACAAATATGATATTTTTGGAGTCAATCTAGAATGAATCAGTTGGTTGTCCACCTAGTACAGGAACGACGGACGTACAAGAACTTCAGATCCTGCACCAACCAACTCTGACTTTGATTAATTAAATTTAATCACCACGCCTTAAGGAAATATGAATAGATAAGTTACAAAGAAATATAATCCTATTCAACCTTTTAAATGACTAATAAGAGATGTAGAATCCATGCTTTTTTTATTTCAAAAGGCTGACAAACCCAACTTGTTGCCAATGTCCTTAAGTGTTTCCAGATCCTCGTATAGTATGGCAAAGAATATATGTGTATCCAAGCAGAATCCTAGGGGAAGTCCTCTTTGTTAGGGTTGAAGCGTTTCACCCAATGGTGCATGTAAAACCCAAATGAGTTGAAGAAGTAAGAATCCCCATCCATTACATCTTTTCGATGTTCTAATTAAGAGAAAATTACAGTGAAAAACCCTTTTGAGCCTAATTTTACCTCAAAATGGGCTTTTGGCTTCCATCGCATTACAATCTAGTGGAGGAGTTATTTTTCTATTGGCCAAATTCCAATGAACTTGCAGATTAGGGCATGGTACCACATGAATCAGATATTTCCATTCATCTTAGCTGGAGGGATGTGAATTCACATTATTTCTGATGGGACCAGCCCTGTACACCTACGGATTAATAATTAATTGCTGATTGTATTTTTTGATAGCTGTGTGGTTGGTTGACTTTATGGCGTGGTACTGTGGTTTAATTGTTTTGAGGACAAGTGTCCTGGTCTTGGGGCTCGCTCCTCCCACCTTTTACTGTGACCAAGAAACCCTAGCTCGGCTCATTTCACTTTTTACTCCGGCCTTCTGTTGCGTCGTCAAGGGAGTCTCTCCGCTCTATCACAGGTCGCTGCTCCTCAGGGTTTCGCTTACACCCTTCGGCAATGTTCTCTGCTCAACTCCCTGTTCTGAAGTCTTGGGACCTGGTCTCAGTCGTGGGTTTCTGTTTGTTCGGCTCTAGTTATGGTCTTAGGTCCTTGCTTTTCTCTAGTTTCGATTATGTTGCTAGTTTTTAGATGTTCGCCTCGCTATCTGATTGTGGACTTGGTTCTTCCTTGCAGGTCATGGTTGTGGGGCAACTCGACATTCGGCTTTATTCCAGGGCCTAACCAGAGGTAAGCTCTTCCCCTCCATGTTTTAGCATTCTGCCTCGTTTCCGACTATTGTTGACTGTTCTTACTCCTAGTGAGCAGTGAGCGCTCTGCAACTGTGGCCTTGTCACACGATTTCTTTTTGTCGTTAGCAGAACTCAGCTCTGGTAAGTGAACCTTCTCTAACCCTTGGCTTTGTCTTCAGTTTTCTTGTTCCTCGACTCTGTCTCTTGGTTGCTGACGGCTTTTGTTTTGGTGGCCATGACAGGAAAATGGAGCTGGGGTTTGTTGTTGGCTGGTCGCGTGCCCTGACACCTATGCAAGTATTGGGTAGGGTCGCACCTTGTTGTCCCTCTGTCGATTTGTTTGAAAGGTTATGCTTCTTTCTTGGTCTATTTTCAAGGGTAAGGGCTTCGGCCTCCCTGTTTCGTGTTCTGTAACTTAAGCCTTCATTCTGTTGTTGTATATGCGACTGTATTTATATTCTGAGGGGATTGTGCTTATGTTGGTTCCGTGGAAAACTCGAAGTTCTGTTTAGAACCATTGTACAGGACCTCTGTTCTGTGACTTAACTATATTTTTAGACAGTTGTATCTGGGACTGTAAGTGTTCGGTTTCACTATATATATATATATATATATATATATATATATATATATATATATATATATATATATATATATATAATGATTTTATTTTATTTTGATAATTAAACAAGGAAAGAAAATGTTGTATGTTTTGTTGGTACGTGTTGAAAGTGTATGCTCCTTCAACAGTGTTTCACTTGATTCTTCGGTAGGCTCGCTCCTTTGTTTTTTTGAACTTGTCCGCGTACTCTGTTTGCTCCTGTATTAGCTATTCATTCCCTATCTTCGGTATAAAATAAATCAATGGTCTTTGTTAAGTTAGAAAGAAAATGTTTCAAGTTGTAGTATGTGGATTCAGATTGTCAAAACAATTTCACACTTGTTTCTATTCAGTACTATGATGGTTAAAAGGATTACAATAATTGTTTCCTTCCTATGTTTTGTAAAGATTCACTGTACAGTTATTAAACTATCAGTAGTTACATTTAGTTATTCTTTAACAACTGTTCTTTCTTAACTGTAGTCTAAAAGTAAATTTTAAATAAAAATAAAAAAGAACATAAACAAAAACTAACAGTGGGCTAAGACAACGGTTCCTAGAAATTTAAATGAAATTAAAAACTAACTGAAACTCAATCTGTTTGCAAATACAAACTCTCCATCCATGACCTCCCTGAGCTGGATGCCCCTGCATCAAGCTCCCGGGGTAGATGAAAATTCATGGCTCCGGTCTATGAGCTCCTCGATAGAATACCCTGCATGTTGTATCTGTCCTGCGTCAAGCCACGAACTGTCCTCAATAGGGTGGTTCTTCCACTTGATGAGGCACTGTAGGTACTCTTTTCTTCGAGTCCGCCTGGCCACCTGTGTATTGAGGATTCCTTCAATTTCAAGTGGCTAAGCTGAAGGCATTTGTCTCATCCACAAACTACTCTCTTCCTAGGTATCTCGCTTTGGCTACGCCGAACTGTCCTCTTCCGGACTGGCAGTGTATGGGAATAAATCCGCCACATTAAAGATGGGTGATATTCCTATACCTAGAGGCAATTGCAACTCATAGGCATTTGCAGAAAACTTACATAGAATTTTACAAGGTCCAATTTTTTTGAATTTCAACTTATTGTATTCGCCCTTAGGGAATCTTTCTTTGCGCAGATGCGCTAGAACTTGATCCCCTACATTAAATTGTACCTCTCGTCATTTCAGATCTGCTTTCTGTTTGTACCTTTGACTGTTGTCCTGTAATTTTGTCTTCACCTGCTCATGTAGGTCGTTAATTGCTCTTGCAAAGTCTTCCCCGTCAGCACTTCTTCTTTCTAACTGTCCCAAATCTCGTAGCTCATGCACTCCTCGGGGATGCATTCCATACAAGATCTGGAAAGGACTACTTCCTGTACTTCGATTTGGTGAATCGTTGTAAGCAAATTCCGCTTGAGCAAGTACACGATCCCACATTCGTGAATTTTCCCCAACTAGACTCCGCAACAGGTTTCCTAAGCTTCTATTCACTACCTTCGTTTTCCCATCAGTCTGTGGGTGATAAGCGGAGCTGAAATTTAACTTCATATCCAACTTTTTCCACAAGGTGCGCCAGAAATGTCCCGTGAATTTCACATCCCTGTCAGAAATAATGGACTTGGGTAAGCCATGCAGTCTGACGACTTCAGTGAAAAACAAGTGTGCTACATGGGTAGCGTCACTGGTTTTCCTGCAAGGGATGAAGTGTGCCATCTTCGAGAATCGGTCCACCACCACCATGATGGAATCAAAACCCCGCTGTGTTTTGGGCAGACCCAGGACAAAGTCCAGACTGACTGAATCCCATGGTCTGTTTGGAATAGGCAAGGGTGTATACAACCCCGTGTTCTGATTGTGCCCTTTTGCCAACTGACATATCTTACACTTGGTCACATACCGCTGCACATCTCTTCGCATCTTTGGCCAGTAATAGAAATGATTGAGCTAATCCAAGGTCTTATCAATGCCGAAATGTCCAGCTAGACCTCCACTATGTTTTTCCCGGATGATGTTCTCCCTCATCGAACATTCTGGAATACACAGCTGTCCTCCCTTGAATAATAGCTCCTCCTGCAAGTTATAGTCCAGCCATGGACTATTGTTCCTCAACAAAGGATTCTGGCAGGCTTCATAAGCCTCCTTGAAATATACATCTGTTTTATACAAGTCCTTCAGGTGTTCAAATCCCAATACCTGTATCGTGCTCTCCTGCAAGAGTAAAACTCTTCTGCTTAGTGCATCTGCTACCTTGTTCACTTGACCACTGATATGCTTCAGTACGAATGTAAAACTCTACAAGTACTCCACCCATTTTGCGTGTTTGTGATTCAGCTTATGTTGTTGCATAACATACTGTAACGCATAATTATTAGAAAACAAGACAAACTCATTACCCAACAGATAATGTCTCCAATGCTTCAAGGCTTGGACGACGACATAAAACTCCTTGTCATAAGACATATACTTTTGCCTGCTTTCATTTAATTTTTCGTTGAAATAGGCTACTGGTTTGTCTTCTTGGCTGAGTACGACTCCAATGGCTATACCACTGGCATCACAACGAACTTGGAAAAGTTTGTTGAAATCAGGCAACCTCAAAATTGGCCTCTTAGTGATCTTCTTCTTCAATATCTGGAAGCTCTTCTCTGCAGCTTCAGTCCAATGAAAAGGCTAACTTACCTTTTTTATGGTATCCAACATAGGTGCACAGATTCCACTAAAATTCTTTATAAACTTGCGATAGAAACTTGCCAACCCATGAAATCTCCGAACTTCGAACAGACTCTTAGGGGATGGCTAGCTAAGTATAGCTGCAACTTTTTTTGGGTCCATTTTCAACTCATTTTCTACAATCACAAAACCCAAATAAACTAACTCCTTCCGAAAGAAAGAAATTTTTTTCAAATTTATTAGCAACTTGTTTTGCTGCAACTTCTCTAGAACATATTGAACGTGTCGAAAATGTTCTTCCTTGGTCTTTCTGAAAATCAGTATATCGTCAAGATACACAATCACGAATTTCCCAATGAACTCCTTCAACATCTCGTTCATCAGGTGCATGAAAGTACTAGGGGCGTTAATCAACCCAAATGGCATCACCAGCCATTCATACAGCCCTTCATTGGTTTTGAAAGTTGTTTTCCATTCGTCCCCCTCTCTTATTCTAATCTGGTGATATCCGCTCTTCAGATCTATCTTCGAAAAATATGCTGCTCCACTCAAGCAGTCCATCATGTCATCCATTCGTGGCAATGGAAACTTGTACCTGATAGTAATTTTATTTATTGCTCTTGAATTTGTACACATCCACCACTCGCCTCCTTTCTTGGGAGCTAAAACTGTCGGAACTGCACAGGGACTTAAACTTTCCCGTATCAATCCTTTGTCCAACAATTCCTATACCTGCTTCCTGATCTCTTCATTGTCCTTAGGACTCATCTAGTAAGCAGCTTTGTTTGGTAAACTAGCTCCAGGGATGAAATCTATGTGATGACTGATACTTCGCTTTGGTGGTAATTTATCCAGTAAATCATCCACCACAATGTCACTGAATTCCTGCAACAAATCCTGGATTTCTTCAGGTAAGTCAGAAATTTCAATGTGCAATAGCACTACTCTCGGTCTCCTTACAACGACATACTTTATCTCGTTATCTTCAATCTGTTTTAGAAATTCTTTTCCACCCATCAACAGCACTTTTGTCCCACTAGTTTTTGTTGTTTCTTCTTCCTTGATGGGTACTAGTGTATGCTTAATCCCATCCTTGACAAACTTGTAACAGTTTGTTTTTCCATCATGAACAACTTTTCGGTCATACTGCCATGGTCTCCCTAGCAGAATATGACACACGTCCATGGGCATGATGTCACAAATCACCTTGTCCCTATACTTGCCAATATGGAACTCCACCTCACACTGCTCATCAACTAGCAGTTGGTGACCTTTCTGTAACCAAGACACCTTATAGGGAGTTGGGTGCTTCAACCTTTTCAAACCCAATTTCTCCACCATCTTTGTTGCAACCAGATTATCAGTGCTTCCACTGTCTATAATTAGTTTGCAACATTTTCCATGTAACTTGCACACAGTTCGGAATAATGCCTTTCTTTGGGTTTGTTCAGCTGTCTCCTTTGCCGGTTTCAGTAGTACCTTATTCAAGACTAAGGCCTCTCCTGTCTCCGGTGCATTCTCTACCTCTTGGGGTGGTGCCTCCGCTTCCTCTATTTGAGCAACATATGCTCCTCTTTTTCTAGCTTGTTCACCTTCAGGGCACTCAAAGGACCTGTGCCCCCACTTGTGGCACTTGTAACACTGGTAGGTAGCCCCTCTGCCTCTGCCATTACCCCTTCCTCTCTGGTATGGCCTTCCTCCCCTAGTTCTACCTTCCTTTTCTGTTGTCCTTGAGGTCTTTGAATTGCTGCCTTCTTCACTATTGTTGGCAGTCCTTCCTCTGCCAAAGGATTGTCCTTTCCCTCTACCAGATCCACGTCCTCTTCTGGCATTCTGCTTCCTTGCGATCTTTTCTTCTGCCTTTAAGGCACTCTGGTATGCTTCCTCTATGGTTTTTGGAGAAAGAATACTTATCTCGTCTAATATCTCTAGCCTTAGGCCATTCACAAACCTTGTTGTCTTTTCTGGGGTGTCTTCAATGTAACCAACTCTCAGATTCACCCGATAAAATTCTTCGATGTATTCTTTCATCGTCATTCCTCTCTGCTTCAAATTCTACACCTGCCGATACAAAGCAATCTGGTAATCTTTGGGCAAAAACTTACCCTTCATCTTGGCGACCATTCTGGTCCACCTTTTAATAGGCAACTTATTTGATCTTCTCCTCTCTGCTTGGACATGGTCCCACCATAAGGTTGCGTGTCCTTTTAACTTGGTGGCAGCGAATTTAACTTTCCTATCTTTGATGATCTCGTCACATTCAAAGTATTTGTCTAACTCACTAATCCAGTCCAACAACACTTCTATGGACAAACTACCATCATAGTTTGAAATCTCAGGCTTTGGCTTACTGCTAGCCAATAAAAATGACCTTAATAATCTGATTTTAGGTCCTTCTTCATCTGATCCATCTGTCGTAATTGCAACTTCTTCATCACTGTCATCTCCTCCTTCAGGATCCCTTCTCCTTCCTGCTTCTACTGCTGCCAAATGGGCATTCAGGATCCTAATCTCTTCCCTCAATCCTTCATCTACTACCCTTCGAATAGCTCTGCCACGACCTCTTCTTCCGACTTCCATTTTGTAAAAAGAAACAATTAACTCTAACCTGCTCTGATACCAAAATTTGATGGGACCAGCCCTGTACACCTACAGATTAATAATTAATTGTTGATTGTATTTTTTGATAGCTGTGTGGTTGGTTGACTTTATGGCGTGGTACTGTGGTTTAATTGTTTTGAGGACAAGTGTCCTGGTCTTGGGGCTCACTCCTCCTGCCTTTTACTATGACCAAGAAACCCTAGCTCGACTCATTTCACTTTTTGCTCCGACCTTCTGCTGCGCCGTCGAGGGAGTCTCTCCGCTCTGTCACAGGTCGCTGCTCCTCAGGGTTTCACTTGCACCCTTCGGCAATGTTCTCTGCTCAGCTCCTTGTTCTGAAGTCCTGAGACTTGGTCTCAGTTGTGGGTTTCTGTTTGTTCGGCTCTAGTTATGGTCTTAGGTCCTTGATTTTCTCTGGTTCCGATTATGTTGTTGGTTTTCAGATGTCCGCCTCGCTATCTGATTGTGGACTTGGTTCTTCTTTACAGGTCACGGTTGTGGGGCAGCTCGACACTTGACTTTATTCCAGGGCCTAACCAGAGGTAAGCTCTTCCCCTCCATGTTTTAGCATTCTGCCTCATTTCCGACTATTGTTGACTATTCTTGCTCTTGGTGAGCAATGAGCGCTCTGCAACTGTGGCCTTGTCACGCGATTTCTTTCTGCCGTTAGCAGAACTCGGCTTTGGTAAGTGAACCTTCTCTAACCCTTGGCTCTGTCTTCGGTTTTCTTGTTCCTCAACTCTGTCTCTTGGTTGCTGACGGCTTTTGTTTTGGTGGCCGTGACAGGAAAATGGAGCTGGGGTTTGCTGTTGGTTGGTCGCGTGCCCTGACACCTATGCAAGTATTGGGTAGGGTCACACCTTGTTGTCCCTCTGTCGATTTGTTTGAAGGGTTATGCTTCTTGCTTGGTCTATTTTCGAGGGCAAGGGCTTCGGCCTCCCTGTTTCGTGTTCTGTAACTTATGCCTTCAGGCTGTTGTTGTATATGCGACTGTATTTATATTCTGAGGGGACTGTGCTTATGTTGGTTCCGTGGAAAACTCGAAGTTCTGTTTGGCACCATTGTACAGGACCTCTGTTCTGTGACTTAACTGTATTTTTGGGCAGTTGTATCTGGGACTGTAGGTGTTCGGTTTCGCTATATATGTATATATATATATATATAATGATTTCTTTTTCTTTTTTTATAATTAAACAGTGAAAGAAAATGTTGTGTGTTCTGTTGGTACCTATAGAAAGTGTATGCTCCTTCGACAGTGTTTCACTTGATTCTTCGGCAGGTTCGCTCCTTTGTTTTTTTTGAACTTGTCTGCGTTCTCTGTTTGCTCCTGTATTAGCTATTCATTCCCTATCTTCGATATAAAATAAATCAATGGTCTTTGTTAAGTTAGAAAGAAAATGTTTCAAGCTGTAGTATGTGAATTCAAATTGTCAAAACAATTTCGCGCTTGTTTCTTTTTAGTACTATGATGGTTAAAAGGATTACAATAACTGTTTCCTTCCTCTGTTTTGTAAAGATTCACTGTACAGTTATTAAACTGTCAGTAGTTACATTTAGTTATTCTTTGACAACTATTCTTTCTTAACTGTAGTCTAAAAGTAAATTTTAAATAAAAATAAAAAAGAACGTAAACAAAAACTAACAGTGGGCTGAGACAACCGTTCCTAGAAATTTAAATGAAAATAAAAACTAACTGAAACTCAATCTATTTGCAAAGACAAACTCTCCAGCCATGACCTCCCTGAGCTGGATGCTCCTGCATCAATTTCTACTGATTTTGTAATGCATGTGCTCATACTCTTTTGTACAGGTATAGTTTATCATTCACGGTGAGTGTTTTCTACCAAACCTGGCTTGATGGCATCGACTGTCTTCGATTTGCCCAAGTCTGGATCCACAAAAGGAGTTAAGTTTATAGAGTGGTTAGAGGGGCCTAGAGCCCCTCCCCTTGGGGACACCATTCCATGGGAAGCGCTCAACAAGGGGACTTCAAAGAGGAATCAGGTAAATGGAGGAGTATGGGGTCGAGAATGCAAGGGCAACAATCATAAACACTAGATAGGTCGACTTCCAAGGAGGAAGTCATTATAGAGCTCTCTTGTCATTTTTTCATTATAACAACAATTAGAATAATAATCTTAGATGCATTTATCTAAGATAATTTTGCTGCGAATAAAGAATACATTATGAATGAATGTACTTCCTATTACAATGTAGAGTTTAATTTAAAAGTATGTTTGTTTACTATGAATAATATTAGTTTGTAATGCTAAACTTATTCTTTGGGGTTGAAAATGTGTAAGTAGAGTATTATTTCAAGAATTTTTTTAAATAATTTTGTATTTGATATCAATTATTAATTGCATTTATAAAGTGGGTATATGTGTGTATAATTTGAACATGTGATTTGAATTGTTTTTGGTAACATTTTTGTATTATTTTTATTTATAATTTGTTTAGAAATTCGAAAAAATGTTAGAATTGCAAATATTAATTATTAAGATTGCACAATCTAGATAAAGCAAGAGTTTTTGAGAGTATGAAATCAATTTATATATTTAAAAATGTATTTTGAATAATATAAAATTGTAATTTGACAAAAAATTATATAGTTAAATTATGATAACAAGTATTTTTAAAATCCAAACCATATAATATTTTAATTTTTTTCTATATATAAATACCAAATACCTTAATAAATAAATTACTAAAATAATTTATAATTTAACAAAACTAATAATATTATTCCACTTTCATCCATTTAACAAATTTTTACACATACATATAATATTAATTTAAAGAAATTACAAATTTAACAAAATAATAAAATTAATTATAATATTATAAAAATATATATATTTTTTTTCAATTAAAATTTTAGAAATAAAAATATGTAATCCATTTTGAAACTTGGGTTTCACCCTCCGGTCATTATAGATACATATATAAATATAAATAATTCTGTGAAAACATTATTATAAATATTTAAACTCTCCTAAAATCAACAGCGATTATTCTACTTTCACCGGTCTAAAAATTAGTTGTCTGACACATATTAAATAAACCATATATTATAACATTTAATAGAAAGGATAAAGTTGTTGGACAACTCTTAAGGATTTTTCCAAGGCTTCCTCATGGGTAAAGAAAGGAAATGAAACATGGGAAGGAGGGGGGTGGGGTATCATGAAAATTACTAAAGGAAGGCGAGTCATGTGATGTGATGAGATGAGATGAGGTATAGCTGTCATTTTCAAGGAATCATGAAGGCATGTAAATGTCACTCCAATCATCACCACGCAGAATTGAGTCTGTCCATGGCCATGTGCGAGTAGCTTATGCAAAGGGCAAGAGTCACACACATTCATGTGGTGCTCCTTCACTATTGGGAGTTGAGTTGAATAATACACTGGGGGTTGGAGGGTCTTGTCTACATCTCATGTTCACATCCTTATGATTAAGGGATGAGGGAGGACTTTAGTGGTTGACAACTCCACCTTCAGATTCTCCTTTGCTCCCTTTTTGTCATGATGTCATCATTTTTTTTTTAATCATCACATGTTACTACTATCCTATCTTGACAAATTTAATGATAATGCCTATCATGCCAAACAACTTTGTTTTCATCTTTGAGCTAAGCTTTCTCTAGTTCCTTAGATGAGGGGAACATGAACGTGGTACAATGATAAGATGTTTTCTGATAACCTAAATTATTGGAATAGGAGAAATATTTTAATTTCTATTTCTACTATTCAAAATTAGAGTGGATATGCATTTTTAAATTATAAATTTGACTTAGTGGAGGTTATTTATTGATCTCGTTAGTGTGGTTTATTGTGAATGAGTTAGTGTGAATGAATAGAAATAAGGTGAAGTTTAATTATTTTATTTTATGTGTTTTTTTTCAATTTCGGTGATATAAATTTTGGTTATATTGTTTTTATTATTATTATTTGAAATGTATTTTTAAATATATAAATAGATTTAAAGTTTTCATAACAATATATTTAATGATTTAAATTTTAAATAGATTTTGAATAAAATTTACGGGGAAAATGCTTGGGAAACTAAAAATGTATAATGTTTATTTTTTAATAATTTCTCTCCATTATATTAATGAGTTTCTGATTTGTATTGATATATTTTAATTCGAGATCTATCAGTGTCAAGAAGGATCAAATCTCTTTTTACTCTAAAAGAGGTTTGCATCAAAGAGATTTGATCCTTCTTAGTGTTCACTAGATCCGGAGTTGAGATGGATATATGTTGGTTTAATTTCCCCTTTAAATAGGCTATATTCCACATGAATACTATGGGTCAACGCCATGGGTTCTCATAAACCTGGAGCTTAAAAACGACTACTAACTTGACCAAGTCAACTTTACCTTAACTACCCAATAAATAATAATAATATAGAATTTTTATTTTTATTCTTTTATATTCTTTTAGTTTTATATTTATATTTATATTTTAACATAAGATTATTTTTATTTTATTTTGACCTAGTCAAAATGTTTACAGGACATTACACTGCATTGTAACATATCTACCATACTAGGTTAGATAGTGCCTCTTGACGAAATTATTTGATGTTCTTTTGACCACGAACAACTTGATGTCTTTGAATTAGATGGAAACATGGTTTTTGTTTTTGAATTCGAATTGTTCAACTTAGAATGCCTCTTCAACTCATCTAATGGGTTTTTCATCGAGCATACCCGAATAGAAGAGGAACACACTTAGTCTTGTATTCACATCACAACCTTTTTAGGAAAGAGGGTTGGACATCGAATCTAATGCAAGGAGTTGCAATTTCTTTACATAATTGTTTAGAGATGCACTTGGAGGGTTCTCTTTATTGATTGCTATCCTTTTAGTTTATGACTTTTTACCTTTGTTCCCTAAAAGCATTAAGAATATTGGAAAAGCATCATTCTATTGTGCCTATTTTGGTAAAGTAGACAATGAAAAATCATGTGTTCATGATCCAAAACATAAAACCATTAGGAATTGCCACATTGTATCATGCTATGACTAAGAAGCTACATGAAGTCAAAAATTCTACACATGTTTTAGTAGAGGTAATGGTGCTTTTTTGAACTTAGCTATAGTCAATTTTAGGAAATCAATCCAGAAGATTGTGGATATTGTGTAAAATGATGATGTCCATGAGTAAGTCACTCCTTCATTGACAATATATTAACCTTATAAAGATAAACATGCTATTTAGAATGAATTTTGAAAACCAAGATTTAAAAAAAAAAGATTAATATTATTGTATTCCCGCTTTCATGATTGGTCTGTAGTCTTTTATATTATTAAGAAGAACAATGATTGTTTTTAAGAACCATACACATCTTTTAACCACTGGTTTTAGTTTATATAAATTTTCACATTAAAGCTTTCTTCAAGTAATGTAGGAGTCTCTTAATAATCCTTATCAACTCCATTGTAATTGATATAACTATTAACCTCTCTAATGGTACATTGGATGTTCTTTACATTAAAGCAATAACACCAACAACTTAAAATAAGTACATATAAAACAACAATACATTAATGAATGAACACCCAAAAACTATGCAAATAGATTCTACATGATATACCAACATTATAAAACATGGATTTACAAAAGGAAATCGTACAAATAAAGATAGAATTTGCTAAACATCATATGTACTATAAATAAGATTTATCCATAGATTACTATATAAGAGCACTAGTATATTTTGGAGTAGAATTAAATGAGTATTTGTATTAGATCATTTGAAATTCCCTCATGATAGGATCAAGAAGACACACATTACATTTACAACAAAAACTTCACATGAATTGTAGAATAAGTGATGATGTTTTTTGGATTTGGTTATAATCAATTTTAAGAAAATGGTTAAGAAGAATAATGTTCAACAGATAAGTATTAAGATTAAGGAGTCGCACCAAACTTGGTTTTATAGAGATAAACACTAATTGAGTTGAACATTGAGAATCATGGTAGAGAGAAACACTAATTAAGTTGAACATCGAGAATCATGGTCTCAGGAAAAGATCAATGTTACCTAGTTCTTATTTTCATGATTAATATTCATTTTTTTGCAAAAATGACAATGAATACATCTCTAGAGAAATACTTTTCCTTCAACAATTTATACTATTTTATAGAAACATATACATTAAAACCTTTCAAAACTATTGTTTTAGTAACATTGAAGTGTTTCTATAAGCTTTAATATATATGTAGTAAACCCTAATGTAACTTACATTCTTTGTGTAGTAAATCTTCATAGTAAAAAGACATGCCTATGTTTGAAATTGCTTTAATAACTTTGCTATAAATTCTAATTTAACTTACAATCTTCATAGTAAATCTTTATAGTAAAAAGAAATCCCTATGTTTGAAAATGTTTTAATAATTTTGTCATCTACTTTAATGTAACATACAATCTTTGTCTTATAAATAAATATTTTTATAGTGAAAGGACATATTTATATTTGAAACCACAACATAAAAATATAAATTATGAAGAGAATATCACTTATAGTACAACATAGGTTTTTGATATTAAAACAATAATCCTAACAACTTAAAATAAATACATGTAAAACAACCCTATGACAAATAGATTCTACATAGTACACTAAAGTTATAACATTAAAAGCCTATACATATAAAGGTATATATATGAAAAAGGAGAAATACACCCACACAAATAAATGTGAAATTTCATCAACATTGAATGTATTATAAATTATACTTGTTTAGGTTTATAGAGTATGATGTGTAAAGCGACATTATATGTATGTGTGGCACTCAAATCACTATATTTTCAATAAAATGATAATGAAGAAATTTGAGAAGAAATACATTTCCTTTAACAATTTATATTAGTTTATGAAAAAACATATATTAGCATTTTTAACAATTTATATTAGTTTATGAAAAAATATATATTAATATTTTTTTAGTAATAGTAATATTGAAGTGTTTTTATAATATTTAGTAATTTTTTTGTCAACTCTAATATAATTTTTAGTCTCTTTATAATATAATTTTTTTTTATTATGGTAAAAAGATACATCCATGTTTGAAACTGCTTTAATAACTTGGTAGTAAACTTTAATGTAACTTACAATCTCCGGTAGTAAATCTTTATAGTAAAAAGACAAACCTAAGCTTGAATTTGCTTTAATAACTTTGTCCTCAACTCTAATATAACTTAGAATCTTTGTATAATAAATTTTTATAGTAAAAAGACATGTCTATGTTTGAAATTGCTATATAAAAATATAAATTATGAACATAATATCACTTATAGTACAAACCATGTTTTTTTATATTAAAACAATAATACTAACTTAAAATAAACACATGTAAAACAACCATTGTGACAAATAGATTCTACACGGTACACTAAAGTTCTAACACAAAATTTATACAAGTAAATCTTATATGATATAGTAACTTTATGTTGTAAAGTATAGATATGAAAAGGAGAAATACACTCGCACAAATTAGTATAACTTACAATCTCTTTATAATCAATATTTATGGTAAAAGGACATCTCTATGTTTGAAATTGCTTTAATAACTTTGTCGTAAACTCTAATGTAATTTACAATCTATGTGTAGTAAATCTTTATACTAAAAATACATGCATGTGCTTGAAATTGCTTTAATAACTTTGTCCTCAACTCTAATACAACTTACAATCTATAGAGTAATTTTTTTTTAATAGTAAAAAGACATGTCTATGTTTAAAATTATTGCACAAAACTATAAAATATAAAATAATATCATTTTAGTACAAAACATATTTTTTTATATTAAAACTAATACTAACCACTTAAAATAAACACATGTAAAACAACCATATGACAAATAGATTCTACATAGTACACTAAAGTCATAACACTGAAAACCTATACAAATAAATTTTATATGGTATAGCAAAATTGATCTGACAATGGGGCGCTAAAGGCTTATTGTCAAGCTTACAAGAGGTTCTCCCACTTCCAAAGCTTAAATACTCCCAGGATATTATGATTAACCAAATGCGGAATTAATAATGTTCTTGAAAATAAGGTGTATGTTGGTGTTTATTTTTTATTGTTTATGTGCTTTAAAATTCTGTTGTTTATGCTGATATAACATACATATAACAGTAAAATATTACAGCAAATAATAAACACATAAGACATCAAGTTTAATATGGAGTTCACCCAAAACTCTTGGGTTACGCCTCCTTGAGCTCTAGTCAACTCGACTAAGCTCTCTGGGATTATGGCAGCAGTTCTTTTACAAGTTCCATGCTCAACTCCACTGATTTACACAAAACACAATGGGCTTAGAACACCATCTCATCCCTGGCTCTGAAGCTCTTAACTTTCTGGCTCTTGGCTCTCGCTCTAGCTCTCGGCTCTGGCTCTGGCTCTTGGCTCTAGCTCTGGCTCTCGGCTTTGGCTCTTGGCTCTAGCTCTGGCTCTCGGCTTTGGCTCTTGGCTCTAGCTCTGGCTCTCGGCTTTGGCTCTGGCTCTTGGCGTTGGCTCTGGCTCTGGCTTTGTGAGCTTTCAGCAGTGCGCTTGACCTCCAAGCGACTGTCTCGGCAACTTTCATCTCTTTGGTTTTTCCACTTGACCTCCAAGCAACTCCAAGACTCCCTCAGCTACTCTGCGCATTAGCTTTTCGCTTGTTGCCCCGTCAATTGGGCTCTCTGGCTCTCTTGAGGCATTTTTTTGGCTCTGCAGCTTCCCTAGTCGTTTCTCTGTGTGTAATCATTCCCTCTGTGGCTCTGCGGCTTCTCTACTCTTTGTCTGTTCGACTGGCCATCTAGCTCTGTGGCTCTGCGCGTTCCCAGACGCATCATTGTCTGCAAAATGCCCGCTCGCAACGTGGCACAACGATCAGGAGCTGTTACAAAGGGATCGGGTCTTTTTCCAGGCAAAACCCCGAAAATGGACAAAATTTCCAATACACAGAGAATTTCCGAAAATTACACTATCGGGCGTGAATTCCAGACTTCAAATTCCCTGAAATCGCGCTTAGAAACCCTTTTAGGTCCGCCTTTTATGGCTATCACAAGCCTACCGTTGATCTGTGTGATCTCTGATCCAATGGTTGACAGTCCGTTTCAGGTGGCTTATGTGCACGGAGATTACTCGCCCGAAAAGGCGGTTTTCTCTCTCCTGCGCCATGCCACGTGTCATCCAGTGTATGGGTTCGAGCGGAGCCCGTACAATACCACTTACTGCCTGAGGCCTGCCCGAAATCCCGCTTACCATGGAACTCAAATAACCCAAATCCGCATCTTTAAACCTTTCGGGTTCGGCTTTATCGCTTCGGGTCATTTCCTTTGTATTTCGGTTTTTATAGCAGAAAGGCGCTAATACACAGAAAATCTGAAAACCCCGGATTTCAAATTTTATGCAATCGGGTCCATAATCCCTATCGAGTCTGGGTCTTGATCGCTAATCGCAATCACAACGGCCCAGGGGTCTGCCCTGATATCGCACCTCGCATATCGCATCGGTGGGGGCCTGTGCCTTCTGCTCCTCCGATCGCCGATTCGTTGATCACAATCGCTCCATCACATAGCCCAGGGTCCCGATATCGCATGCAGACCTATCTCCGATGCGATAAGTTGGAGGTCGCAGTTGGGGATCCCTTCCGCCTCTGCTTTAAGTCCTCCACTCAACCCTTCCGATGCGATTTCCCTTTATTAAGGCCTTAAGCTCATTTTTAGAAGATTTTGCCTCATTTTCAAAGGACAAAGACAAACTTCTTTTTGCGATAACTTCTGCATCCGAAGTCCATTTTGGCCCATTCAAATTGCAGTAGATTCAAAATGAAAAGATCTACGTAATGGGACTATTTCCAGGAGCACCTTTGGACTTTCATTTTCCTCTGTGAATAACACTTTAGACTTATAAGTTTATCTTAGATCCATTTTAGATCACACCTTCCCACTAAAAGAACTTTTGGTCTCCAAAAGACTGACATACTGATCTGAACAGTAAATGAGAGTAACATCACCCTCTTCTTTCAGCCTCCATACACTTGCCTTGCATAGTGCCTCTGAACCAAAACCTCTGACCACTTTCCTTCCTGGATGTGCTAGTCCTTCTAGAAAGAACTATCTTCCTTCTTGCCTTCCTGCAAAACTCCTGCTGAGATGGTCATAGAAGGTAGTTTGAACTTTTCTGCCTTGATCATTGATCCAAGGTGGCTCAAACAAATGTGAAGTACATCCGCTTCACAAAATTTTCATTTGTACCTGTTTGAAAAGCTATCAACAACAACTGTTAACAACAACAGAAATACATGCAACAACTGGATGGCCTAAACTCCTTCTTAAACAAAAGAAACAGATTTCACATCTTGTGAACACCTCCATGTCTTACATCTGCATACAAATGATGGACTAGATACCAAGCCCACAAAACATGCCTTCACAACAAATGACCCTTCAAGTCAAACATGTAGAAAAAGACCTCTATGACTCTTTTTCAAAAGATGAAACACTTCATCATTATCTCCATCTTAGAGACCAAATCAACTTTTCTCAAGTCAACATTACATGCATGTTTACAACAAAGCAATCGACCCTCCAAGTTAATCACACATACATGTTCCAATACAAGGAAATCATCAGTATCCCTGTGTTCATGCACATCATGCTCATGCATGCATTTCATCCTTCAACTTTTGCTTAAGCACACGGTACTTTCGAAGTTGAAATGAAATATAATGTTGCAGCAACAAAGTGAGCCTCCTACTCAACTTTTCCATTCACCTTCTTGGTAGGAACCTGCAACTTGCATCTCATCAACAAAGAAATGCAAATAGATGCATCAATAGACATGCAATCTTAATTGGATAAGAACTCTAACCATTTCTTACCAATCCATTTCAAAGGTCTTTCCTTTGTCTGCACATCAACATCAACATGTGAATCATCCTGAGACACATCATTCATGGAAACTTTCTTTCCATTTTTGCCATCTTCTCTTTCCACCTTCTTCAGCTTTTGTGGAAGCATTGCTGGATTCAGAGTCCAACACCTTTCAGCAAGATGCCCTTACTTATGGCAGTAAGTGCAACACATGTGCATCCTCTTGACAACATGATTTGCCTTGTCCAATGGACCTTTGGCTTCTTGCTTCCTTTCCTTCAAAAGTTTCCTGTATGTGGCCATTCTCTTCCAACATCTAGAAACATTATGGTTATCCAAACCACAAAAGGAACATGCAATTCTTTTCCCATATCTATGTGGAAATTTACCATGTTTTGCAAAATCAAAAGGAAAATGATTAGAACCAGATTTATACCTTTCTCTTCCACCTCTTTTACCTTCATGAGGAGGTGAGCTGAATGAAGAAGTGGCTCCCTTTGGAACACCATCAATCTCTTCAAGGATGTTAGAGTTTCCACAACTCTCTGGTTCAAGTGTGTGCTTCTAAACACCTGCATCATGTAAATGATGTTTCAAGTTATGGCATTCCTCCTGAATACAATCTTCACACTCTTGAGGTAGAAGACCTGCAATGCAACTCCTTGGAGCTGTTTCAATGGCGTTCATGGCAGCTTTGGAATTTCCTCCATAAGACTGTCCATAGCCAAGACCCAAATACTTAGGCCTTTCCTCAATAATTATTGGCTCAACAATACTTTGTGCATGTTTGCCCAAGCCTTTTCTTTCATAGCCCATCTTGGACATTAGCATGGAACCTATGCCTCTGGTATGTTTTTCAAAAGAACCAATATAAGCATTCTTAGAAGAATTTGAAGACAAACTGGAATGGTTTACCTCTTCTTCAAACTGATACTTGACCAAGGCTTCTTTGGCAACAAAGAGCTGTGACTCCAACTCATGCATTCTTTTCAGGTTCATATTTGCAATATGAAGTTGCCTTTCCATTTCCTACAATTTGTCAGAAAGCAACCGCTTCTCTTCCTCCATCCTCATACATTTCTCTCACCATATCCATCATGGTGGCCAAGTCTTGCTTCATTTCTTCATCAAAAACTTCTGTGAAGAAAAAAAATATTCGAGGACTCACTTGTAGAAGTAGTCATTATGCCAATGAACAAAAGAACTTCAAACAAGATTAATAAAGAGCTTATTCAACAACCTTTTGCAACAAACCTCTTGTGCTTCAAGGATTGCCTTGAGGTCCCTTGGGATAGAAGAATGCCTTCAGCCCTTCTTCCTTCTTGTCCTTCCTGGACTGAGCTATCATTAGCTTTCCCTTCACCTCTGCAAACTCAAACAATAGTCAGTCTGCAAACAAGCATACAATCAACCTTTGACTGTTTAAACACCTTTCAGACAAGCAATCTTTGCTCTGTCAATCAAGCATTCTGATATAACCTTCTTTGAAGGTGGGGTTAATCAAACTCAGCTCTGATACCACCTAATCTGAAAATGGGGCGCTAAAGGCTTCTTGTCAAACTTACAAGAGGTTCTCCCACTTCCAAAGGTTAAATACTCCCAAGATATTATGATTAATCAAATGCGGAATTAATAATGTGCTTGAAAATAAGGTGTATGCTGGTGTTTATTTTTGACTGTTTATGTGCTTTAAAATTCTGTTGTTTATGCTGATATAACATACATATAACAGTAAAATATTACAACAAATAACAAACACATAAGACAACAAGTTTAATATGGAGTTCACCCAAAACTCTTGGGCTACGTTTCCTTGAGCTCTAGTCAACTCGACTAGGCTCTCTGGGATTATGGCAACAGTTCTTTTACAAACTCCACGTTCAACTCCAATGGTTTACACTGAACACAATGGGCTTAGAACACCATCTCATCCCTGGCTTTGAAGCTCTCGGCTCTCGCTCTGGCTCTTGGCTCTGATTCTTTCTCTTGGCTCTAGCTCTGGCTCTCGGCTCTAGCTCTGGCTCTTGGTGCTGGCTCTGGCTCTGGCTCTTCGACTCTAGCTTTGTGAGCTTTCAACAGTCTACTTGACCTCCAAGTGATTGTCTCGACAACTTTCAGCTCTCTGGTTTTTCCACTTGACCTCCAAGCGACTCCAAGACTCCCTCAGCTGCTCTGCGCGTTAGCTTTTCACTTGCTGCGTCGTTAATTGGGCTCTCTGGATCTCTTGAGGCATTTTTTTGGCTTTGCGGCTTCCCCAGTCGTTTCTTTGCATGTAATCATTCCCTCTGTGGCTCTGCGGCTTCTCTGCTCCTTGTTTGTTCGACTGGCCATCTAGCTCTGTGACTCTATGACTCTGCGTGTTCCTAGACGCATCATTGTCTGCAAAATGCCCACTTGTAGCGTGGCACAACGATCAGGAGTTGTTACAAAGGGATCGGGTCTTTTTCCAGGCAAAACCCCGAAAATGGACAAAATTTCCAATATACTGAGAATTTCCGGAAATTACACTATCGGGTGTGAATTCCGGACTTCAAATTCCTTGAAATCGCGCTTGTAAACCCTTTCAAGTCTACCTTTTATGGCTATTGCAAGCCCACCATTGATCTGCGTGATCTCTGATCCAACGGCTGACAGTCCGTTTCGGGTGGCTTATGTGCACAGAGATTACCCACTCGAAAAGGCGGGTTTCTCTCTCATGTGCCATGCCACGTGTCGACCAGTGTATGGGTTTGGGCGGAGCCCGTCCAATACCACTTACCGCTTGAGGCCTGCCCGAAATCCCGCTTACCACGGAACTCAAATAACCCAAAGCGACATCTTTAAACCTTTTGGGTCCGGCTTTATCGCTTCCGGTTGTTTCTTTTGTATTTCGGTTTTTATAGCGGAAATGCGCTAATACACAGAAAATCCGAAAACCCTGGATTTCAAATTTTATGCAATCAGGTCCATAATCCTTATCGGGTTTGGGTCCTGATCGCTAATCGCAATCGCAATGGCCGGGGGTCTGCCGATCCGTCGATCGCCGATATCGCACCTCGCGTATCGCATCGACGGGGGTTTGTGCCTTCTACTCCAATTGCCGATCACCCCAATCGCCGATCCGTCGATCGGCCGATCGCAATTGCTCCATCGCATAGCCCAGGGTCCCGATATCGCATGCGGGCCTATCTCCAATGCGATAAGTTGAAGGTCGCAATCGGGGATCCCTTTCGCCTCCACTTTAAGTCTTCTGCTCAACCCTTCCAATGCGATTTCCCTTTATTAAGGCTTTAAGCCCATTTTTAGAAGATTTTGCCTCCTTTTCAAAGGACAAAGGCAAACTTCTTTTTGCGATAACTTTTGCATCCGAAGTCCATTTTGGCCCATTCAAATTGCAGTAGATTTAGAATGAAAAATTCTACGCAATGAGACTATTTCTAGGAGCATCTTTGGACTTTCTTTTTCCTCTGTGAGAAACACTTTAGACTTAGAAGTCTATTTTAGATCCATTTTGGATCAAAAATCCTATACAAATAAAATTTATATGATGTACCAACTTTATGTTGCAAGGTATGGATATGAAAAGGAGAAAAACAACCACACAAATAAATATAAAATTTGATTAACATTGAATGTATGGTAAATGATATTTATTTACATTTGTAGAGTATGATGTGTAAGAGGACACGGTATATGGGGCACTCAAATTACTCTATTTTCAATAATATTTTTTTGTTGTTGTTGAGGAATTCACACTTAGGTTAGTCTTTACTAGAGTGATACATTGTCTATTCCAATTACTACCACTATAAACTCTAGGTACATATGTATGCTCCTTCCACACACAAATGAATCATGAAGATTTGAACACGTAACCTCCTCACATATAATACTTTATTTACACAGCCTCACACAAAATACTTCATTTACACGCATTAACTATCTAATGCTCTATTTTCAATAACTTTTTTTTTGAAAATATAATAACTTAAAATATTAAACTTAATGCTTTATTTTCAATAACTTTTTTCTAAATATTTTTTTTTGAAAATATAATAACTTAAAATATTAAACTTAATCAAAATTGAAAGATAAACTTGCGTGAACAGAAGTCTCAACATACAAATTGGAACTCTCAACTTTCTAACATAATTCGAACTAGATTTTGATATGGAATTGAAGAGGTAAAAATACCCATTATCCCATGTTATATAAAATAATAATAGAAAAGGATCTTTTGCATTATGGCATCTTTTGCATGAGATGTCAGTGAAGACAATGGAAAAGAATGAGACAACTAATACTAAAGTAGGGCGAGGCATGTTCCATCAGAATTAGGAAATTAATATTAAATTAAGGCGTGGCATGTTCTACCTGAGATAGGGGGTTCGGGGAAAATTTTAAATAAATTTAGCGGCACATGGGGGATCGGAGAGATCTCCAGTAAACATCATTCATGTTCTTTGGATTTGACGGCTAATTTATGAAAGTGGGGCAAGAACTTCAAGGGATGGGAAGAATATGGGAGGGTGTTAAGCAAACCCGTCTCAAGTGGCCCGCACGAAGTAAGTGTCACATCGGCACGTGCCGTGGCAGGAAATAATAATAATTCATCAATAGAACAGAACGACCCTTTTGCAAACGGGTTTTTAGCGGAGTTTTCTTCTCCAGCTGTGGTCCAAGGGGCAGGTTTTTTACCCTTAGTTATGAAAAAGCACCGGTAAATTTGGCGGTGCCTGAATAGAAACAGCGTCAGTTAAATCCGGCGGATGTGTAAATTAGCGGAGGTTATGGAAAAACAATGGCGGGAAGGAGGGGGATCGGGGTAATGATTTTATTCACCTGGACGGGCACGTGACGGGTCATTTGGGGGATGCCACCGTCAACGACCGGTGGCGATTTAGTAGCTCAGAACTGGGAAACCGAAAAAAAAACCCGAGAGGGGGAACGAGCGAGCCATGATGCTTGGGGAAGAAGCGATGGGGAAGGACAGTGGGAAGATGCCCCCAGCCCCGCTCAGAACATTTCAGGCTTTTTAGTGTTTTTAAAGCTGGATTTTATTGTTAATGTATATATATTTTTATTTTCCATGGTGGGTTGAAGCTGGCAATGGCAATGACAATGTGAGAGACAGTGTTACGACTCTGCCAGTGGATTCGAATTATATTGGTCTTCACAGCGATTTGCAGACCCACAAGATTTGTGTGTCTGAAGAAGGGTCGCTGTTCTCCAGGAATCTGTGCTTTAGATTTGATTTGATGGACAGAGAAGATAAATCATAAAAGCCTGTGCGTGGGTGGCTCTCTTTCCTTTTTTCTGGATCTCCTTTTCAAGTTCCACTGAGCGCTGAATGCTTCTTGTTATTTGGGGATATAGAGCCAGTGGAGTGCTAGGGGGATTTGATCCGCGGACGTCGGAGAAGGGGAGAGCTGGAGAGATCTATCTGTTTTTTCGGTTTTTACGTGTAATGCATACGAAACATCTCTATTTTTTTCGGTTTTTTCTGTTGTTGTGTCGTTTTCGATTGGATCTATGGTTGTGGATGATGATGTTAATAGTGAAATGCATGATGGTATCTGTTTGTCCGGTGCTTAGAGAATCATTGGACTGTTACATTGCTCTTGGGTATCAAAATGCTGCTGGGTGTAATGAGAAAATTGATTTTTGTTATCAGATTCTCCCCATTATAGGTCTCTGATCTGGTTCAATCTTCCATGGAAATTTGTTTGTCTGGTCAAAACATAAAACACAGGAGCGAGTTTAAATCACGCACTGTCAAATAGTATTCTGTATTGATAATCAAATGATATTATCGGATGTTCTTGCAAGCATTATCAGATTTTTGTTTTTGAGAAGTTGCTTTACATTTGAGCTATTTTTTCTGGACATTGCTTGCAGTGGAATGTCGCCTTGACATCATTAATGGCAATAAAACGTTATCTCTGATATATTTAATTGCGCCACCGATAGAAACCATAAGGCAGCATCAGTTTATCTGAGCATTCGGTTTTGCCATTGATTTAATTGAAAATGTAGGGAGACTCGTGACTTACAGACCAGAATTTATGACAGAATTTTAGAGATCTAAGCTTCGTTTCTGTAATCGAATATCTTGATTACTGCATATTGGGTACATTGTCCTCATTTTGCGGGACAGTCTAGCGCATATCTAGTTTTCCCCTTGTTGATGGATGTGGCATTGTGGTTGGCTCATGAGCTGTAAATTTCGTTTCTACAAATAATAAATTGAGGCACTGCATGCAAGGGGCATAGCCATCATACATCCAGCTTGATTTCCTGTCATCTCATTTGATGTCTGTAATATATGGGATTCGGCATATCTTTCTTTTTCGTATGCTTATCTAAGTTCATATCCATGGCATTCTGAAAATGTAGCAGATTCAGATATGCCAGTCTGTTCGTAGCATCATTAATCCACGATGCTCCGCCGATCTTGTGGGGATCGGCTATTATCTTAAATCCAATAGAATAGAACAGAATATTTGTATGTACGGTCTTCCCAAGCCCTGTAGGATCTGTGAGACAACAGAAAATTACAATAAAATTTGCAAAAACAAAAATCTACAGCTTAGCTGCTATTTACCTCAAGGCTGTCTCTGCCTGGCCCATGTATAGTATCAACACTCATGTTTTAAAGTTCTAAAACATCCTGAAACTACCTATTGGTTTGTGGGGTAAACTAGACAAACTAAACAAGCTATGCAAACTATTCAAATCTAGGCTAAACTCAACATGCTGAGCAAGCTATGGAAACTATTCAAACCTTCATCTTTTATTGAGTGCTTATTCCTTATTGTGTAAGCAGTTCACATACTATTGGATATTATGTTCACACTGAGTGTCGTTAGGCTTCATATAAGCAGCATTGCCTATAATAGGTCTGTGGAGATTGGCTATTTAGGTACTTATGTGAATAAGTAGCGTTGTAATCTAGAGATCAATAAATGGACTTTATATCAGTGCCTAAATGGGTTTATTTTTTGTGATTACAGGATATCTTAAATGCCTCGCATTAACCTATTGGTATGTTGCATATTGCAGGACTTGTCAGTCTCTTGTTTGTAATGCACATATATATTGAGGGACAGTCGAGTGCGTATTGATTGCCAATGGCGCACCATGGGGCGAGTGATAATTCTGCTGCCAATTGGGGATACACATCATCGTCATCAAAACTGCCACAGCTCCCTCCCAAGAGTCCCTCTTTCGGGATTGTTGGTCAAGATTCCAGTAACAACAATATTATGTATATGGGTTGGCCTAATTTCTCCTTCCAAGGCAATAGTTTGAAACATCAGCGCACACCCTCAGTGGGCTATCTGTCGTCGCATGGCCAGCCTCCATGGATGGATGATCTGCTGGACTCACCCTCTGAAAATCCGGCAAAGAAGGGTCCCCACCATAGACGATCTGCAAGTGATTCGCTTGCTTTCCTTGAAAATCCTGTGGCTTCTGCTCCAATAGAGGAGATTGCAGAGGAAGATGAATTCGATTGCAGGAGTGCTGCATCCATACCGTCCAAAGGATCCCAAGACTTCGATAGATTGGACGAGGACCAGCTCATGTCAATGTTTGCTGACATTGAACCATTCCACAAACAGCAAAATCAGTCAAATCAACCAGTTTCTAATAATCCTCATGCTGCACTATCAACTGCTTTGGATAACAGATGTTCAGAGAGACAGACAATTTCTGAGAACCCTTCAACACCATCCGACCACAACAGTATAAATGAGACCTCTATGGAGGAGAAAGTCATGACTGTGTCAGGTCAGTTCAAAAGTGAGCCAGAAGTTCAAAGCGTTTGCAAAAGTGAGCAACCACTCCAGCAACCAGTGAAGATTGAAATGCCCACATCGTCATCAACAATGGAGCTCGACCCAAACATTGATCCAAAAAGGGTGAAACGGTAAACATTTTCAATATGGAAATGGTCAGTTGTTAATGTCTATAACATGCAATCCTAAGTATCAATTTAGCAGTTTATTTGTCAAAACTCATTGTTAGGTTTTTCTATGTTCCAAGCACTTTATTGTTATTGACACTATATTTTTATCCAGAATTTTAGCCAATAGACAATCTGCACAAAGATCCCGAGTAAGGAAGTTGCAGTATATTTCAGAGCTCGAAAGAAGTGTCAATGCATTACAGGTAATGGTCACTGATGATAATAGCAGTGCCTTAGGTTTTCTGTATATGCTATATTTGAGTGCTTATGTGGAATCAGTAGATGTTTTAGTCAACAGAGTGTGGTCAGTGTCTTTACTGCACATTGAAAGGACATTGCTCCTCTAAGTACTAATAACTTGTAATTTGAATGCAGACAGAAGTGTCAACGCTGTCTCCTCAGGTGGCCTATCTGGATCATCAACGAGTCGTGTTGAATGTAGACAACGGTAGCTTAAAACAAAGAATTGCAGCCCTTGCACAAGACAAACTTTTCAAGGATGGTAAGTACTCAATCCCAGTGGCATCATAACAAAATGAATTTCTTATCGCTCATAAATGGCTTAGACACATTCTTGTGAGTTCACTATTTACTGCTGAACTTAATATTGTTCACTACTAGGCAATATCTATCAGTTTGATCCAATTAACGAGAGAAATAAATGATGGTGCAGCTCATTGTGAAGCATTGAAAAAGGAAGTTCAAAGGCTAAGACAATTATATCAGGAACAGCAGCAACAAAATATGCAGAAAGAAGTAGCAGCACCCTCAACAGGATCATATGACTTGCAACAGCAGCAGTTTGGCAAGCTTGAGCACAATTCATCCCCACAGATGATGGAACAAAAGACTGATCATGTTTCTGATTCTTCATCAAATCTTCTGAAAAGTGGTCCAGGTATCTCAGACCGTAGAGAAAACAATGCTGCCAACAACCATACCAGTTCTGGTTCTCAAATGTTGAAGGGAATAATGACTTCGAGCTGCCTTATGGGTGATGGTAACAAGTGTTTGGAAGAAAGAATGATGGGAGGAATGTCTCCTGATTACATGGTTCACAACACTTAAGTGCAACACTACTGCAGGTTTTTATTTTGGGATGCTTGTGGTTATGGAGTATGAACTAAGTATTCTTACCATTTTTTCTTCTGTGTTTTGTTTGACCCCTCTCAGCCCTGTATTGGAATTGTTTCTGAATAACTTTTGCTTAGACACATTTTTTGTAGCAGAGGGCCGCTACCCTTCTGAATAAAATAGATTTTATCATTTATCTAACTACAGTTGTGCATTTCTAGTGTGATTTAGCGTGTCTTCAGATATATAACAGAGATTGTCTAAATCGGCTTTCCTTTTTAATAGCTTAAGAAAAAAATTGTAAATTAGAGACTGTTTTAACCCTCCCCTGTACCAAAGGAGTGGGTGATTTTTCTTATAATATTTACATAATGAAAATACTTTGATTTAGTGCTTTTGAGATTTGTCTACCAAGGTGCACTTTGGCCATATGATAATTTTGGATTGTTCTGCATGCAAAATCTCTTGAAACAAACCATTCGCCTATAAGATGTAACTACAGGTGAAAATATCCCAACCACAAGCAATATTCAAGAGCTCCAAAAAAAAATTTAGATTCATACGCAGCGTATAGTCACGCCCAATCTGAAAAACAGTTGATTTTCTAATGTATTTTAATCATATGCTTGTAAGAAATTTATTTACTTTTAAAAGATCTATGACAGATTTACTGAAAAATCCCTGGAATTTTGCAGTTGTACCCTTATATTGGATGTCTGCCGCTCAATTCCAAACCCATTCCCTTAATCCATTGATAATTGGTTTTTTTTGTCAGGTAATCATTTATCATTTGTTATTGATATTGACTGACTGTCTGAATTCATCACATACCAAATTAATTTTTGCTAGTTTTTGATCGATATCATACAGTAGTAGGGGTGATAATTTAATCTCATTAAGTTATTGAGCCTCTGAGTCTCAATTCGGGGTAACTGCCCTCATGGTGGCCTCTGAAGGATCTTTGAAGTTTGAATGAGGCCTGCACTTGTAGCCTCTAGACACTGACAAGCGCTGAAAATTTCTTATTTTGACAACTGGGAAATACCGCGTGGTTTCAAATCTGGCTGAGAAGTAATTGAGCAGGTGCTGCATGACTATTATACGGAAAGAGAAGTAGGATATTATCTATTGCCATCATCTGATCAAAGGGGCTTAAATTTCTCCTTGTAGGCCACCATGTCTTAATGATCCACGGAGTTCTCAAATCTGTTTACAGAGGAACAAGAATGGTAGCCACACATTAGAGTTGAAGTTATCCATTACAGAGGAAGAAGAATGGTAGCCACACATTAGAGTTGAAGTTATCCATAACAGAGGAAGAAGAATGGTAGCCACACATTAGAGTTGAAGTTAGAGTTGAAGTTATCCACCATAGAAGAAATAAATGCGGTAGTCTAAACAGAGTGTTTTGTCCCTTGAAAATACTGTTTTTTTCTAGGAAAATTATGGAAATTTCTGTAAAATTTTGAAAAAATATTTTAGTGGTTAAATTTTGAAAAAATATTTTAGTAATAAATCTTTCAAGTAAAATTTCAGATACCCATCTAACTCTGATGGTCAGAAATATAAATTTTGTTATTAAAGGGCTTGATGATTGATGCAGATGCTAGGGTCTTATGGATAACTCTCAACTGGATATTACAATGTGGTGTCACAGGCCACATGTAAGCCAAATTTAAACTTTTTAAAGTCTAGATTTTATCTGGGAGAGAATCTTTTCCAAATCTTTTGAACATGGAAAAGTTTGGAGTTTATCTGAGAGAGAATCTATGCCTAAATCTTTTGACATGGGAAAGTTTTGAACATGGGAAAGTTTTGAGTTTATTTAGGATAGAATATATGCCTAAATCTTTTAAATTTAAATGCAAAATTTCTCTTTATCTTAAAGAAGATCTTTATTTAAATCTTTTAAATTTAAACACTTTTCTCTTTATCTCAATCTTTTAAATTTAAACACTTAAAGTTTCTCTTTATCTCAAAGAGGATCTTTATTTAAATCTTTGAACGTGGTTGTGATAGAGTTTTGGGTTAAACATGTTTGTCTTTTCAACATAGGTGCGCGTGAGGTTTCTATTCAAAGATATTTTAAATTTTTCAAAAGCCTTACAAAAGTTAACTTTTTTAAAGTTT
Organism: Pinus tabuliformis; assembly: GCA_031772625.1. NCBI lineage: Eukaryota > Viridiplantae > Streptophyta > Pinopsida > Pinales > Pinaceae > Pinus > Pinus tabuliformis. Next base: position 1,023,064,551 of record CM062815.1, read on the forward strand.
GAGTTTATTTTAAAAGGAATCTATGCCCACATCTTTTTAATAGGGAGGCGTTTATTTTGAGGAGAAATTATGTTTAAATTTTTTGAAAATGGGAAAAAATTTATGTACAATTTTTTGAACATGGGTGTGAGTGAGATTTTTAGGTCAAGTATGGTTGTCTTTTGAATATGGATATGTGTAAGGGTATTTAGTTGAATATGGTGTGAATGAAGGTATTTGGTAAAAGTTTTAAGAGTGTTTTTTTGGTTGGAGAGAATTCATGTTTAAATCTCTTGAACATGAACATGTTTGTGGATGAGGGTATTTCGTGAAAGTTTTGAGTTTTTTTCTAGGTGATAAAGGTATTTGGTAGAAGACTTGAGATTTCTATGGCAAGAACCCTTGCTCCACTTTAAGTGGGTGTGGACATTCTTGCGGTGAGGGTATTTGGTAGAAGTCTTGGAGGGTATTTGATCCACATACCTTTATTTCCAAAAAATAAAAGGAGCTAACCAAATAGAAGTTGAAAGTAGATTTGTCTTTGATCTTGGATATTTTGAACATTATTTTTTCACACTTGAGCTTATTTTATCAATCTTGCTTCTTAGATACTTAATATATCTATTAAGAGGCATATATGCTAATTCTACTTTGTATACATTTGTGATCCCATGCCTTTATGTAAAGGCATCGTGATTGTGATTCTTATTTTAGGGTGTGCACTATTGGGCTTTGTGATGAGATGTTATGGAACATTCATAGGATGACTGATGTAACTATCCAAAGTCAAGGGATTTGATGACAGTTTGTACAATCTATATAACCTATTTTAACTTGCTCTTTTGCTTGTCAATTATGCTATTGTCTTGTCATGAGTCTTAATACATTGGAGGATTGTGGTCTTAATTGTCATATAAAAGGGACTTGTGAAATTGAATGGTTTAGTTTGTGGAAGTTATGTTTTTGGAAGTATCATTCATATTTATGGCATCATGGCATGCATGTTAGTGATAAATATGTTTGTTTGTACTGTTATATTAATATTTACAATCTATGATATTCCAAACTTTGTTGTACATTGTTTATGCTTTGTGTTCATTTGTTATGTGACAAATATATTGGAATGTAAAGAGATTGTACATTGTTTATGCTTTGTGTTCATTTGTTATGTGATAGATATATTGGAATGTAAAGAGATTGACTCTATTGCTTTGAAAATTGGTGTTTGTTAATAAAAAAAAACTGATTGTACCTAACAATAAATCAAACCATGCAGTAAAAATCAACAGCCACAAGAACTTGGACCAAATCCACAAATAATTTATTCAAGGATTTTAATTTGCTTTGTGATATATTTAATGAATTTAATTTGATCTATGGTATATTACAAAAAAAAATCGATCTTGGATTCTAGGTTGATTGGATTAATAAATGCAAGCTAAAAAGTTAATTTGAATGGGTCTTTGAAGAATCAATATGGTTGAAGTTATTAATTGTTTGGATAATATTGTGCTTAAGAACTTTTACCCAATTTTCATCCTTAAACATCTTTATTTAATGCTTTGATGGAGATGTAAGCTAAAGATGTTGACACAACACAATAATGTTGATGTGAATGATGATGTGGATAGTGCATGTGTCGCAGATGTTGATTGGATGAGGAGTTATGATATGAGAAAGGCCTAAGTAATCATTAATGTTATGCGTCCCTTTATGATAAAGGATTTAGTGGGTTTACACCAGATCTTGATTGGAGTACTCTTGGTTTAGGTTTAGTGGCACTATAAGGGACTAATTCTTTTGGGGCTCTATCACATTATTCCACAATCTTATGTAGGACCTATGTGCATTTAAAAGTAGCCTTTGCGTTAGGGATATATTGCAAGTTCTCCAAACCATGGTTAATGTAATCCCTTTCATTATAAGATAACACTAGGTTGGTGTAAACACTTGTCAAGCTTGGTGATAGTTTACTAATGTAAAGCCCTAAAGGGAATGACTTGAAGAGTTTGCACCTCACAATGTAGTAGCGGGTTTTGTGGATAACACCCAACTCGCTTGTGTGACTCCACCTAAAACCCAATTGTAGAGCTTGGAGGAAATTTTCCTAACACTTGATGGCCTTGAACATTTTCATTCAATACTTTCAAATAAAGATATGGGTAGATGATGTTCTTGAAGTGTCACAATGATATTGACCTGGATGTGTGGTAGATGGTGATTGGATGAGGTGTTATGATATGGGAAAGGCCTTGTCATGAATCGATGGATTGTGCAAATTTTCTTTGCAAACTTGAGTTTCTCGCAAGTCTTTTGGCACCTAAGGTTGCACAACACTATTTGCCTCCACTATAGGTGTTTGGTTGGCTTGTGCTCATGACAACCATACTATGTCTCTTTGCTTAATATCTATCCATAACTTCACCTTAAGCTACAATATGTCAACTATAATTGGGTCCAACTCAGTGATGTACATTCAATAATAGACACATGTTCAACCATAGCTTTTAAAATATCCAAATGATACTTTATACTTAATCAATATTTTACTTTAGCAAAATCAATCTATTCCAAAGGACACTAATATTCAATAGCATAAAGGATTCACAACACTGTGGGAAACATCCAAGGTAGATGTTGATGATTTCCTAATTTGGCATCATTTTAGCACTTGTTTAATATCTTTTTGTACATCTTTGTGCCATTTTTATCTCATCTCAACACCCTTTTTGTCCATGAATATGCATTTTTTGGTCAAGGTATAGTTATCTTTTTAATATGCCATTTTAATACTTATTCTTATGCATTTAGGGAGATAATTACCTTTCTATTCTAACCAATGGTATTAAGAAAACAACGTTGCATAGATACTTTTAGACATGAGTAAAACGGAAGTGTTGCAACTCACTTTTGATGGCCGTTGCAACTTATTGCTCGAATATAGGTGTTGCAACTCTCGATCGCTAGTTGTTGCAACTCGTTCGATCGTAAATGTTGCAACTCTAAATCGTTGTCACTCATATTGCAATTCCTTACTATTGCAATTTGCACAATCCCATTGTTGCAACTCACTCTAGAACCGTTGCTGCAACTCTTAGATAGTTGATTGTTGGGGAAGGGCGCTGCAACTCTGCGACAATTGGTACAACATATCATCTCAATCGCATAGTTGTCAGCAACAAATTGCTTAAAGCAGTGAAATGTTCAATATTCTAATGAAGAAAGTGAAAAAAGAAATTTGTTGCTCAACAAGGAAAGATTGACCTAGCTATCACTGGTCACACAGTTGAATGAATCAACACTTATTTTATTATTTGATATTTCTATCTTTTGGTGGAATCATTATAACTGGATGGAACAACCAAATTCCCATGGCTAACCATCAAATCCTTGGGTTAATTTAAGCATTTGACATCATGTACAAAAGGTTAGGCTCTATTCAAGTTGGGGGAAGTTAGTAGTCAGGGATTAGTTAAGTCAACAACACTGTGATTGTAATTTGAGTTTTTGCAATACAAGTTTCCATTCCGTTCCAATTCGAGTTGATGGTGTGTTGAATGATTAACACCTTATTGTTTTTTTAACTAGTGCCTCGCCTAAGGAGGTAGGGCCTGTTTGTAACTTTATAGTGTACATGTAGTTTCATTTACAATATATTCCAACAACCACTGTGTTTCTTACCATGCTGCAACTCATTAATCAATACCATTATAACTCATGAACTGACTATTACTGGAATTCTTGTGTGATCATAGGTGTAACTCATAATTTAGGTTATTGCTGCAACTTCACATTTAACACCATAGTGCTTTATTTTATTTTATATTGTTGAAACACTTTATCGTATACATTGTTGCAGCTCCTTAATTAATATCATTATACCTCGTGAACTAGCTATTATTGCAATTCTTGTGTGATCATATATGTAGCTCATAATTTAGGTTATTGTTGCAACTTTGCATTTAACATTATAGTGCTTTGTTTTACAAATTCAACTAATTACTCTATTTTTGGATTGATTTCTACGTTGTCTTCGAGAAATTGCAACTATTAGTTCATTTCATTGTGTTATTCTTTATAGCATAGTGTGGTTTGAATCTCTTACAACTCGTGGTTTATCATAGTTTGTTAGCATTTGCATTTCATGTGCATTCTTTTTATAGAATTCAAGATAATCTAAATACAAGTCACCGTTTAATGCCAGTTTGATTTACTTTTTGTTTGTGTGGTGTCTACTTGTGTTGGGGATTACACCATCAATGTTCCTAAGCTCACTAAGTAGAGGAGCGACATTTACTTTCTTGCAACTTAGATTAGTAATTCTACTTGTGTTGTAGGTTATAACATTAGTCTTCCTAAGCCCACTAGGTAGAAGTGTGTTCTTTACTTTCCTACAAGTGTAATTTTAATTGCAACTATGGTGTGGTTTTTCCGGGGTACTTGTGGAAGCAATTTAATATCTTGCTTTGTGACATTCATTTAAAATACTACAAATTCATCAACAATTTCACAATATTACACTAGTGTATACGAAGCACTATACTTCACAAGTGCATACAAACACCAAATTGATAATTAAATGAATGGTTCCTCAGTTATTTGATAAGTGATTAAAAGGTAATTTAAGATTCCATCATTTTTGGCGCCATTGTCAGGGAATTGTCAATGGTATAATTGTTGTTTTGTAGTTTGATTTAGTTAATAGTTTGTTTGTTTGTTTTTTTTGTTTTGTTTTGTTTTTTTTTTTATACGTGTGGTATGATTTTGATTTTTTCAAGTTTGTATTTTCTATAATTTGTTTTAGATAAAACTTCTTTTTAATTTTTCAAGCCCAGATTTGGAGATCAACAGGGAAAAATGGTTAGTTCCACCAAAAACACCCATAAAACTATCAATGCAGGTCAATCTCAAGAGGAATAAGGGCATAGTTATCCGAACTAATTGAGTCCTACAACAAGTTCCCTTACCAAGAAGAACCTAAAATCTCTAGCCAAGAATCCAAAATTGTACAAGCTTTATCCTTTATACTAACAAAAATTTTGTTTCTTGAAGATCCAATAAGTGAGTAGTCCCACTCTTGAGAGCTTATTTTTCTCGACTCTCCTAAAGCACCTTCAAAAGAAAATAACAAGCCTCAAGAGAAGATGGCCAATGAAGTTAAGGAAGATACATCCACCTTCAGATTCCCTATTCAAGAATCATATGTGGACATCAAAATGAAGAATATTTCTCACTCAACTTTGTCGAACTTTCATGGTTTATCCAGGGAAGACCCTGACACATCCTCTTTGGATTGGATGTACTTTGCAAGAGTTATGATTATGTGTTAGATGCTCAGAAGTTGAAATTTTTTCTTGCCACACTCAAGAATGTTGCACTATTCATGGGCTTTGGTGAGGACAAAATCTACACTCGGAGTAAGATGAAACATAAATTCCTGGAGAAATACTAATATTATTGCAAAGACAAAGAAAAGAGGGAGAAAGTCTTCAAAATGACACAAAATGAAGACGAAATTCTTGACGATTATGTTGAAAGATTCAACTATAATCTACATAGAGCAAGGCAGGGGAATTTGACTCTCAAGACACTATGTGCCTTGTTATTGAGAGAGATCTGAGATGATTGCAATGAACTTCTCAAATTGATGGGTGGAGGAGATGTCTCTCAACAATCCTATGATGTCATCATTGAGCTATGCCAAAGATATTCTAGGGGTACTTCAAAAACCAAGAGGACCCAGAGATGTATTGACACGAGTTGGAAAGACTATTGGAAATGAGGTTACATGAGTAGAAATTGAAAATATGAAAGTAGAGTTAGCTTTGGCAGTTTTTTGTCCAAAGTGCAAAAGGAAGCACCCATTGAAGGAATGTTTGTTGGAACAAATTTGAGATCCATCCCTGCCAAGATTGAAAGTTGTTTACCAAGAAGCTGAGGAACTATAGTAGTTATGTTTTGTCTCTCAAGAGTGATTATGACATCCAAAGCTTCAAGGTATGGTTCAAGACCAATCATTGTATTTTAAGTCATATTGGACTAACCCTTTTATGTAGTATTCTTTTCCCACATGGTGCTTTCTTGCTCAACCATGTTTGCCTCCTCCTCCCCCAAATCAACTTTGGAAATAGGGATGGAGGAGTCCCATTTCTGGAGGCCCTCAATAGGCCATAATGCAACCACCCATGCAGTTTTTTTCCTCTCCACAAATGCAACCATCCACATCGACCCCTCCTTGACAAAAACTACATGTACAACCCATTCTGAACCTTAATAACAATAAAAAAACACAACCAACCTAAGTTGGTGGGCTTGCTACTTATCTAATTTATTCCATCTCTTCCCTAGATTCAAAGGATATCCACTTAAGATTAGGGAAGACATTAATTAAAGAACACCCTCCTATACATATTGAAGACCTTAATGAGGAAGTTTCGAAGGGAGAATCGAAACTAGTTCAATCTCCTAAGACCTCAAGAATAGATCAAGTTTGTCAAGAACCACAAGTTCCTCCTTACCCAAAAAAATTGGAAATAGACAAAGGCTAAATTTGATTTCCTAGGTGAGCTTAAAGATGTGTGTTTTTATATCGCTATTCCAAGCAATCACGGATGTTCTTATTTACTTGTAAGCGGTAAGGGAATTGTCTAAGGAACCCTGATAGAAGAAGAAATGATCCTCAAACTTTTCATGTTATGGGAAAACTATAAGACCTTATGATGGGGGGAGTTATGGAAACCAAATATTTAGATCTTGAGAGACCGATAGTCAATGTGTAGATCAACCACACCCTCATCCCAAACACATTGACTGACCTTGAGAATCACCATCAATGATATGACTTGCGAAATTACGAAAACCCTAGAACTTTCCAGTCTTAGACAGACCCCCATAATCCTACAACTTGCTGACAAATCAACTATCAAACCTGTTGTCTCCCTGAACACAGTTCTTGGTTGCAGGGGAACCCGTGCCCAGGACATCTACAAGATTGATAAAGATTTTAAATACATGGTCAGAGAGAGAAATACCATGACGTCTACAATGAATAGTTTACTTCGAAAACCTAACATTCAAAACCAGATTGGCCAAAAATTCATGAGGGTTGCAAAGCTTTAATCAATAAGTGGCTAGAATAAAGATGAAGAAGGGAAGAGTTTAATCGCTCAAGAAATCAAAAATCCAAATATTAATCCTGCAGAAAGAATAGTGAAGATACTATAGGTATGAAGGAATTTCCAGCATGGTGGAGCGCCCGTTAAGACTTTTCAAATAAAAAAAGAGAGTACCATTTCAAGATAGATTCATAATCAAAACTTAAAATATTTGTTGCTACAATACACTCATACCAGTAAAAAAAAAGAAAACATTGATGATTGATAAAATATAAAAAGAAAAACAATTTTACACTATACCCGAAGAATTAGAATCAAAACTAACTTCTCGTTTTTGAGAGATTTATCATTACAAGTCTCTTTAGGATTTTCCAGCTCTGAATCTCTTTTCAAAAGTTCTCATGTATTTTTATGTTACATCAAATCAGTAGTAACTGTCAAAAGTCTGAACTACTTTTAAACTAAAAAGTTTTGAAAATATTACAAATAATTTTTTTTCATTAACGAGAAATTTGATAATTCTCAAAATGCGAAAATAAAGCAATTGGTTAAAGTCTTCAGCGCTGACTCCAGGTTCCATTAACTCGAGCTTCACGAGGCAATCATATTCTCACACTTCTGCCAAATCATCTTATTTGGAAACTTGCATTCGACCATTTCTTGACAAGCAATTTTTAAGTTGGAATGTTTGGTATAATTAGGCTTTCTTATAAATAAGGTCTTCATAAGCCAAAGGAGTTGAAAATCTCGCTGTAGATAGTTGAAAATGGTTCATCCCCATAAAGTTTCTGTTTTTTCATAAGTTCTGTCTGCCTTATGGCCTAATATAGATGGCCTTCAATGAACTCTATTTTGAGAGCTTCCTTTTTATAACAAAGGAATACAACACTTTCAACACCTGGGTTCTAGACTTTGTACATCGATATGGAGCTAAACCCTGCGATGTGAAAATTCATCTCTTTTCTTTTAACCCTTCAATAAAAAGTTAAAGGATCTTCCAAGATTTCTATACCCACAGGCATGTATTTCATCACTGATGCGTTTTAAAATGGGTTCTTTATGGCCACAAGCATCACAGAGACAAGGACACGATCAAGCATGACTTTGTAATTCTGAAAAGGATTCCATTGGAGATATAAATGCTTGAGGAGAAGGAGGATCCATAAAATCAAAAGAGAGGAGGTCATTGAGTCTCATTGCTTTCATGGTGAGTGTTATGAGTCCAAGATTAATCCTCTGTATTTCTGCCACATTGGTGGGAAGCATTTCATTGCAATACACACTTTCTGTATACAAATGATAACACTTGCCAAGACCTGTATAACCGGGATGTCTATTACGTTCCTTAGTGGATGCTTGAGAAACTGGTGTAATGACCAGCGAATTGAATAAATTTTGAATTCTATACATTTTTCTTAGTAAAGCTAGGATCAACAACATAGTAGATTCCATCAATGGCTAGAATAGCTTTTGCGATATTGGTTGCCACGATCACTTTTCTTTTACCTTTCGGTTTTGTCAAGTGAATCTGCATGTTTAAACTGAATTCACCTAAGAAAACAAATCATGGTGAGTTGACATAGCAAGATCGTCACAACTTTTCTATAATTATAGCACTATGGAAATCTTCTTACATGTATTCCATATCGTAGCTCAAAGACTCCAAGCTGTTTCTGAACACCCACACAATTGTGCTTTTCCAAATGAGGTAGGCTCAATGTCGATTCCCCGCCTTTCTGAAATATTTTCAAACCACAATGCTGCGTGTTTATGCAGCAGGCGCCATTTGTGCATTGGCGCTTGTTTTCTTTTACTGTGTTGGGAATAGTCCCACATTGTTAAACGAACAGGACTAATTGGTAATTTATACATATTGTTGATGATTTATCTTTGACGTATTGTGCAAATATTTTGCGGTCCCTTGTGGTTCCTCGTTGGTGCCGTATTCCAGCGTCATCCTTGACCAATTTTGACTATTGGTTTTGGTTTGGTGCCTTGTCTCAGCGCTATCCTTGATCAATTTTGACTGTCGGTTTTGGTTTTTGACCATTGCTTTTGGTTTTGACCAATTTTGCCTATTGGTTTTGACCAATTTTGCCTATTGGTTTTGGTTTGGTGCCTTGTCTCAGCGCTATCCTGATCAATTTTGTCTCAGCGCTATCCTGATCAATTTTGACTATCGGTTTTGGTTTTTGACCATTGCTTTTGGTTTGGTTTGGTTTGAATATTGGTTTTGGTTTTGGTTACTGATTTTGGTTTCACTATTGATTTTGTTTTGGTTATTGATTTTGATTTTCGTTTGATTATTGATTTTGTTTTGGTTATTGATTTTGATTTTCGTTTGATTATTGATTTTGGTTTTGGTTAATGATTTTGATTTTTGTTTGACTATTGATTTTGGTTGGGTGAGATCATTGATTTTGGTTTGGTGACTTTAGTTTGACTATTGATTTTGACTTTGGTGGACTTTGATTTGACTATTGATTGACTTTGGTTTGACTAATCATTTGTTGATTAGTGGATTTTGGTTTGACTAATCATTGATTAGTGGACTTTGGTTTGACTAATCATCGATTAGTGGACTTTGGTTTGATTCATCATTGATTAGTGGACTTTGGTGGACTTTGGTGGGCTTGTCAGTGTAACCTGACTTTGACCAACTTTGACTATTGATTAGTGGACTTTGGTGCTTGGATTGTCAGTGTAACCCCTTAACTGAAAAGTTGACGTGGTAAATTTGACCAATAAAACGGAAAACTCTGACTAATAAAAGAATTCTAACCCCTTTTATTACTTTGGTGCTTGGCTTATTAGTGTAACTCGCTTGGCTTGTCAGTATAACACCTTAACTGAAAAGTTGATGTGGTAAATCTGACTAATAAAACTAAAAGAATTCTAACCCCTTTTATTACTTTGGTGCTTGGCTTGTTAGTGTAACCCGCTTGGCTTGTTAATCTAACACCTTAATTGAAAAGTTGACGTGTTAAATCTGACTAATAAAACGGAAAACTTTGACTAATAAAAGAATTCTAACCCCTTTTATTACTTTGGTGCTTGGCTTGTCAGTGTAACCCGCTTGGCTTATCAGTCTAACCCCTTAACTGAAAAGTTGACGTAGTTGACATGGTAAATCTGGCTAATAAAACGGAAAACTCTGACTAATAAAAGAATTCTAACCCCTTTTATATTAATAAAAGAAATCTAACCCCTTCCTATTTATATTATCTAACCCCTAAACCCCTTCCTCTTTATATTATCTAACCCCTTAAAGAATTCTAACCCCTTTTATAAAAGAAATCTAACCCCTTCCTCTTTATATTAATAAAAGAAATAAAATATAAAAGAAATCTAACCTTTTTATATTAATAAAAGAAATCTAACTCCTTTATATTAATAAAAGAAATCTAACGCCTTGTTCACTTGGAGATTGAGCCCTAAAACCTATTAATAAAAGAAATAAAATATAAAAGAAATCTAAACCCTTTATAATAATAAAAGAAATCTAACCCCTTGTTGACTTGGAGATTGAGGCCTAAAACTTATTAATAAAGAAACTAATCCCTTGCTGACTTGGAGATTGGGGCCCAAAACCTAATAAAAGAAATCTAACCCCTTTATATTAATAAAAGAAATCTAACCTTGTTGACTTGGAGATTGGGGCCAAAAACATATTAATAAAAGAAATCTAACCCCTTGCTGATTTGGAGATTGGGGCCTAAAACCTAATAAATCCGACTAATAAAAGAAATCTAACCCTATTATAAATATGACAGAAAAGGGGCCTAAAACCCAATAAATTATAAATATGATAGAAAAGGGGCCTAAAACCCAATAAATTATAAATCTGACGGAAAAGGAGCCTAAAACCAAAGAAATCTAACCCCATTATAAATCCGACTAATAAAACAAATATAACCCCTATCCGACTAATAAAATAAATCTAACCCCTTTATAAATCTGACTGATAAAACAAATCTAACCCCTTTTTAAATCCGACGGAAAGTTGACTTGGAAATTGGGGCCTAACACTCAACCTAATAAATTATAAATCCGATGGAAAAGGGGCCTACTGTAGCGGCTGTAACGCCCTCCAAAATTTTTCCCTGCATCCAATTTCGGAGCCTTCCTTGGCTTTTTCCTTGACGTTTGCAAGCACTTGGGCTCATCCCGTGAGCTCGTAGTGAGTCTTTGCACCCTCCTCACTTGATCGTTCAATGGACATCTTTTTGCATGTTGGTTACAATGTCATGATTGCAGTCATGTTCTGGCCACACACAAGGTCCCGCTTCATGTGCACAAGTTGTAGTCGCTATGTAAACATCTGCCGCACTTACACACGAAGTTGTGTGCACTATCGCACAAGCATTGTCGTGGTCATTCAATGATTTATCACAAGCGTCGCGCTTGTCGCTCGCACCGTCGGTCAATCACGTTGAGTATATGTTGTCTTGATGGTTTAAGGCGTCTTGTCGTCAAGCCATGTTGAGTGTGTGTTCGCAAGGTCACGTATGAAAATATTCACTCACTCACACACTTAGTCATTTTGTTGAAGTTCTGATGACCGTATCACCCTCTAACAACCGTACCTCAACCCTAGAATCAACTCAACCAACTATCACCCAGAACATCGCAGAAGTGTTCAACAAGCCATTTCAATATGCGCTGGCCGCAAGCTAATCAACCAACACTCCTGCTGGTCAACTGGAGAGTTTGACCGGGTAGTGACCCTGAGACTCACTCTCCTAAAAAATTGCACAAAAGTTGCAGAGCTTGCCTGCTCCGCTGACTGAGAAAACTTCACAGACAGGCTAGACAAACACCCAGTGTCCATCCCTGTTTCTCTAAAAAAATTGCACAGTTTTTCCAGCTAGCCACTGAGTCAGCCGACCGACCGCTCACCCAGAAAACTGCTCAGATTTCATGAGCAGTTCCTTAGCTGCCCAACAACCCGCTCAGCTCAGAAACTACGCAGAGGTGTTCAGCGGGTCAGCCTCCCAACAATTGTGCAGTTTTTGTCACCAGCGATTGTTGGAAATACTGAGAGGGGGGGGGGGGTGAATCAGTATTTCTTTTTCCCACTATTGTTTTACCAGTTAAAACATATATATTCAGAACACAAGATGAACAACAAGAATAAATGATTTTATTAATATAAACTGTGCAGTAAAATAGATACAATATATAGATGGTTGCAATCAGTTGCCAAGCTCCAACTTGGACTTTGGTGAGGCTCCAACCTCCAGAGCACCAACTCTATTTTGCCAAGACACCAATCTTGGACTTAGGAGCACAAACTCTCAAGGACTTCAATCCTTCCTACTTCTGAGGCTTCAACCCCAAGGACTCCAATCCTACTTACTTCTGAGGCACCAACCCAAGGACTCCAATCCTTCTTGCTCTTGAGGCACCAACCCCAAGGACTCCAATCCTATCTTGTCAAGGCACTGTTTGATGGTAATATTTTGCTCTCAGAACTCTTCTCTGCTGAGTTCTGTCTATTTACAGCTTCACTGTAGTCTCCAGGCTACAGTATCAATGACAACCAGTCTTCTTAAGAATGAGTCTTTACAACTCTGCACACTGCCCACACATAGTCTCCAATAGCCATTTTTCTCTCTGATAATGTCTTCACACAGCTTTAGTCAATCTTCTGTTAGCTGCACTAAACTCTGTATAAAGAACAATTTTCTATTCAAGCTTATGTTCTCATTGTCACAGTGAATGCTTCAACATGACTGTTTTTCTACTGGCTGTTTCTCCCCTTCGACTGCCTACTATTCTGTTGGTCCTTCATCCCTCTTTATGTTCTGCTGCACCTTGTTTCTGTTCTGTTGGACCCTCACATGGCCTCTATTTCCTCCAGCGTATTTCAGCAGCTGTAACGGCCTTCACAGCGTATTTCAGCAACTTTCAGCAGCTGCAGTAATAACAGCAATCGCAACAACAACTACAGCATCAACAGTAATAGCAACAGCAGCTACAACAACAGCAGCGGCAGCAACAACAGCAGCAGCAAGAACAGCAACAACAGCTACAGCAACAAAAACAACAGCTACAGCAACAGCAACAACAGCTACAGCAACAGCAACAGCAACAACAACAACAGCTACAGCAACAACAACAACAGCTACAGCAACAACAACAGCAGCTACAGCAACAACAACAGCAGCTACAGCAACAGCAACAACAGCTACAGCAACAACAACAGCAGCTACAGCAACAGCAACAACAGCTACAGCAACAGCAACAACAGCTACAACAACACCAACAGCAGCTACAACAACACCAACAGCAGCTACAACAACACCAACAGCAGCTACAACAACACCAACAACAGCTACAACAACACCAACAGCAGCTACAGCAACAGCAACAGCAGCTACAGCAACAGCAACAGCAGCTACAGCAACAACAACAGCAGCTACAGCAACAGCAACAGTAGCTACAACAACAGCAACAGCAGCTACAGCAACAACAACAGCAGTTACAGCAACAGCAACAGCAACAGCAGCTACAACAACAACAACAACAGCTACAGCAACACCAACAGCAGCTACAGCAACACCAATAGCAGCTACAGCAACAGCAACAACAGCTACATCAACAACTTAACCACCTCTGCTGCGTCTGCTAGCATACATTCTGGTTCTTTGCCACAACCACAATTGCTCCAACAACAACAACTCTCTGTTTTTACTGTTTTATAAATTCTCATACCTTTGTCCATTCGTTTTCGCTTACTCAATGGCTCTTTGGCTTCCTCTTCGCTCGCTTGAGCTTCGGCTTCCTCTACACTTGCTTGACCTTCCGGCTTCCCTCCTCCATTCGCTTTATCTTCCTCATGATTACCTTCGATTGATGTGTTGTCACAAAAATATAATGTCGTCACGAAGGTGTTTCAGCAATGCCGAAATATAATTTCGTCACGGAGGTGTTTCAGCAACGTCGAAATATAATTTCGTCACGGAGGTGTTTCAGCAACGCCGAAACTGGTGTTTCAGCAACGCCGAAACTGGTGTTTCAGCAACACCGAAACTGGTGTTTCAGCAACAGAGAAATTGATGTTTTAGCAACTTTTCTCCAACTTTTTCAACAGTGTTCAACAGCTGTTAAAGCATGCATACATGGGTTTTACAAGCCCGATAACGTAGCCTGCTCATACAATATAAACTCTACCTTTTTCACTCCGTCAGTGTATTTGCATATGAGTCTAAATCGTCCGCCTCCGATAGCTCTGTTTGTGTTAAATGCATATACAGGTCTTTGCTGCCATATGCATGTTTATGCCGTGGATAGTGTTACAACACTCTGTGTGCTCCACTTGGGCTCCTCTAGCTCTGTCTGCTTCCTTTGATGGCTTCGATGGTGGTGCTTCGTGCTCTGTTAGCTCCTCTTCGTCTCCATCTGCTCCTCTGGTGACTCTGTCTGCTCCTTTTTGTTTTAAACGCATCCATTGCTCCTCCGATGGCTCCTGATGACTCTGATATGCCTCCTTGCTTTATGGTTCCTCCTGCAACTCCTCTTAGTCCAATGTGGCTCCTCTGGCTTGGCAGTGTCTTTCAAAGACCTCCTTGCATATATGAATGCCTCTCTTGCTTTGATATCCTATAATATGCTTTGATATGCCTCCTTAGGTAACTCCTCTTTGCTTATGGCTTGGCTATCCTAATGGGCTTGCTCCTGTCTCTTCATGAATCTGCTTTGCATCCCCTTGGCTTCATGTCATCCTCTAGTATCCAGAATATTGCCATATTGACATCAATGACAACCTAGCTCAACAGCAATCCTGCAGCTCGCTGCTAGCTCCCTGAAAAAAATGCGCATTTTTTCCCAGAAAGCCTACCGTAGCCCACTGCCATCTCCCTTGAGGAATTGCGTAGTTTTTGTTGCCAAGCCCCTCTGCTACTTACAATGCTTCCCTCCAGAAATTGCGTAGATCTGCCCTCCAGCTGAGCTGGATCCCGCAGACAGTCATTGCCAATCCAAATTGTCCATCTGAGTCTCCCAGTGACTTCTGCGCAATTTTCACCAGCAGTGCCCAGAGTTTGCATCCCAACTTGAAACTTGCTTTGTGTAGTTTCATAGTCTTGTCCTCTCTCCTAGTCACCTGCATCCAAAAGCGAATGACAATGCATCATGGTAGACTAGGAGGTTTATGGATTTTATGCCATCTCGTCATGAGTGATTGTGTACATCGATAAGACATGATGCGACGACAGACGAGATGAACAAGGAGAGCACATGCAAGGAGATGTGTTCTCCCACCGACAAATGGACGATGCATGTGAGGAGAATTTTTCGCGAAAGGATGATGCATGCGAGGAGAATTTTTCGTGAACAGACGAACATGTGAAGCATGCCAAAGTAGAGGCAAGCGAGTGACATGCACATGCAACATCAAACGAACTCTAATACCATCGAAGACACCGCACACCTTGCCATACTGAGGTGAAACGCTGTGATACACCAAGAGCACATCTATCACTCAGCAACACTGTAGCGCGACATGGACACCACCAACAACATGAACATGCCAGCGCTATTGTGTCGAGTCATGTCATGAGTCATGTCGTCCACAACACTACTGTGGGCCATACTGTGTAAATCAATGTAATGTAACGTGGAAGTCCAAGGGATCCACATGTCATACAGAGAGTCATGTAAAGCTGAAGAGTCAAATAAGTCAAACAATCAATCATAAGGGAAGTGGAACAATCACAAGGGCCAGTTTTACCCTTGGCTATAAATACCCCCTCATTTGTACATGCAAAGGACTTTTCACCTTGGCTCCTCCCACATAGCCTTGAGAGTATGTAGTATTTTCTTTGAGGAGTGAGCAGTGGCTCCAACGCCCCTTTCACGGGGTTAGTGATGTATGGTGTACCAATGTGTCTTGGAACTTTCACTTAATTCAGAAGCCTGATAATAGGCCAACACGTTTTCACACATGTATTGTAACTGTTTGTGAGACTAATATTGAACAATTGTAATGCATGTTGCTTTAACCTATGTTAAACAATTGAACTCTTTCGGTTGCTCTAATACATATATTTACGAAAATGTGTTGTGTGAGTGTTAACATTGTCTTGCCCGCGTGGGTTGCCTCACTAGGCATCAAAAATAAACTTTCCCATAAAATTGTTATAACGACCGTCACACACGTGTGCAATGCTCCGCTGGGTGTTGTACGTGCTATCTTCTCTTGTGTGTTGTTACTGCCGCATATGTGTGGGCTGCTCCTTTGGAAGCTGTGCATGTCTTGTTGTGTTGTGTGTATTTGATAGATTTGGGTCTTTTTCCTTTTTGACTGGAGACTCACTTCCACCCTTTCTCTTCGTGGTGAAAGGACCTTGACACGAGTAACACTAGAACTCACCAAGCACGCAAACCTTGTTGTTCAAAGACGAAGCAAACCACTCTCACGTGTTGACAAGCAAAAGCTAAGGCATATCTTTAAGATAATGGCAACTGGGCCATCGTATCAGATGGGACTCCTACACCAAATGGTGTGAGGTCTAGTTGGGACTTCATATCGGGGAGATCCCCTGAATGTTGGCGCGTCCAGCACCGTCAACTTTCTGGCACTAGAAGGAGGGCAAATGACAAACTGAGTACTCACAATTTGTGTTGAATCTTCGCACATCTATCATGGAGTTTTCTATATTTCACCCCCTAAAATGTCTGTCCAACGGACATATCTTTCACGTCGAGAGGGAGTTCTAGGATCACTTGTCACAAATCACGCATGATGGTGAAGGCGAAGTGGCATGGCCTGAGCACTTAGATGACTTCTATGCGCTCATGGAGAACGTGAAAGGTTTTAATGTAACAGAGGTATGTTCATTGTTCGCACACATACTTCACGACCACCCACTGCGATGGTGTAGCATACTGCCTCATAACTCTATGCACTCATTCAAGCAGTTCAATGATCTAATTGAATCCATTTTTCACCATTTTGATCTTGAAGCACTTGATAAAAAAGTGTTAAAACAATGGAAGGCCCCACATGAATCGCCTATGGATTTGTCGCAGCGATTCCGTCTATTAATGTTTGAAGCTCTAAAAAGTCAGATGAAATTCCAATATCTCATGGACAAATTTGAATATTTCCTTACCAAATGAGTCTGTCCCAAAATGAAGTTGAAGTTCAAACCCTGCTCCACATACTTCGGTGATGGAGATGTGCAATCACAAGCGGACACAGTTGCTGTCACAAGTGACTTTCCGCCTTCCCCTCATAAAACAACTCCACCACCACAGAATGATGTGGGAGAACATGCGCACACGTCTGTTCAACTGTCACTTCCTCCCACCCTCACTACTCTCAATATATGCGCATATTTGGTTGGGAAGCCCATGGGTTGTCATAGACACTTGTCTCCTCAACCTCCGTCCCTGTGTTCTGTTGATCCTCCGAATTTCACTGTCTTGTGTTCTTTCGTTCCAGACTCTACACCTGTTGTGAACAAGGATCGAGCCATCAATGGAGTTGCTATTGTACAACCAACCCACGATTTCATTCACGAAGAGTATGACCGAGCATTTGAGCATGAACCCGCAGTGAAGGATGATCTCCTTCTGTCCGCGCCTCCTCCACTTTTTCTTGACATCGTTGGTGAATTTTTTAATCCCCGATTGTCTTTGCGTTAATTCATCCACGTATGCATCTGCTTTCGATCATTCGCAGAACACACCTGATGTCAGTCCATCATTTGATAACGGAGAGGACAAATCGTTCATTAAAAATCCAGTTGATATTTCATCTGATTTTTCTGGAAACACAGAGGGTGAACATTATTGCTTATCATCTACCCCTCTGTATGATTCATCAAATCATGAGGATGTCGAAAAACATCTTGAATTTTACGATCATGGTTGTCATGATCTCTGTACTTCTTCATCTGATCATGATTTTGATTCAATCGTTGTTAATCTATCTAAGCCACTGGTCTCTGATGATTTATCTATTGATGAAGTGGAAACCCCGCAGGTTGTTGAGGCACTTCATCCTGAGTTGGTGGTTATGTCAGGCCCTCACTATCCTAAGGTTAGTTCCACTTCTAATCAGAAAATTTGTGAAACACCCGAGGCTCCTCTTCACTCATCTGTATGCACTGAAGATCAATCCAACACAGATTTCTCTTCCTCCGCTGGAATCACATGATCCCATTGCCTGCGCACTAGAGGAATCATTCGCAACAAGCACACTTGCAAGGCGTAAGTTTCCTCTTTTTCTCATGTTTGCTTGTCTTCCACAGTCAAGAGAGTGCATATTTTTATCATCTGTATGCAGTGTGTCACAGCACCATGGGAAGTACACAGAGGGTTTGTCTTGCACTTTCACTCTTTTCTTTTTTGTGGACGCATTTAAACTTAGAGTGTGTTGGTCTTCATTGTTATATATTTTATGTTTGCTGGTTCACTTGACTGTGTTTCTCACGAACCATGCCTTCACCAACATGGGCCAACCAATGTGTCGGTGGATGCATTGGAAATATCACTTCACGTAAGTAGGCCCATGCTCTATTAGCGTAGGAGTAGAAGTAGTGTTTGTTTTATTTCTTGTCCTTATTTTGGTTTGCTTGTTTGTTTGCTTGCTGACTTGGTTTGGTTTGTTTTCTTTCTCACTTTGCTTGCTTGTTGTTTTGTGTGCTTTGCTTACTATTTTTGTTTCGTTTTGTTTTGTTTGCTTAGTATCATGCTATTTTTAGTTTTGTAAATGAGTGATGCCCTCTACTGAGTTCTAGCTTTTGAATGAGTATGTGGCTGAGATCCAAAGAGTCTCGTGACACTGCAACACTTATCTAGTCCTGTGTCCGTCTTCTCTCTGCTTGGTTATAACCTTCGGCCGATGAAGTCTTGACGGAAAATACAAGCCATCTACAAGGGAAGCTTGGGTCCAACCATGAACCTATGTCCACACTAGAAATCCCCATGCATATACTCAGCCTTCTACTCTATATGATCAAGCTCATCCAACTAGTAGAAACGGGGAAGGGGAAAATCTAAACGAGCAAACCGTTAGAGGTATTATATGCTTCTCGAAAGGAACAACCTCTTCTGCTCTCAATAAGTCGGGATCCCTCTTCTGCCCCAAAAAATAAATAAGTGCCAATGCACAGTACTCTTAAAAAATATAAAGGCGAAAGAAGAGAAATGCTTCTTGCGTAGAGAGGTGAAGCATGCAACTCCACCGGGGTACTGACCAGACTCGCTAACAGTGGAGCAATGTGTGTGTTCTGGCATGACTCCATCGGGGTACTGTCCAGGCCTGCTGGTAGCAGAGCAACACCAAAGATGAAAACTTATACTCTGAATTTTTTTAACTCGCGAGCCAAACTACCCTTCCCGATTTCGAAACACTGTGATCAAGCTGAAACTTGTTGTTGTGTTCGACTGAGTTGGCGAAAGGTGAACCATGCCTGTCCATGGGGCAAGTGGGGAAGCCGAAGTAACCCACACATCGACTCAATACTCCCTGAAATACCAAGGCCCTGTGTTGTAAATATACCAAAACAGAGAATCTGGAGTTCAACCAGTGTGTCGCCAAGTGTTGTAGCGGCTGCAACACCCTCCAAAATTTTGGCTTGCATCTAATTTTGGAGCCTTCTTTGGGTTTTCCTTGATGTTTGCAAGCACTTGGGCTCATCTCATGAGCTCTTAGCGAGTATTTTCATCCTCCTCACTTGACTATTCAATGAACATCTTTTTGCATGTTGGTTACAGTTTCATGCTTGTAGTCATGTTCTGGCCACACACAAGGTCCTACTTCGTGTGTACAAGTTGTATTTGATATGTAAACATCTGTCACACTTACACACGAAGTTGTGTGCACTGTCACACAAGCGTTGTCGCGGTCGTTCAACAATTTATCACAAGCATCGCGCTTGTCACTCACACTGTCAGTCGATCACGTTGAGTATATGTTGTCTTGATGGTTTGAGACGTCTTGTCGTCAAGTCATGTTGAGTGTGTGTTCGCAAGGTCGCGTATGCAAAAATTCACTCGCTCACACAATTAGTCACTTTGTTGAAGTTCTAACGATCGGATCACCCTCTAACAGCCAAACCTCCACCCTAGAATCGACTCGACCGACTGTCACCCAGAACAACGCAAAAGTGTCCAACAATCCATTTCAATCTGCGCTGCCCGCAAGCTAATCAACCAACCCTCCTACTGGTCAACGAGAGAGTTTGATCGGGTAGTGACCCCTGGACTCACTCCCCTCAAAAATTGCGGAAGAGATGCAGACCTTTCTCGCTCTTCTGACTGAGGAAATTGTGTTGACTGGCCAGACAAACACCTAGTGTCTGTCCCTATCTCCCTCAAAAAATTGCCTGTTTTTCTAGCCAGCCACCTAGTCAGCCGACCGACTGCTCACCCAGAAAACTACGCAAATTTCATGAGTAGTCCCTTAGTTGCCCAAAAACCCGCTCAGTGCGGAAACTGCGTAGAGGTGTTCAGGAGGTCAACCTCCCAATGATTGTGTAGTTTTTGTCATTAGCAATCCCGTAGGCCACTGCCAACTCCCTGAAAAAAATGCGCATTTTTTCTCGGCAAGCCTCTCACAACCCGTTGCAAGTTCCCTTGAGGAATTGCACAATTTTTTCTACCAAGTCCCTATGCTGCCTGCACTGCTTCCCTCCAGAAATTGCGCAGATCTTCCCTCCAGCCGAACCGGATCCCACAGACAATCAGTGTCGATCCGGATGTCCATCTAAGTCTCCTAGTGACTTCTGCGCAATTTTCACCAGTAGTGCCCAAACCCTACATCCTAGCTTGAAACTTCCCTTGCACAGTTTCATAGCCTTGTCCACTCTTTCGGTCACCTGCATCCGAAAGCGAACGACAATTAATCATGGTAGACTAGGAGGTTTATGGATTTGAAGTCGTCTCGTCATGAGTGATTGCAGATACAGGTACATCAATAAGACATGACGCGACGGAAAACGGGATGAACAAAGAGAGCACATGGAAGGAGATGTGTTCGTGAACGAATGAATGGACGATGCATGTGAGGAGAATTTTTCGCGAACAGACGAACATGTGAAGCATGCCAAAGTATAAGCAAGCGAGCGACGTGCACATGCAACATCAAGCGAACTTCAAGACCATCGAAGACTCTGCACATCTTGCCATGCAGAGGTGAAGCTGTGATACACCATGAGCACATCCATCACTCAGTAGCACTACAACTCAACATGGACACCACCATAAGAATGAACATGCCAAAATTGTTGTGTCGAGTCATGTCATGAGTCATGTTGGCCACATCACTACTGTGGGCCATATTGTGTAAATAAATGTAATGTAATGTGGAAGTCCAAGAGACCCACATGTCATACGAAGAGTCATATAAAGTTGAAGAGTCAAATATGTCAAACAATCATAAGGGAAGTGGAACAGTCACAAGGGCCAGTTTTACCCTTGGCTATAAATACCCCCTCATTTATACATGCAAAAGACATTCTTTCAGCTTGCGTCCTCCCACATAGCCTTGAGAGTCCGTAGTCTTTTCTTTGAGGAGAGAGTGGTGGCTCCAACGCCCCTTTCATAGGGTTAGTGATGTATGGTGTACCAATGTGTCTTGGAACTTTCGCTTAATTCAAAAGCCTGATAACAGGCTAGCACGTTTTTAGACATGTATTGTAACTGTTTGTGAGACTAATATTGAACACTTGTAATGCATGTTTCTTTAACCCGTGTTAAACAATTGAAATCTTTCGATTTCTCTAATACATATATTTACGAAAATGTGTTGTATGAGTGTTAACGTTGTCCTGCCCACGTGGGTTGCCTCACCGGGCATCAGAAAGAAACTTTCCCATAAACTTGTTATAACAACTGTCCAACTCGCGCGGACTGCTCCGCTGGGTGTTGTACGTGCTATCTTCTCTTGTGTGTTGTGACTACCACATCTATGTGGACTGTTCATGTCTTGTTGTGTTGTGTGTCTTTGACAGAGTTGGGACTTTTTCCCTCTTGACTAGAGACTCACTTCCACCCTCTCTCTCTGCGGTGAAAGGACCTTGAAACAAGTAACACTAGTACTCACCAAGCACGTGAACCTCACTGTTCAAAGATGAAGCAGACCACTCTCACGTGTTGACAAGCAAGAGCTAAGGCATATCTTTAAGATAATGGAAACCGGGCCATCGTACCGGATGGGACTCCTACACCAAATGGTGTGAGGTCTAGTTGGGACTTCATATCGAGGAGATCCCCTGAATGTTGGTGGGTTCAGTACCGTCAACAGGGTCTAAAACCCAATAAATCCGACTAATAAAAGAAATCTAACCCCTTTTTAAAGAAATCTGAAATATGACTTTGGAGATTGGGAATAAAACCAAGTAAATTTGCCTAATAAAAGAAATCTAACCCCGTTTTAAATACAGAACAATTGACTTGGATATTGGGGCCTAAAACCCAATAAATCCGACTAATAAAAGAAATCTAACCCCTTTATGAATCCGACTAATAAAAGAAATCTATCCTCTTTTTAAAGAAATCTGAAACCTAAATTTGGAGATTGGGAATAAAACCCAATAAATCTGACTAATAAAAGAAATCAATTCTAACCCCTTTATAAATTTGACTAATAAAAGAAATCTAACCCCTTTTTAAAGAAATCTTAAATCTAACTTTGGAGATTGGGAATAAAACCCAATAAATCTGACTAATAAAAGAAATCAATTCTAACCCCTTTATAAATTCGACTAATAAAAGAAATCTAACCCCTTTTTAAAGAAATCTGAGATCTGACTTTGGAAATTGGAAATAAAACTCAAAAAATATGATTAATAAAAGAAATCTAACCCTTTCTTAAAGAAATTAAAAAAGACTTGAAATTTGAAATCTGCTATCAAAAATAAAATAAAAGAAATCTAATCCCTTTTACAAATAAAATAAAATAAATCTAACCCCTTTTTACTTTTGCAATCTGAATATTGTTATTTCATCAATTCCATTCTATCTCCCAAACATCTAATGCACCTTCTTGGAAGTTTTCATTTATAATAAAGATTAAAACAACCTTGGATATTGCAAGAGCTAATATGAAAAGCCACATGCTTTTAGCTTATTTGCTTAGCCAAAAGAAAAGCATTGAAAAGCATTGAGACATGTACCATTCTTTCCGGACCATGGGCTACATGACTATATCCTTAAAAGCAAACATAATTGAAATAGCCCTCATTTCTTCCAATGATATAATTATTTCCAATGGTAAGAAGCTATTTATAATGCACAAATTAAAGTTGTTTTTATAATGTTCATCAACTATATATCAAACCTATCATATCCCAATATGTTTTAGTCGTGCAACATGACTTTGATGCTTCAATGCACAAATTCTTTGCCAATATTGTAACGAATTAGAAAAATTTTGCCTCTACATATTTTAACTACAACATTGGCTTCAACGGTGGATAGTTGCTCTCTTACGAGGCCCTAAGAATTGTAGAACAATTTCCTTGTTGGGTTATGGAGTCAAACTTCAACTATCTCGAAGAGCCATGAAACGTGAAAATTGTGTAGAAATTTTTGACTGTAGGTTAACCCGATAATGCAATATAAATCAAAGCAGAATACTATAATCTATTTCTACTATCAATTTGTGGAAGCTTAAGGATTGAACTGAACAATATAACTAGAAGAAGAAGAATCCATGCAAAATACACATGAAAATACTTTGGGGAAAGCCTCAGCTAAAAATCCCACTATCTGTGTTATTAAACAAGGTGGAAATACATAGGAATTATACAAAGCCTTAGCTCTCACAGCTGGCCAACTCTCAGTACAATCCTCACAGATGCTCACAATCCTGGCTTCTCACAAGCCTTTCTCTCTGCGTTCCAAGATCCTATTTCCTTGCGCTGTTCCTTTGGGATGATCTCCTGATCTCACACACTGTCAGAACTGCAATCCTCAAGGAATTATATCCTTCTGCATGCATGAGTTTTCTTTATAGGAAAACACATGAAACTGATAGTACACTGTCATTGTTTTTAATCTCAACTGGGTCTTTCTCAAAATAGACATGCATGAGTTTCTGATGAGAGAATCTTCAGTTCACTGGAGTACACTAGAATCCATGCATACAGCGACCGACTGTTAACTCTCTATTAGTTCCTCAAATAGTTTGGAACTAATTTAACTAGACTTAACTAGTAAATTGAGCTAACTAATTACAACCAAAAATAACTCAATCTTATCTCATTAATTTAAGGCTTATCTCCTTAATTTAAGCGATAACTCTTGCATGACTTCAGAAAGACTTCTAACTTGAATTTCTCCAATTAATTAAGTCAAAATAACTTAATTAATTATTTCCAAGTAGCTGTTAAGACTAAATTTGATTTTAATTCACAGTTTAATTCAAGAACAAATTAAATTGGAATATTCTTGTTGCCACATTTCAACAAATTGCAACATCTACAAAATACTTACCTGTCATCTTGAAAATTCAATTTATTCAAATCTAAACTAAAATATATATACATACTTCAAAGAAAACCAAATGCTCTCCTCCTGAGCTTATTTATTTATATGCAGAAAACCTTCTCTAACTCGATCAAAACTTTCATTGTTAGGTGAATTTTGTCATCCAACAGCACCATGACAGCTTTTGGGTGCTTTGACCTTACGCCACTCTACCTCTAAATTTTGAAAATAAAAATAGGCATAAATAAGAAATAATCCGCAATATAGTCACTTTATTGATTTTTTCTTTCTGAAACATCTTCATTTTCATGCTGTATGACACTCGGTAAAGAAGATGTGTTTTTCAATATATCTAGAATATTATCATTGTTAGCAGCCTCTCTTTTATTTATCTGGGAGTTCAACAAACCTTCTTTCAAGGTGTCTGTTAACAACGATTCACTTTTACCTTCCTAAAAATCTTGAAAGCTTTTTTCATCAATGATTCATCATTTTTCTTAAGAAACTCTTGTTTTTCATATTCAGATTTTTCTTTTGAAAAAACATGGTTGAGTTGTTCATTTCCAGATTTTCTTTTTGAAAACGAAAGGTGAGCTTGCTCTTCAATATCATAAAAGTTTTTTGGAATTAATTCAAGACCTTCACACACATCTTCTTGGAAAGCATGCTCAATATTTCCCTCATTTTTTGCAAGACAATTTCTTTCATACTCTTCTTGAAGAGGTTCCCGATTTTCAAATTCAAACTTGTCTTTGATAGCTTTGCAAATATATCAACTGTTTTCACGAACATCACAATCTTAATCGCTGAAACGTTTATGGAATGAATAATACTCACAATAGTCTTCAAAAAGGAATTCATGTGAATATAGAGTCTTACAAAAAGAAGTGAATGCAGCCTGGGAAACCTTCAAAGAAGCAATCTGGAATGAGGCAGGGATTTATACCAAGTTGTAGTATTTCCATTCAATGAATAAAAGAACAATTTCATTTGTGTGTCTTCTTGAAAGATTCCCTGTTGGTCCATGCATGTATGAAAATCCCCGAGGTACTGGGCTAGACTTTCATCTTCAAGTCCACTTAATCAATCTTGGCAAATAAAGATTGTAATCATGGAATTATGGTACAAGATTTGGGAGATTGGGTATGGAAGAGAAGTCCAAAGGGGCAAAATTTTTAGCCAGAGACGCAGGAATGGCCATTGTTGACCTAGAAAAATAACAATTCCCAAAGATAAAAACATTCTGGCGAAGATTTTATAGGCTAAGTTTGACTCTTGTCACCCTCAAGAATCAACTCTGAAATATATTAAACCCAGGGAAAATATTCAGCTTTGGTTCTCCTGAGGGAAAATATTCAGCTTTGGTTCTCCGACAACTACGCCAATTGATGTTGTTTCCATGGAGACAATTCTTGACTGCAGGGCACAAGCTACAAGATTGATAAAGATTTTAAATACATGGTAATACCATGAGGGCTGCAATGAATAGTCTAATTTGAAAACCTAGCATTCAAAACCAGACTGACCAAAAATTCATGAGGGTTGCAGAGTTTTAATCAATAAGTGGCTAGAAGAAAGATGGAGAGAGGCAGAGTTTAATAGCCTAGGAAATCAAGAATCCAAGTGTTGACCCTGCAGAAAGAATGGTGAAGAGACCTGCAGAAAGAATGGTGAAGAGACTAGAGGTATGAAGTAATTTCCAGCATGGTGGAGTGCCGATTAAAACTTCTCGAATAAAAAAAATGAATACCATTTCAAAGTAAATTCATAATCAAAACTTAAAAAGATCCACTGCTACATTATGCTACATTATACTAATAAAAATGTATTAAAACATTGATGAATGATAAAACATGAAAGGAAAAATAATTCTGCAATATACCACCAAATTGGGATCAAAACTAGTTGTTATTATTCATTTTTTGAGAAATTTATCATTATACGTATCTTCAAGATTCTCCAGCTTCGAACCCCTTTACAATAGTTCTCATGTATTTTTATATTACATCAATTCAGTTACAAAAGTAACTGTCAAAATTCTGTAACTACGAGGCAGTGGGAATATAGCGCACCCCTGAGGAATGTAAGATCCCCTGAGGTAATTCGCATGTCCACGGCAATGTCTCTCTCTGAGTGTTTCCTCAGTTTTAGAGCTTTAACACAACGGTTGATGAATTGACTCCAGGTTCCATTAATTCGAGCTTAACGAGGCAATCATATTCTCACACTTCTGCCAAATCATCTTATATGGAATCTTGCATTCGACCATTTCTCGACAAGCTATTTTTAAGTTGGAATGTTTGGTATAATTAGGATTTGTTATAAATAAGGTCTTCATAAGCCAAACGATTGAAAATATCGATGTAGATAGATGAAAATGGTTCATCCCCATAGAGTATCTGATGTTTCATAAGTTATGTCTGCTTTATTGGCTAATATAGATGGCCTTCAATGAACTCTATTTTGAGAGTTTCCCTTTTATTAAAAAGGAATAAACCACTTTGAACACCTGGGCTCTAGACATTGTACATTGATGTAGAGCTAAACCTTGCGATGTGAACATTCCTCTTTTTCCTTCTTTTAACCCTTCAATAAGAATCTTAAAGGATCTTCCAAGATTTCTATACCCACAAGCATGTATTTCATCATTGATGCATTTTAAATTGGGTTCTTTATGGCCAGAAGCATCAAAGAGACAAGGACATGATGCCTTATCAAGCACAACTTTGTTATTCTGAAAAGGATTCCACTGGAGATATAAATGTTTGAAGAGGAGGTGGATCCATAAAATCAAAGGAAAGGAGGTTATTGAGTCTCATGGCTTTCAGGGTGAGTGTTGTGAGTCCAAGATTAATCCTCTATTTTTCTGGCACATGGTGGGAAGCATTTCATTGCAATACACACTTTATGTATACAGATGATAGCACTTACCAAGACTTAAATTAGCAGGAGGTCTATTACAATGCTTAGTGGATGCTCAAGAAATTGGTATATTGACCAATGAATTGAATAAGTTTGAATTGTATATGTTATTTTTAGTAAAGCTAGGATCAACAACATAGTAGACTCCATCAATGGTTAGAGAAGCTTATGCGATATTAGTTGCTACGACCACTTTTCTTTTACATTTCGGTTTTGTCAAGTGAATCTACAAGTTTACACTGAATCCTCCTAAGAAAACAAATCATGGTAAGTTGACATAACAGTCTCGTCACAAATTTTCTATAATTATAGCACCATGGAAATCTTCTTACAGGTATTCCATATCTTAGCTCAAAGATACCACTCCAAGCTGTATCTAGGCATGCACACAATTGTGCTCTTCTAAATGAGATAGGCTCAATGTCAATTCCCCGCCTTTCTGAAATATTTTCAAACCACAATGGTGTGTGTTTATGCAGCAGGCGCTTGTTTTGTTTTACTGTGTTGGAAATAGTCCCACATTGTTAAAAAGAAAATACTTATTAGTATTTTATAAACATAATTGTTGGTCATCATTGGCAATCACTTTATATTCCCTTGTGGTTCCTCGTTGGTTCCTTGGATGGACTCTAACCTTGATTGACTTTGACAATCGATTAGTAGACTTCGATGCTTGGCTGGTGAGTTGGAAGTCTCTAACCTTGGTTGACTTCGACAATCTATTAGTGACTTCGATTCTTGGCTGGAGAGTTGGAAAAAGAAATTTCACTGGGAGATTGACCCAAGAAATCTGACCCTTTTCCATTCTGAATAAAAGAAAAGAAATCCAACCCTTTTACTTTTGCATTCGAAATAGAATAAAAGAAATCTTACCCTTTTATTTTTGCATTCCGAAGATTGTGATCTCTATCAATTTTTGAAAAAAAATCTGACTCTTTTATTTTTGCATTCTGAATAAAATAAAATAAATCTGACCCTTTTACTTTTGCATTATGAAGATTGTGATCTCATCAATTCCACACTATTTCATGGAAGTCTTCATTTTTAGGAAAAATTAGAGCAACCTTGGACAACACCGGGGCCACATCCTTTTAGCTTATTTGCTTAGCCAAAATAAGAGCATTGAGACATGTACAATTCTTGCTAAACCACGAGTTGCATGACTATATCCTTAAAAACGAAATCCAACCCTTTTACTTTTGCATTCGAAATAGAATAAAAGAAATCTTACCCTTTTATTTTTGCATTCCGAAGATTGTGATCTCTATCAATTTTTGAAAAAAAATCTGACTCTTTTATTTTTGCATTCTGAATAAAATAAAATAAATCTGACCCTTTTACTTTTGCATTATGAAGATTGTGATCTCATCAATTCCACACTATTTCATGGAAGTCTTCATTTTTAGGAAAAATTAGAGCAACCTTGGACAACACGGGGCCACATCCTTTTAGCTTATTTGCTTAGCCAAAATAAGAGCATTGAGACATGTACAATTCTTGCTAAACCACGAGTTGCATGACTATATCCTTAAAAACGACAGAATTAAAATAATACTCATTTCTTGTCATGATACAATTATTTCCAATGGTAAGAAGCTATTTATTATTCATGGTTAAGGTTGTTTTTGACAACATTCATGGACTATTTATCAAACCGGTTAAAACCCAACATGTTTTAGTCATGCAAAATGGCTTTGACGCTTCAGATGCACAACTTCTTTGTCAATATTGTAGCGGAATTAGAAAATGTTTGCCTTTGTATATTTTAATTGCAACAAAACCAAAAGGAACCTTAGAATATGTAATGATATTTGTAGATTAATGGAAATATACCAAAAGGAACCTTAGAATATGTAATGATATTTGTAGATTAATGGAAATATCCCGCTGACTTCATAATCTTACAACATAATTCTTTTCTGCAAGAATATCCTCTAATCTCGAGAAGGCAATGACTGAATACTACAGATGCTTACATCGATTGCAGGTCCGATAACATGACCATTTCCCATGGGGCCTCAATAAAATAACTTACCATATATCCTCCCACCAAGCCCAATATAGATATTGAAACAGCATTTTGGGTTGATGGAGAAGAAAGTGACGAGAAGGAAGTTTCCCATCAAGTCCGCCATTAGAGATAAAACTGAAGATGAAGGTATTAATGATTTCTTAGCTTTCTTTTCCTCTTCATCTGACCCACATGTTCTCACTCACATTATAAATCTTGAAGTCCATGCTTCTATTTTCCCAATAGATGAACCATGAATAGAACACGAATCCTCCTTCATTGAAGAGACATGGCTAACTTTAGAAACTATAAAGATTGTTGAAACTTGATCATTGGGATTAGTTGAATATATGTAAAATAGTGTAAAGTCTCTCCCTCCATGTATATATCTATGATCAATCTTAACGCAAAATCACAATTCATTTGAGGAGTTATCTCCTGCCCTGACATGGTATCAAAGCCAACTCCATTTTTGACTTCCCTATCTGCCCTTGGAACTTCCTTCTATCATTTTTTTCTATGCAATCTATAAAATCCCTGTGTAGAATTTGCAGTCTATTATTCCTTGGAGCGTGGTGCTAGAGGTTGAATGGTACTGTGTTACTGTGATTGTGTTGCTAGAGGATCAAGTTTGTGCTACTTGGAAGTGCTATGGTGCGTTGAAGCCGGAGCATTGTGACTGTGACCACACGAATGGTATGTTATATATTGTAAGATTTTTGAGATACACAGATCTAGATCTGCAAAACAATAAACAAGCTTGCAAGAGAAGGAAGGAAGCGAGCAAGAATTGAGAAAAAAATGAAAATTAATTCTACAATATTAGTTTTAGAATAAATACATAAAAGCAACTAAGTTAAGCTTAGTTGTACATGCAATAACTAAAGCTAACTAAAGCTAAGTGTGCTTTATCTTATGTTAATGTGTACATGTGCCACATGCAAGCAATAAGTTAACTGGAGCTAATCTAGGTGTATGTACACCAACACAGCTAGTCTAAGTGCATGTACACCAACACAGCTAGTCTAACTGCATGTACACCAACATATATCCTAACTGTGTAACTGTGTTGGCGTAGTAGCAGTGTGATGGTATTATTATTGTATTACGTGACTGTGTATTACATTGAGTTCGATGGTGGTATTACCGTGACTGTCACTGCATATATATATATATATATACACACACATTGAGTTACATACCGCCTCACTGGTTACGCTGTCCTCACACTGTTACGTTGTCTTTGGCCTATATATATGACAGTTTTTATATCACAGTATAATGCCATCGACCATGTGAATTGGATGCATATACTCTTCGTTGAACGACTATTGACCAATCCCTCATATACCACCGCTCCACCGCCTTAACCATATCACCGCTACCCGGTTGCTTGGTTAAATCCCCATACCACGATTGTCATAAATAACACCGGTCTGACATGTAATACTGCTACTCCTCCCACCAGTTCATAATCCCGCATGCGAGTTTCTCCCCTGCAATGTTACATTGAATTGTTTTAATGTTTGAACACTGACGTGTTGGTGGTATTGTTGTTGGTTAACGCTTCTCACCTCCACGTTGTCCATTACATATACTCACCGTTGACCTCTTACACTCCCATGCAACCCCGTTTCCATATAAACGTTGTCCATTACATATATCACTTACATTGTCCATAACATATATCCAACTCTCGTTTTTTAATATATAACTGTGCTTTTAATATAACTGTGGCTATGTTGAAGGGTATATAACCCACATCCTCCCCATATCGGTTTTAATATTATACTGTGTTGCCATACCACAGGCTCGAACCGGCCTCCTCCCAAACAACGATTTCGTTTTCCAAAGATTCCTTTGTGATTTAAAACGAAATCCTCCCCTCATATACTCCCTCCCCCATATAACCCTCGATATACTACCTTACATCTCTCGGAATTATATTTTTTTTACAAAATTACCACTAGAAGTACATTTTTTTTTCTAGTAGAAGTACATTTTTTTTACACAATACACAGATTTTAAATGCATTCATTGATATCTATTATTGGAGTAGTTATCTTGGGAAAAGAGAATTACCCTTAATGGTCAAGGAAGATAAAACACACTCTCATTTTCAATGAGGTGTGGAAAGGAGTTTGTGTAGGATAAGGAGATAATGAACTTGCAAATCCCACCTCAAATAAGGAGAATGCCATTTAAATAAATAAGAACAAGAAGGCCTATGCCTTAAATGCAACATTTGTAAATGAAGAGGTGAGTTGCCATCTTTCACCATTTTCAGATGCTTTTGAAACCTTACAAAAGTTGAAGGAATTGTTTGACTCACACTCTGAATTTGAAGTTGTCCAATTGATGATTAAATTGTTCAGTTTTGAAATGAAAAATGATTACCCTCTTGCTTTAGCATCAGAAGTAAGACCCATTATGCATGATATAAAAACCACTAGTGTTCAAATATACATTCCTCTCATAGCTTATGTTAAGGAACTATATCCTACTTATTCAAATTATCGTGAGTCATTACAAGCAAGTGGAAACCTCAAGGATATTACGTTTGACTCCCTTGAGAAGACATTTGCAGAGAGAGAGAAAGATTTTGGGAAGAAGACAACTCTTTAGTTTTCTGAAG
Source organism: Pinus tabuliformis (assembly GCA_031772625.1). Taxonomy (NCBI): domain Eukaryota; kingdom Viridiplantae; phylum Streptophyta; class Pinopsida; order Pinales; family Pinaceae; genus Pinus; species Pinus tabuliformis. The sequence goes on from CM062815.1 coordinate 1,023,096,658, forward strand.
AAGCTGTGTGCCTTGCACATACAGAGAAGAATCTTGAACAAGATTCTTCTAGAGAAGAGGAAGAAGGAATTTTATAGGCAGGGGGGGCTAGACAATTCTAAGGAGAAAAGTCTGATTTTCATTGCATAAGTTGCAATAGAGATGGACATGATGCATCCACATGTAAGTTGCCTTGGGACATAATTGAGCAAGAAAGCAATGAAGCCAAAGATAAAACCAATGACAAAGGGAAAGGTAAAGCACCCGAATCCGCTCATTATGTTGTGACACATTACAATATTGGAGTAACTGAAAACTTATTTAATGCTTCACTGGCTTCTTGGAAAAATGATTGGTTGCTTGATTCAGGGGCAACTTGCCACATGACTTTTAGAAGATAGTTTTTTGAAGAATTTACTGACAATGTTGATGGAGCAATATACTTTGCAGACAAGTCAAAATTCAAGCCATTAGGACTTGGCACAATCAAGCTTAAACTGTCTGGTCTTCCAGACTTTCTTCTGCATGATGTTTTATATCTCCTGGAGATGAGGAGAAACTTGTTGTCTTTGGTCCACTTTGCTAGCAAGGAAACTCCTTTCATATGTTTGATGGCAAGGTTGAGGTCAGAAAAGCATCAAATCGCTCACTTGTTACGACGAGGATAAAAGAAGAAAGACTTATGAAGCTGCAAGGTACCTTTGCTCATGCACAAAAATTTCCATACAGTTCTCATTATGATGAAGGTACATTTCCATCAAGTCTTTTATGGCATGCTATATTTGGACCCTTGAATTATGATAGTCTTCATATGTTGAAGAAAAGTGGTTTTATTGGTTTGCCTACAATTCCTAGGAAACTTAAGCAATATGATGCTTGTATATTAGGAAAGCACAACAAACAATCTTTTCATGATTCACATTCCAAAGCACATAGAAAACTTGAACTTATTCATTCAGACTTATATGGCCCAACGCCTGTTCCTTTTGCAAACAAAAATAATATATGATGACATTTATTGATGACTACACCAGAATGTGTTGGGTTTATTTATTGAAGAACAAATCTGATGCTTTTCAAACATTCAAGAACTTTCATGCATGGATTGAAAATGATGCACAATATCATATTGGCTATATTCACACTAATAATAGAAAATAATACTCTTCAAATGAATTTGAAAACTATCTTCGCCAGCATGGGATCAAACATCAAACAACTGTGCCTTATAATCTCCAAAAGAATGGAGTAGTTGAAAGGATGAATAGGACAATCTTAAATATGGTACGTTCCATGATGTTTTTTAAGACTGTAAAATTGATGTTTTGGGCTGCTATAGTTCTATGTGTTGTGTATATAAAGAATAGGTGTCCATCTAATGATATTAGAAACAAGACTCCTTATGAAATGTGGTATGGCCACATTCCTTCGGTAAAGCATCTCAGGGTATTTGGCTCCATCTGTTATGCCTTGATACCTGAGGAACAAAGAAACAAACTTGGTGCAAGGAGTCGCAAGTGTATCTTCTTGGGGTATTCAAATACTTCCAAAGCATACCATCTCTATGATGAAGTTAATAAGAAGTTTGCAGTATCTATAGATATGATATTTCTTGAATCTTCCAAGGCTGACAAAGTTGTTGATCGGAAACTTGATCGCTTGGATAGATTCAAACATGCCAAGTCTTTTCAAGAATTTGATAATGAGATTCCACATCTTGAAGGGGGGATTCCTATATTGGATCAATATGTGGAATCTTCTTTTGAAGCACTCTCTCCCCCACATGAAGCTCCAACCACTGATGACACTTTGAGTGATGTGATTGACATAATTGGGAGACTCAATCTTGATTTAGCCCCAACTCAATCAACTAAGCAGCCTGGGCCATCTCAGAAAGGTCCTTCAAAATGGCTGACAAAGACACTTGAAAGTGTTCATCCTGATGAGGTTGGAAAGACAGGAACAAGAAATTCAACCAGGAAAAATGGAGGTGATGTAGACGATTCTGATTCACCTGTTGATATGGATGTTTCTTATGATTGTGAACTAAATTTGTCTTCAGATTTTGAACCAACTTCCTTCAAATAAGCCGCTTCTCATGATGCATGGAAAGAAGCGATGCAAAAAGAGTATGGTTCCTTGATAAAAAATGGCACTTGGAAGCTGGTTGATCCTCTATTGGGAACCAAACCAATAGGCTGCAAGTGGGTCTACAAGAACATGTATAAAGCTGATGGCTCACTTGAAAAGCACAAATCTAGGCTTGTGGAAAAATGTTTTGTGCAGAAGGAAGGGGTCGACTATGAGGATACTTTTCCCCTACAACGAAATGGGTTATCATCCAAACACTCTTTTCCTTCGCAGCTCAAAATGGTTGGAAAATCCATCGAATGGATGTAAAAAATGCTTTCTTGAATGGAGTGTTAGCGTCAGTATCTTCATCCCTCCATCAGTGATCAAATTTCTCTTTTTGCATGAATAATAGGTGTCCCATTCGATTAGCTGCATTTGATTAGGATCATGGATCATCTGATGGTTGTGGTTCATTATCAAAATTTCCCTCATGGTCTTTACCTGTTGGCCCACTTTAACAAGTTTAGGTCATTTACAGTCATTTTTTGTCATTATATTTGCAAAAAATCATTTTTAAGGTTTTAGGTCTCATTAGGTCTAGGGTTTGTCACCATGGTCAGCAAAATGCTCAATAAAGAGTCAGCAGGCACATGAAGAGGTCCAATAAGTTCACAAAATCAAAATTTTCAATGATGTTATGATCAATAAGTGGGTTTTACCTCAAAACTCTGTTTTGAGGAAAAAACAGAATTTTTATTTCTATGTACAAAATTTTATGTAATTTCAATTTTTTCTATATGTAATAAGTTCAGAGCAGGTGCCTTAGCTTACCTTGCCAACTCCAGCCACTGCAGACTAAAAAAGCAAAGCATCAAATGCACCAGTTATCAAATGATTAAGAAAAGTCAATTTCAATGGAAAAACAGAGTTCAAAACCTAAAGTGACTATGACATTAGAAAAGTGGGTTTAAGATGAGTAAAAATTTAAAGTCATTCATATTTAAAGTGAAGGAGGTCCTCTTTATCATTTCATTGTGCAAAAATACTCTTGGAGAGCAAAAATCGCGATTTGGGAGCCAAGGAGACAAAACCCTGTTTTTCAAGGCAACTTGGTCTGGCGCTGCACATCAAAGGAAAAACTGCAGTGTTATTTTGAACTGGCGCTGCGCATTGGGCCCAACGCGCTGCGTATCAGTCCAGATTTGTCTAAATCATTCCAAATCGTGCCATAACCCTCAAATTTGCTATATTTTCATTCTACAAGTAAGTAATCATCCTCCCAAGGTTGAATTTGAGTTCACTCTTGTGTTCTTCATGAAATTTACAAGTCTAAATTAAAACCCTAGTTTCTCCTCATTGTTTTCCATTTAATAGTGCAAATTTCATTCCATCATCACAAAAACATCATTAAACCCCTTTTCACTCTTTTATTACCCTAAAACACTCCATTTATCCCATTTTCCCATATCTCACTCCCCTAAAGCAACTAATTCCTTCATCAAACCCTAAATCCCTCACTAAACCCTAATTTCCCAAAACTATTCCCTTCATTCCCTAAATTCACTTCCCAAGAGTAAAATCTCTTCATACTCATCACCATTGTCCTCTTTCATCCCTCTTTCATCATCCTTTTTCCACCATACCTTCATCTCATCATTTTCCTAAGACAAACACTATGGCAAGAAATAGTGACTCAAGCTATGAAGAAGAAACACAAAGTGATAGTTCAATAGATAGGAAAGTACAGCCTAGGAGACCTCACAAGGGTGTGAAAATAATTAGAGAGGAGCCTATTAGCATTGCTAAACTTCTTGCTTGTCCTCTTGCCACCACTTGTTTCAGATACTAATCTTGCTTTGAGTTTTGTGAGATGGTTGAGAGGGTTAAATATCATCATGAATTAGCTAAGCAATTTGTCATCAACATGGAGAACAATATGGTACAACTAGCTGGCATCAATTTTACTCTTTCACCAGCCATTATTGCAGAAGCAACTAGGATGCTAGATGTGGGGGAAAGGTGGAACAAAAGACAAAATATCAGCAAACAACACTATGAACCCTACATTAAAGCCAAATATCACAGTAAATTGGGCAGGGTGTTTCCTTTCAAGTTTTTGGAGGACCGATATGTTCCACTAATGAAACTCATCATCAAATACTTCACATGTGAAGGAAGGTTCTCCAGACTTTATGCTTATCATATCAGATTGCTTATGCATTTTACCAGGGTTAGAATGATGAGTATTCCATACTTCATTTGCAAAAATATAGAGAGGATGACTGTGCTTGCAAAGAGGAAACCATACCCACAGCAACTTAATAGCATTTATCACTTTGCTGTTATCAAGATTATTGTTGTGCATCAACTCAATCAGTTGGGAGTGCCATGGGAAACCTTCATTGCCCATGAGATCTTCAAAGGGCCTCAAATTTTTGCAGAACCTCAAGAGGAAGGTGGACCTTCTGGGCAACAAAGAGAGTATGAAAGCAGAACTGAAGAGGCTCACATTCCTATGTTTATAACTTATCAAAAGGGGACAAGAAGACTTTTTGCAGCTGCCAAACGAGTATTATCTCCACTTGGGGTGGAAGGGGTCTCGTTTTCTTCACCGGCCAACAGGAAAATGTTATCTTCACCTGGGGTGAAATGGGCTTTGCCTTCTTCTTCAGCAGAGCAGGTATAGGATAAATGGAAGCAACCATTGCATGATGAAGGGCCTTCTGAAGGTCAAGAGAGAGATTTTGTTTTGATTCAGGAGGAGGATACTGATTTGATTTCCCAAAAATCAAGACTCAAGGAGGTCATTAGAGAGAAAGAAGCTGACATCCATGCCTTATGACTTAACCTTGAGAGGGATAAGTGGATTATTAACTACCTTTAGCAACAGAACAAGCAATTGGAGGATAAACAAACAATTATGGAGCTGCAAACCATAAGGGAAAACAAGCAAACAACCGAAAGGAGGAAAGGCAAATTGACATCCCTTGAGCAAGAAGTCAATGGTGACCGGGAATCATGGTTAGAGAGGGTGAACATTCACTTGGAGAAGCTGCCAGAGAAAGCTAACAAGGAGAAAAAGATGTTGCGCCACATGGCTTATCACTACTTGGCCCGGAATAAGATTTTCAAGACAAGTGTAAGAAACTTAAAAACTAAGCTAAAGAGAGCCTTAAAATCCAAAAGGGAGCAAGATAAACTTAGAATCTTGGCTGAAGCTTCCTTGGCTCAACAAATTAATTTATAAGCTTGCCTTCTGCCAATTTTGAAGCATTTTGGAGAAATTTTTGTCATTTTGTAAATTTTAATTACAAAACACAAGAAATTTGCTCTAATGTGGCGCTGCGCATTGAGCTGGTTCGGAATTTTACAAAATGGCTTGCATTTTTGGATTCCTCATGGAAAAATACTAAAACCCATAAAATTTCATGAAGTTTGGAGGAGATCTAGGTCACCTAAAGGGAAAAAAACACCTAAAAAGTGTCCTCTTTGCCACTTTTTGGACCCACAGGAAGCAGTCTTGGGAGAAGTGATTTTTGAAGGGGCAAATGGACTTCAAATCCAAAATTTCCAGTTGTCCTAGAAAGTAGACAGATATAGCTTTCCAAAAAGCCATCTTGGAGCTACTTTGGTGAAGGGGAAGGCCTTCAAACTTAGCCTTGAAGAGGCACTGCGCATCAGGCAAAATTTTGTTAATTTTGCTCAAAAACTCAAAAACTCACCTAGTTTTCTACTAGTTTGACTTTTTCTTCTTTCATGGTAAAATTCATGATGTAATATGATGTAAATTGATGTAATATGATGTAAAAATGATGAAAAATGACTTAAGGAGGTAGATACATCAATTTTAGGTGGTTTTGAGTTGAATGAATCAGTTTCCATAGTTTTAGAGGCAAGCTGTTCCATTGCCTATTTTTCAGTTCCTAGTTTAGATCTTGTTGAAACAACTCCTTGACTCATGGATTCGACCCCTGATGGCTAGCATAGGTGGCTTGATGCCTATATCTTGTACTTTTTTCAGTCATTTGTAAAGGTTGGACTCTTGTGAATGCTTTGAGCACTATTGTACATCATCTCTGCAGTTTGGCAAGGAAATAGACCAGGGTTTGCAACATTTTATGGGATTCTTGTGGCAAGGTGATTTAGTATTGTTTTCTCCTCTACAAATCAAGTTATCATATGTTTATGTATGCCATTATCTCTCTCTTTTCTGCTTAACTAAATGAATCAAGTATAAAGGTGGAAATCATTGATGTTGCAGTGCTCTACCTTAGGGTTTATTTAGCTTTACATGTTTTCTACTGTTTGAAGAGGATTCATGACACTTCCATGCCCTCTCCAACTCCTCACTAGTCTCAAGACTCATCATTACACCTAATCTAAAGTACTAAAGCACTTGCCTACCTTGCCCCATAGAAACCTCTGCAAAACTGAGTTCATTCCCCGCACCCAAAACTGCCTTTCACATTTGATCCAGCAATCAACCATAAAATTCAATCAAACTCCTATGAGCACATACCTATCCTAAAATTAGTCTTTATATTAGTCATATCAATATTTATTGGCCATATTTTCCTGAGATTGATAAGGAGAGAGCCCTCTCCCGACCTGGTAGGGCTAGCTACCAGGTTAAGCGTGGTTTGATGTTACCCTAGACCTACCTTTCTCAGCCTGAGGTAGATTTAGGCCATAACATAGTGGCGACTCCATTGGGGAACGTAGTTTTATGTTCCTCAGCAAAATGTATCAATTTTAGATCTGATTGTTGATGGTGGACAACGATCAGACACTAGAAGGCTAAAATCATTCACCTAGCGGCTCTAGTGTCGAAAAATACCAAGGTTCAGAATTTTTATGGCAACTCTACTCTTCAAGAACCAATAGCCTGAAGGATTTTTTGGTGAATTCATTGTTATCTAAATGGATTCGCTGGATCGAAGGTATGCTCCCATGAGCCGAGATCAGATTCCAGGTTTTCCAAATAAAATTTGGAAGGTAGATTGGCAAAGGAATTTGCCTATGTTCAAAGATGATAATAGGAATGATGCTGCTTTACATCTGGTTGGATTTCACATGCATATTCACAAGTTGAAGGTTGATTTTCTTGAAGACTGCTTGATGAAGATATTCATGGCCACTCTGGAAGGTGAAGCCCAATATTGGTATGAAAGTTTACCACCTGCTTGTATTTACTGTTTGAAGGATTTTCATGCCATGTTCTTTGAAAGGTATAAAGAATCTTATCCATCATTAAATTTAGTTCATAACTGTTTCCAACATGTTTATAGTTTCATTGAAAACCTTGAGTGAATTTATGAAGATGATGAATTCATGAACGATGAGATCATGGAAGCGCTATATGAAAATCCATTTCAGCAGCATAAAGAGGATACTTATCAAGATGCGCAGGAAAATTTGCAGCTAGTTCAAGATTTTAGTACAATGGAAAATGATGAAAGAGAAGGTCTTATTTCAGATCTACTCGTAGTAGATGACAGTATGCAGGGAAATCAAGTTTCAATCTCAGATTGTGATAAATCAGGTTGGCTATTTCAGATCTAGATTCAGATCGTGATGATGAAGAGTACCTTGTTCTAAATCCCATGAAGGAGAGCTCTGTTGATGAGATCATCTGGAATGAAGAAGACAGAGTTATTGACCCAAGTGTTCTCATTTCATTAGAACAAAGCCTTTGTGAGGAGGTGATCCAGTCATTTTATGAAAAACAAGATGAGATCTTTGTTCAAGTAAGTGAAAAATCTTCTTTCGATAACTTAGTGGTAAGTGATAATTTGATTGCCATGTCATATGAAGATGATCAACAATGTTTTCAAATTTCAAAAGATCAGGGAATTGAGGACTGTCAATCAGGTTTTTCATGTTTTGAAATGTTATTTCAAGAAGACAATAATCACTTGAGCAACACAAAACAAAAAGTATTATCTCCTCTATCTAAAGATGAGATAGATCAACTCTTGAAAGGTCAGGTTACAACCCAAGCTAATGCAGGTCTGCAGTGTGCACATGGTCAAGAAGGTGTCGGGAAAATTTCTTCCTCTTTTGAAAATGATGACAGTCTTGAAATTGGATTTATAGATCAGCGAACAGATAATATTTTCTTTCATGAAGATGATAAGGTTGTCATGTTTGATAATCTTGAAGAATGTTTTCTGTTTAAGAAAGGATCAGACTATGAAATTGAGGAGTATGAGCCTGAGAGAGACAGTATGCTAGAATTCGAGTCAGAATTTCTCATGGTCGAGGAATTTACAGCTAACACTCAGATACCAGAAGCTTACACTGCTCTATGCCTTCCTATCACTCGGCAATCAGTTGTTCTTTTAGATTATAGTGAAGGGAGTACTTGTATTTTTGCTGCTAGATCTCAAGACAAGCTAATGCTTCAGGATTTTCAAGATCCCTTTTGCATTCCTTTGTAAGATTTAGAAAAGATGAATGTTTCCTGGTTCGTTAGCATAAGCCTTGGTTTCAGTTGTTATTGTGAGTTGCCTACATGTACATCGTTCTACCCGCTCGGCGAAAGTGAGAGCAGAATTTCAGTGAGTAGCCATCTGTTAGATTGGTTACATTGGAAGGCCCACTTCACATGATTGTACATATTTCATCAATAGGTAGGTGGTTGTCATCATGATTTGAAGCCTTCAAATCTCGATGGTCTGCTGCCATTAAAAAGCCTTGTAAGTACTTGTTTTAATTAAGTGAGTCTTGAGTCAGTCTTTGGTTACTTAGTGTCAGTTGTTTGAGTCAAGTTGAGTCAGTTTTGAGTTGAGGCAATTTTTTGGTTTTCTAAAGTTATTGACTCCATATTTCCCAATGGATGAAGGCACTTATCTACTTTTCCAGAGACCTATGGTTCTTGGCACCTCCCAGGAGCTACCATCCCCATTGGAGCCAATGTTAGTGTCGGTATCTTCATCCCTCCATCAGTGATCAAATTTCTCTTTTTGCATGCATAATAGGTGTCCCATTCGATTAGCTGCATTCCATTAAGATCATGGATCATCTGATGGTAGTGGTTCATTATCAAAATTTCCCTCATGGTCTTTACTTGCTGGCCCATTTTAACAAGTTTAGGTCATTTACAATCATTTTTTGTCATTACATTTGCAAAAAATAATTTTTAGGGTTTTAGGTCTCATTAGGTCTAGGGTTTGTCACCATGGTAAAAAAAATGCTCAATAAAGGGTCAGTAGGCACATGGGGAGGTCCAATAAGTTCACAAAATCAAAATTTTCAATGATGTTATGATCAATAAGTGGTTTTTACCTCAAAACTTTGTTTTGAGGAAAAAATAGAGTTTTTATTTCTATGTACAAAATTTTATGTAATTTCAATTTTTTCTATATGTAATAAGTTCAGATCTGTTGCCCTAGCTTACCTTGCCAACTCCAGCCATTGCAGACTAAAAAAGCAAAGCATCAAATGCATCAGTTATCAAATGATTAAGAAAAGTCAATTTCAATGGAAAAACAGAGTTCAAAACCAAAAGTGACTTTGACATTAGAAAAGTGGGTTTAAGATGAGTAAAAATTTAAAGTCATTCATATTTAAAGTGAAGGAGGTTCTCTTTATCATTTCATTGTGCAAAAATACTCTTGGAGAGAAAAAATCGCGATTTGGGAGCCAAGGAGACAAAACCCTGTTTTTCAAGGCAACTTGGTCTGGCGCTACGCATCAGAGGAAAAACTGCAGTGTTATTTTGAACTGGCGCTGTGCATCAGTCCAGATTTGTCTAAATCATTCCAAATCATGCCATAACCCTCAAATTTGCTATATTTTCATTCTACAAGTAAGTAATCATCCTCCCAAGGCTGAATTTGAGTTCACTCTTGTGTTCTTCATGAAATTTACAAGTCTAAATTGAAACCCTAGTTTCTCCTCACTGTTTTCCATTTAATAGTGCAAATTTCATTCCATCATCACAAAAACATCATTAAACCCCTTTTCACTCTTTTATTACCCTAAAACACTCCATTTATCCCATTTTCCCATATCTCACTCCCCTAAAGCAACTAATTCCCTCATCAAACCCTAAATCCCTCACTAAACCCTAATTTCCCAAAACTATTCCCTTCATTCCCTAAATTCACTTCCCAAGAGTAAAATCTCTTCATACTCATCACCATTGTCCTCTTTCATCCCTCTTTCATCATCCTTTTTCCACCATACCTTCATCTCATCATTTTCCTAAGACAAGCACTATGGCAAGAAACAGTGACTCAAGCTATGAAGAAGAAACACAAAGTGACAGTTCAATAGACAGGAATGTATAGCCTAGGAGACCTCACAAGGGTGGGAAAATAATCAGAGAGGAGCCTATTAGCATTGCTAAACTTCTTGCTTGTCCTTTTTCCACCACTTGTTTTAGATACCAATCTTGCTTTGAGTTTTGTGAGATGGTTGAGAGGGTTAAGTATCATCATGAATTAGCTAGGCAATTTGTCATCAACATGGAGGACAATATGGTACAACTAGCTGGCCTCAATTTTACTCTTTCACCAGCCATTATTGCAGAAGCAACTAGGATTTCAGATGTGGGGGGAAGGTGGAACAAAAGACAAAATATCAACAAATAACACTATGAACCCTACATTAAAGCCAAATATCACAGTAAATTGGGTAGGGTGTTTCCTTTCAAGTTTTTGGAGGACCGGTATGTTCCACTAATGAAACTCATCATCAAATACTTCACATGTGAAGGAAGGTTTTCCAGACTTTATGCTTATCATATCAGATTGCTTATGAATTTTACCAGGGTTAGAATGATGAGTATTCCATACTTCATTTGCAAAAATATAGAGAGGATGACTGTGCTTGCAAAGAGGAAACCATACCGACAGCAGCTTAATAGCATTTATCACTTTGCTTTTATCAAGATTATTGTTGTGCATCAGCTCAATCAATTGGGATTGCCATGGGAAACCTTCATTGCCCATGAGATCTTCAAAGGGCCTCAAATTTTTGCAGAACCTCAAGAGGAAGGTGGACCTTCCAGGCAACAAAGAGAGTATGAAAGCAGAACTGAAGAGGCTCACATTCCTGTGTTTATAACTTATCAAAAGGGGACAAGAAGACTTTTTGGAGCTTCCAAACGAGTATTATCTCCACCTGGGGTGGAAGGGGTCTCGTTTTCTTCACCGGCCAACAGGAAAATGTTATCTTCACCTAGGGTGAAAGGGGCTTTGCCTTCTTCTTCAGTAGAGCAGGTACAGGATAAAGGGAAGCAACCATTGCATGATGAAGGGCCTTCTGAAGGTCAAGAGAGAGATTTTGTTTTGATTCAGGAGGAGGATACTGATTTGATTTCCCAAAACTCAAGACTCAAGGAGGTCATTAGAGAGAAAGAAGCTGACATCCATGCCTTATCACTTAACCTTGAGAGGGCTAAGTGGATTATTAACTACCTTGAGCAACAAAACAAGCAATTGGAGGATAAACAAACAATCATGGAGCTGCAAACCATAAGGGAAAACAAGCAAGCAACCAAAAGGAGGAAAGGCAAATTGACATCCCTTGAGCAAGAAATCAATGCTGACCAGGAATCATAGTTAGAGAGGGTGAACATTCACTTGGAGAAGCTGCTAGAGAAAACTAACAAGGAGAAAAAGATGTTGCGCCACATGGCTTATCACTACTTGGCTCGGAATAAGATTTGCAAGACAAGGGTAAGAAACTTAAAAACCAAGCTAAATAGAACCTTAAAATCCAAAAATTAGAAAGATAAACTTAGAATCTTGGCTAAAGCTTCCTTGGATCAACAAAGTAATTGATAAGCTTGCCTCCTACCAATTTTGAAGCATTTTGGAGAAATTTTTGTCATTTTGTAAATTTTAATTACAAAACATAGGAAATTTGCTTTGAATTGAGTTGGTTGGGAATTTTACAAAATGGCTTGTATTTTTGGATTCCTCATGGAAAAATAATGAAACCCAGAAAGTTTCATGAATTTTGGAGGAGATCTGGGTCACCTAAAGGGCAAAAAACACCTAAAAAATGCCCTCTTTGCCACGTTTTGGACCCACATGGAGTAGTCTTGGGAGAAGTGATTTTTGAAGGGGTAAATGGACTCCAAATTCAAAAATTCTAGTTGTCCTAGAAAGCAGACAGACAAAGCTTTCTAACAAGCCATCTTGGAGCTAATTTGGTGAAGGGGAAGGCCTTCAAACTCATCCTTGAAGTGGTGCTGCACATCAGGCAAAATTTTGCTAATTTTGCTCAAAAACTCAGAAATTTGCCTAGTTTTCTACCAGTTTGACTTTTTCTTCTCTCATGGTAAAATTCATGATGAAATATGATGTAAATTGATGTACTATGATGTAAAAATGATGAAAAATGACTTAAGGAGGTAGATACATCAGTTTTAGGTGGTTTTGAGCTGAATGAATCAGTTTCCACAATTTTAGAAGCAAGCTGTTCCACTGCCTATTTTTCAGTTCCTAGTTTAGATCTTGTTGAAACAGATCGTTGACTCATGGATTCGACCCCTAATGGATAGAATAGGTTGTTTGATGCCCATATCTTGTACTTTTTTCAGTAATTTGTAAAGGTTGTACTCTTGTGAATGCTTTGAGCACTATTGTACATCATCTCTGCAGTTTGGCAAGGAAATAGATCAGGGTTTGCATCATTTTATGGGATTCTTGTGGCAAGGTGATTTAGTATTGTTTTCTCCTTTGTGAATCAAGTTATCATATGTTTATGTGTGCCATTATCTCTCTCTTTTTTGCTTAACTAAATGAATCAAGTATAAAGGTGGAAATCATTGATGTTGCAGTGCTCTACCTTAGGGTTTATTTAGCTTTACATGTTTTTTACTGTTTGAAGAGGATTCATGAAACTTCCATGCCCTCTCCAACTCCTCAGTAGTCTCAAGACTTATCATTACACCTAATCTAATGTACTAAATCACTTGCCTACCTCGCCCCATAGAAACCTCTGCAAAACTGAGTTCATTCCCCGGACCCAAAACTGCCTTTCACATTTGATCCAGCAATCAACCATAAACTTCAATCAAACTCCTCTGAGCACATACCTAGCCTAAAATTAGTCTTTATATCAGTCATCTCAAGCTTTATTGGCCATATTTTCGTGATATTGACAAGGAGAGAGCCCTCTCCCAACCTGGTAGGGCTAGCTACCAGGTTAAGCGTGGTTTGATGTTACCCTAGACCTACCTTTCTAAGCTTGAGGTAGATTTAGGCCATAACATGGAGATCTAAAAGAAAATATTTTTATGTCCTAGTCAGAAGTATTTTTTGTGAAGGGACAGGAACATAAAATATTCAAGCTTGTAAAATCCTTGTATGGCCTCAAGCAAGCACCACGAGCCTGGTACGAGAAGTTAACTGAGCATCTTTTGAAACTCAACTTCAAACATTATGATCTTGATTATGCAACTTTGTTTATCAAGAAAGTTGGAAAAATAGTTGTATATATTATGGTGTAAGTAGATTATATTTTGATGACAGGGAACAATTGGTGAGCTCCAGTATTGTAGCAATAATGCTACAACTCCTGGGGCTTCCTGTCTCTTAATTTTATCAACCCGGTAGTTCGTACAAACTTGGAAGCGACGGTGCTGTATGCACAAGTACTAGCTCTTGTCGCAGCTGTCACTTGGTCAGCTGGCACAAGTCCGCTAGGGCTCAAGCCAACTTCTATAGGCTCACAGAAGAAGCTTTATCCATGATGAACGAAAGCTAGCTCAAAGAAGACTAATCTACTCGGCAAAAATGAACTGAAAGCAAATCAAAACATGGAAACCCTAGGAAACCCTAATTTAACTAGTCTAACCTCTATGATGCAAAGAATGTGAAGGAAACTTCTACCAATGATGCCATTACTTCTAATAAGTGAAAATGCATGAATCTAATCTACTTGCAGCTTAAAAGACATGTTTTTGTATTTTTTCTTTAAGTGGATGGAGTGATTGTGATTTTGTGCTTATTAGGGTTTGGTTGTGCAGATGTGATGTGGAAGGAAGGAAAGCTTGGGAAAGGTTGGGGAGGCTAGGAGAGGTCCCCAGAGATACTTAGCATCAGTCCACAGAGGTTCCTCACGTTCAAAGGCTCAGCAACCGAGTGAGTGGCCTCCTATAGGATGTCTGCAGGGGATTCTACAGGAACCGCAGGGGTTTCTACAGGATGTCTACAAATTTCTACAGGATGGCCTACCGTGGGTGTTTGAAGTGATGGAGGAGTGATGGAATGGTGGGGGAAGATGTGTAAGGTAGGAACAAGGCTGGTGATGGCTCAGGAGTGGAGAAGTAGGTTGGAGAACGAGTGTATGAAGTGGGTTGAAGGATGAAAGGTTATAACAACGAAATGTCTACAGGATGGAGTTACGTGAGGAGTGGAGGAGTTTAGGAGATAACAGAGCGGAGCAGGGGTCGAGGATGTGGTTGTATGCGTGATCAAGACGAAGAAGGAGGTAATAGAATGATGAAAAACAGTGTAAATGAAACAAATGGCTTGTGACTGTCACCAAGATGAAAATTCATTAACCTAAGCTACCTGAACTTAATGAACAGCAAGATAAAGCGTATAAAGGAATGTGCATGAAGCAGTGATGAAGGTGTACGGTGCAAGAGTGAAGTGCATGGAAAGATCTATCATAACGAGACTATGTTGCAGCATGTATAACGTGAAGAACTGCGTATTTTTGTGGCTGGTATAGGCTGCACTCCAATCTCCAAACAGAGATGGCAGTGGAGACTTCCTCAACCTTTTTGCTGGAGCTCCAATGTATTATCAACTTGCTAATCTAACTAAACAACCGAAAGCAATTCAACCATAAACTAGTCCTATCTATGCTCATGAAAAACGACTAAATTACCAAACTGTGAATTCGAATTGCATGTGAAAATAAACAAACTCAAAGTGCTGGAACGAAATGCAAACACATTACAACACTGAGGAGATCTATTGCTCTCAGGTTGGGCCCTAACCTGAGAGCTATAGCTCCTTGAGAAAACTCAGAACTAGATCAAAATCTGCCTTCTTTATTCATAATCTGATATCATGCCAAATTGGCTTACAAAAAGGAATAAAGACCGAGCTGTGCTAAAAAATTACAATAGTAATGCGAGAGTTTCAACAACCTATCAAAGGCTACGGCCTCCATACTTATGCAAAAACGATCATCCAACAAGTGTCCTTGATTTTAGGAGCTCGGCTGTCCAACTGAAGTTTAACTTGCTGATCCTGTAGGACAGTCATAATTGCTGTTCCTGTAGAACAGTTATAACTGCTGTTCCTGTAGAACAGCTGGCTGCTTCTAAGCTCGGTGGGGAGATGGATTGGAGCTCGGAGCTATGGTGGGAATCACGAGGAGGGTCCCAAGGCTGTGGACATCCTCTCCTAAAAACCAGCAGTGCCACCTCATTGTCTCCTTGTCTCCTTTTTCGTTGTCTTTTTCTCCCTTTTAATGCAAAAACCTGAAATCATAATGCATTAGTCACGTAGATAACATGTCTACCCTTCTTCCTACAAACAACACGAATAAACTAAGAAATGCATGCATAAGCAGTAAAAAGTGAATGGTTTGAGCAAAACAAGTAGGCCAAATGAGCCCAAATTATACCAAAAATTGGGGCTCATCATCACCCCCCAGCTAAACTATTTGCTCATCCTTGAGCAACTTTGCCCTGGCTCCTCGTCTTTGGCCGAGAACTAGAGCCCAGAGCATGCTTTTCCTCCCCTGATTTTGGTGGTTTTGCCTTTTCTACCGAGGGTGGCGCTTCTTCCTTTCCCGTTTTTGGCGGCCCTGCCTTTGCTGCCCCTGGTGGTGACGAAGGTGATGCTTCCTTCCCCTTTCCTATTTCCTTGAGCCGGGCTTCGGAAGGCGACTGGCCTATCTTTCGTGTCCAGGAAGTTATTTTTGGGCTCCCCTTTTCGGGGGTGGCTGATGTTTTAGAGGGGGTTCTTGCACTGGGGGAAGTAGGGACGTCCCCTGAAGTGGTTTGGCTGCTGGGTAGAGGCTGTGGCTTGCTCGTGGTCATCCTCTTGCTTCTCCTGGCTTCAGATGGTAGAGGGGTCTCCCTCTCCCTTTTCTCCTTCGGTTTTGGAGGTGTACTGAGGGCAGCCAGTGCCGCTGCTGCCTCCTTTTCGAGAATGCCGGCCTTCTCTTTCTTGCGCTTTGCTCTCTCAGAGCTCCTTGTAGAGGGCCCCTCCTTTTCAGATTTCGGGCTTCCTGTGGAAGACCCTGCTTTGCCCACTTCTGGGCCTCCTGTAGAAGATTCTTTCTCTGTCTTCAGACTCTCTGTAGGAGGCTGTTTCTCAATGACTTTCGGGCCTCTTGTAGAAGCCCCTTTTTCCAATTTCGGGCTTCCTGTAGAAGCTTGTGGTTGCACTTTCGGGCTTCCTGTAGAAAGACTGCGCCCTCCTGTAGAAAGACAGCAGCTTCCTGTAGAAGATTCAAACCATGATAAAATTGCACATACCTTGAAAAACATGGGTGCTCTTGGAGGAGGTACTGATGAGGTTCCTTGATAGCATGATAGGGGCCCTTGGCTGTGAGTAGAGAGGCTTCTTCTCCTCCATAGAACATCTGCAACCTGCATGCAATTTTCATATTGTGCTTATTATTTTTTTCTTCTTCTTTTTTTCTCTCTTTTTTTTTTTTTTTTTTGGAAAGATAACAGGGGCGCCCCAAAGAGGTTTTCACCCTTGCTACCTGCCCTGAGCGCCTCAGAGAGGTTTTCACTCAAGGATCTTTTTCAACCTTTCTCTTTTTTTTTCAACCCATTGACCGCCTCATGGAGGTTTTCAATCAATGAGCCAATCTAAGGCGCCTCCGAGGAGGTTTTCACCTTAGATTTTTATTTTTTCCTTCTTATTTTCATTTTTTTCTCTTTTTTTTCTTTTTTTTTCTACCCTACCCTACTTGAAAAACAAAATCATTTTCAAGTGTAAGAATACTTCCAATGGAGCCATGTGCACATCGAGATTAGAGAAAAAATGATGTGAATGCTCGAAATGCATGCTTGGACAAGTATCCAGATCTCAGAGACCAAATGATCTGGCGTTGAAGGGATCAAACAAAACTGAGGAAGAAAGTACTGCTGCAACTTAGTGACCTTCTGAAACCATATCTCAATATAGCTTTGATATCCTTGGTTCTTTTGCTGATCTGGATCATTCTTCATGTCACCTTCTATCATGACCTTCTGATCTTCCTCTTTTTGTTGATCTTTCTCTTGAGTACATGGAGGATCTGATGATAACCATGAGGGAACTCTCTCGATCTCTGATTCTGATCTCTTCTCTTCATTAAGTGCAGCCCATGGTTCTTTGATCTCCTCTTTTGAATCTTCTTTTGCCTTTGGTCCTTCAATGCTTTCAAGATGATCTCTTTTGTGCAATGCTTTTCCTGAGCTATGGTGAAGATCATTGAGCTCACGAGGAATCATTTGCACATGTTGTGCCTCAGATTTGCAATGGGGTTGAGCTGCTCCAATGTGTGGGTTTGGAGATGGTGATACGGGTAGTTGAGTGGGGATGTATGATTGAGATGGAGATGGATGGCATTGTGGTTGGATAGGCATTTGGGGTTGCCTTGGTGGAGGAGGAGGCGATGGTTGTGGATGAGCAGGTGGTGGAGGAAAATGAGCGGGATGAGAGTTGTACTGGGGCCTCCACTCCTGATAAGGTGCATTCCACTGAGGCTGTGGCTGAGCATAAGAGTGAAATGAATGAGCAGCTGGTTGGGCATAATATGGATCTGTGAAGGAATAAGGAGGAGGTGTGAACCAGGAAGGATGAGCAGGGGGACCCCAAGAAGGCATGAAGGTGGCTTGGTAAGGGTCATAATAGGTCTCGGGTGTCCCTTGTAGTTCCTGCTGGTAGGGTACGGGTCCATGTGGCCTCCTTTGGTTCATATAACAGAGTGATTCAGTGGCTCCCTTGGCTCTTTGATATGTAGCTTTGATTCTGGGCAAGGAAGGGCACTGATCTGTAGGATGGTATTCTTCACAGTTGAAACACACTTCTAGAGGGTGCATTGGACATTCGTTCCTAGGATGCTTTCTAGTGCACCTAGGACAAAAAATGGCCAAAGCCCTCTTGGCTTCTTCTTGCTTCTTTTGGATCCGCAAGGTATCCAGTTGCATGGCAAGAAACTGCCTCATATCACTCTTGAAATCTTCGATCTGATTTGCAAATTCATCTTTGGACAAGGGACTGCTCCCAACATTTCTGCTTGTAGCCATTTGCTTCAGAGGAATGTTTCTTCTTCTTCTCCCATAGAGGTTCTTCAGATATGTCTTGATGTCCACCCAGGGGTTCTTTCATCACAGCCATCGAAGAAGAACATTGGCTGTGTGAAGCAGTGGGGGTGTTGTGCAATCATTTTTCTAACTTATCTCTACTCCTATAAAGCATGAAATGAAATCTTTTTGGTTGATTTTTTTGTTTTTTCTACTTCTACCTGCAAAACTAAAATAGATTGAACTACAACTAACTATCTTGCTGAAATGAAAATGCGGAATTGAAATGAAAGCAGGAAAGGACTAATCTATTTTGCTCAAATGAAATTGCAGGAATGAAATGCTAGACTACGCTTGCGAAATTGAAATGCTAATCTACGCTTGCAGAAATGAAATTGCGGAATTGAAATGCTAATCTATGAAAGCAGGAAATGCTAATATATGAAAGCAGGAAATGCTAATCTATGAAAGCAGGAAATGTCTATGCTACTTTTGCAGAATGGAAATGAAATAAACTACTTAGCAGAAAGTTGTAGTAGAAAATAGAAGAATAGCAACAATCACCAATACTCTGCCGCTTCCTCGGCAACGGCGCCAAAAAGGTGGTGAGCTCCAGTATTGTAGCAATAATGCTACAACTCCTGGGGCTTCCTGTCTCTTAATTTTATCAACCCGGTAGTTCGTACAAACTTGGAAGCGACGGTGCTGTATGCACAAGTACTAGCTCTTGTCGCAGCTGTCACTTGGTCAGCTGGCACAAGTCCGCTAGGGCTCAAGCCAACTTCTATAGGCTCACAGAAGAAGCTTTATCAATGATGGACGAAAGCTAGCTCAAAGAAGACTAATCTACTCGGCAAAAATGAACTGAAAGCAAATCAAAACATGGAAACCCTAATTTAACTAGTCTAACCTCTATGATGCAAAGAATGTGAAGGAAACTTCTACCAATGATGCCATTACTTCTAATAAGTGAAAATGCATGAATCTAATCTACTTGCAGCTTAAAAGACATGTTTTTGTATTTTTTCTTTAAGTGGATGGAGTGATTGTGATTTTGTGCTTATTAGGGTTTGGTTGTGCAGATATGATGCGGAAGGAAGGAAAGCTTGGGAAAGGTTGGGGAGGCTAGGAGAGGTCCCCAGAGATCCTTAGCATCAGTCCACAGAGGTTTCTCACGTTCAGAGGCTCAGCAACCGAGTGAGTGGCCTCCTACAGGATGTCTGCAGGGGATTCTACAGGAACCGCAGGGGTTTCTACAGGATGTCTACAAATTTCTACAGGATGGCCTACCGTGGGTGTTTGAAGTGATGGAGGAGTGATGGAATGGTGGGGGAATATGTGTAAGGTAGGAACAAGGCTGGTGATGGCTCAGGAGTGGAGAAGTAGGTTGGAGAACGAGTGTATGAAGTGGGTTGAAGGATGAAAGGTTATAACAACGAAATGTCTACAAGATGGAGTTACGTGAGGAGTGGAGGAGTTTAGGAGATAACAGAGCGGAGCAGGGGTCGAGGATGTGGTTGTATGCGTGATCAAGACGAAGAAGGAGGTAATAGAATGATGAAAAACAGTGTAAATGAAACAAATGGCTTGTGACTGTCACCAAGATGAAAATTCATTAACCTAAGCTACCTGAACTTAATGAACAGCAAGATAAAGCGTATAAAGGAATGTGCATGAAGCAGTGATGAAGGTGTATGGTGCAAGAGTGAAGTGCATGGAAAGATCTATCATAACGAGACTATGTTGCAGCATGTATAACGTGAAGAACTGCGTATTTTTGTGGCTGGTATAGGCTGCACTCCAATCTCCAAACAGAGATGGCAGTGGAGACTTCCTCAACCTTTTTGCTGGAGCTCCAATGTATTATCAACCTGCTAATCTAACTAAACAACCGAAAGCAATTCAACCATAAACTAGTCCTATCTATGCTCATGAAAAATGACTAAATTACCAAACTGTGAATTCGAATTGCATGTGAAAATAAACAAACTCAAAGTGCTGGAACGAAATGCAAACACATTACAACACTGAGGAGATCTATTGCTCTCAGGTTGGGCCCTAACCTGAGAGCTATAGCTCCTTGAGAAAACTCAGAACTAGATCAAAATCTGCCTTCTTTATTCATAATCTGATATCATGCCAAATTGGCTTACAAAAAGGAACAAAGACCGAGCTGTGCTCAAAAATTACAATAGTAATGCGAGAGTTTCAACAACCTATCAAAGGCAACGGCCTCCATACTTATGCAAAAACGATCATCCAACAAGTGTCCTTGATTTTAGGAGCTCGACTGTCCAACTGAAGTTTAACTTGCTGATCCTGTAGGACAGTCATAATTGCTGTTCCTGTAGAATAGTTATAACTGCTGTTCCTGTAGAACAGCTGGCTGCTTCTAAGCTCGGTGGGGAGATGGATTGGAGCTCGGAGCTATGGTGGGAATCACGAGGAGGGTCCCAAGGCTGTGGACATCCTCTCCTAAAAACCAGCAGTGCCACCTCATTGTCTCCTTGTCTCCTTTTTCGTTGTCTTTTTCTCCCTTTTAATGCAAAAACCGGAAATCATAATGCATTAGTCACGTAGATAACATGTGTACCCTTCTTCCTACAAACAACACGAATAAACTAAGAAATGCATGCATAAGCAGTAAAAAGTGAATGGTTTGAGCAAAACAAGTAGGCCAAATGACCCCAAATTATACCAAAAATTGGGGCTCATCAACAATGAGGGCTATATTGCATCCATAAAGAAGGAATTGAGGAAAGGTTTTGGAATGACAGACTTGGGGTATGTTCACTACTATCTTGGTATTGACGTAACTCAACATCCGAAGTTTATATTTCTCTCTTAGAAGAAGTACATTGGAGATCTGTTGAACAAGTTTGGCATGGCTGAGTGCAATCCTTTGTCTACTCCAATGGAACACAACTTAAAGCTCACATCCACTGAAGGAAAATGATTTGAGGATGCAACAAAGTATAGACAAATTGCAGGAAGTCTCAACTACCTGACTACTACCAGAGAAAACATTTCATTTGTTGTTGGAATCCTCTCTAGGTTTATGCAAAAACCTTTTGAGGGGCATTGGTTTGCTTCGAAAAGAGTTATAAAATACTTGAAGGGAACTCAAGACTCTGGACTTAAATATACACAGGTGGGTGACTTCAGCATGATTGGATACTTTGATTCAAACTTCAATGGAGATAAAGAAACTGGGGTATCTACTTTAGGTTATGATATGAGTCTTGGATCAAGAGTTGTCTCCCGGAGGTCACACAAAAAATCAGTTCCAATAGATTGCACAATTGAGGCAGAATATGTGGCAGCAGCTGAAGCAACAAAGGAAATTGTGTGGCTCAATAAAATTTTGGAAGATTTGTAGGAGAAACAAGTGCATTCAACTCATCTCATTTGACAACACTTATGCAATAAATTTGGCCAAGAACCCAAAGTTCCATGATCGAATGAAGCACATCAATACAAAATACCATCTGATTTGACATCATGTTGAGGCCAAGGCAATCCATCCATGGAATTGTTCCACAAATGAGAAAATTGCAGACATCTTCACCAAAGCGCTTGGAAGAGAAAAGTTTGAAAGGTTTAGAACGATGCTTGGACTCACCAACATCCCTTCAAATTAAGGGGGGGGAATGTTGACACCTAATCATTGGGATTGGGTGAATATATGTAAAATAGTGTAAATAGAAAATAAGGAGAACCGGAATATGAAGAGACACTGGGAGATGAAGCCCAAGAGTCTCTCCCTCCATGTATATATCTATGATTTGCCTTATTGCAAAATCACAAATCATTTGAGGAGTTACCTCCTAGCATGACAAATATTAGCCTAGAAAAACCTTGAAAATTAATCAAGGGATGACCAAACAATAAAAGGAATGATTAATTCAAGTCTCACAAAATCATAGTGATGATTTTGCCTAGGAATATACTAACATGAAGGGAATCCATTATGGCCTATGTACTCACCATATTAATAACAAAGAAGGATCCAAATCCATTCGTTAACCCCAATGACAAATGAATCTGACAATGAGGGATGTAGTTAAAGAGGAGTTGTAGATATTATTATTAGCGAACTTCACCTATTCCATTTCTAACAGCGAAAGGGTGTCCCCTCGTGTCATTGTACCAAAAAAGAATGGAAAATGGAGATATGTGTCGATTGTAGGCAACATAATAAAGCTTCACACAAAGACCACTTCCCATTGCCATTTATTGAATAGGTCCTATATAAGTGAAGAACTATTTTTATTTCCTTGGAATGTTCAGTGGATACAACACAATCCATATCGTTGTGGAAGATCAAAACAAAACCATGTTCACTTTTCTTTGGGGAACATTTTCCTACCATGTTCTAGCATTTGGACTTTGTATTGCCCCAACAGCTTTCTAATGAGTTGTGATTAGAATATTCTCCAATCTAATTCATGACTATGTAGAAATTTACATGGATAATTTGATGACATACAATGATATATTTGAGTTTTCCCTAGTCAATCTAGAAATATTTCTAATAAGATGTAAGGAGAGCCATGTAGCCCTTAGTAATGGAAAATGTTACATAATTGAATCTATAGTACTAGGATATCATATGTCATCAAAAGGAATTCTGGTGGACCCGAAAAAAAATATAGATAATACTAAAATTGTGTATTCCACTAACACAGAAAGATGTACAAAGTTTTCTAGGACACATTGGTTACTATTTTCATTTTATTAACCAATTTTCATAAATAGCTCTCCCTTTGTTTGCTTTGCTTGATAAAAAAGTTGAATTTGTGTGGGAAGAGAGCTACTAGCATGCGTTTAAGGAACTGAAATCTAGAGTATCTAAGGCTTCTATTCTAAAAAGTCTCAATTGGTCCCTTGTGTTTCACATATCCACAAATGCATCAGACACTACCATTGGATTTGTCCTAGGACAACAAGAAGGAAATATTCCACATGAAATTTGCTTTATCAGTATAAATCTCTCACTCACAAAACTATTTTTTATGGTGAAAAAGAAAGAATTTATTGTGATAGTACATGTAATTAACAAATTTCGGCATTATATAACAGGTTATCTTGGAATTTTCCACACTAACCATGTTTCCATAAAATATTTAATGAACAAGCCAATTACTAATGGCATGGTAACTAGGTGGTTATTATTATTGTAAGAATTCAACATAACCATCCTAAACAAACCAGGGAAGGATAATGTAGGTGTCAATTTTCTTTCAAGTCTAACATAAAAAGAGAATGAACCTCCTGTAGAATTTCTATGACGAACATATTTTTGTAGTGTTTACTAACTCTCCTTGGTTTGCAGATATTACTAATTACTTATTTATAGGCAAACTTTCACATCACTTGTTTCCAAAAGAGCAGTAGAATATCATTAAGCAAAGTTGGAGATTCTCATGGATTGATAATTGCCTCTTCTACACAGGGTTGAATCTTATCATCTGAAGATGTGTACGAGAAGATAATATCTACAATATATTGAAATCTTGCCATGATGGTACTTTTGGAGGCCACTTTGTAGATGGGGGGATTGGGTACAAAGTAATTCATTAGGGGTACTACTATCTCACCATCTTAAAAAATGCTAAGCAATATGTAAATAAATGCAATAATTGTCAATGCATGGGAAGACTGGTGCAATCAGATGAGATGTTGTTGTAGCCACTATTGGTACTAGAATCCTTTGACAAATGGGCCCTTGATTTTGTTGGAATGATGAATCCTCTTTCTTTTCATAACTCCTACATCTTCGTATTACAAATTATGTCACAAAATGGATGGAATCCAAGGCACTCCTGGCTACAATTGAGAAAGAAATATTATAACTTCTTCCAAAAGAGACCTTCATGAGGTTCATGATACCCTAGGAAATGGCTACTAATAGTTGGGTTCGATTCACATCAAGGCTCATTTAAGACCTAATGGATACACATAAGATCAAGCACAGGGTTACAACACCATACCACTTGCAAACCAATGGACATGTAGGATGGATGATAAATTCTTGGGGCTATTATCACCAAGACAACCATATTACACCTAAAGGAAGAAGATGATTGACTCCCAGAAGCTCTATGGGCCTATCAGATGACATAGAGGAATACTATTATTTTCACGTTGTATGAATTGATATATAGGAAAAAAACACTTTTTCCAACCAAGATGATGATCAAAACACTTACAACAACAATACAACTTGGAATGGTCTAAATCTTAGAAGAAGGGACTCCTCTAGATTAATTTGCTTGATGAAATTCATAAGGATGTATTACACTAAACAATAGTGATGCAACATCAAATATCTTGGTGGCATGACAAGTTCATAAAGAAGAAGAAATTCAAAGCTAGAGACTTGGTCTTATTATTTAATTCCAAGTTCAAGGATTTTAGAGGGAAGTTTTGCATTTGATTGCTCAAAGCTTATGAGATTGACACTATGTATGATAATGGAGCCATCAAAATTCATAACATCTACGAAGAGAGAACTCCTCTAATGGAAAATAGACACATGCTTCGACTATATCAAAGATCTCTATCAAGGGAAGTCTTCTTGAGGAGAATCAGTAATGGATGGCCCAATAATGACTTAGATATTTTCCATAAAGGAGAAATCCCTATCAAATGATTCATTCTTCCATCCCATTAATATTATAAAAAAAGGAAAAAGAAAGAAATGAAAGAAATTAGAAAAATATAATAAATCCCATGTATAAAAACCTTTAGAGGCATAACCTGGGTGCATGTTACGTGAAAACCAATCTAGGTTGGTACATGATGTGTTTAAAAATAAGAATAGAGAAATAAAATAAACTCAAATAAAAAAGTAACTCATGAATATAAGGACATTTCACGGTTTCATAATGGTTATGTCAAGATTCTTTTTCTCACGAAACTTAGAATATTTATAACTTTTAAATTACTAATAAATTGTTTTCTAGGATATGTGGGGGAGGATGCTGCCATTGCTGGAACTTGATTGTTGTGATTTGATTGCGTTTGTTATCAACCAGGCTGGTTGGGGTCAGGCCGTGTCAACCTTTCAACCCGGTGTAACTATTTCAAACCAGCTTTTAATTGGAAGTTAGCCCTTCCAATCTGAGAGGGCTCTCTCAATATTTTTTAAGAATGCAGATGGCTAACTCTGGTTTTCTATTTGATTTTTTGGGTGAAAGAGTGTGAGGGCAGCCACCATTGGGCATGGAGTCAATAAAAGAAAAATAATAATGAAAAACAATGTTTTATGGAAACTGAGGCATATTTGGTTTACTAAGGTGGATAAGGGAATTCATAGTAATCACAACAAATTGAAGGAAGTTGGAGTTGTTTGACAGATTTCCAAGTAATCAATAAACTATGAAAACTAATAACAAAGGAGCATGATAGAATAAGACTGAAATCAGAATGAATCTCAAGTTAAAACAAAAGATGTTGCAACTGATATTTCTATTAACTGAAAACAATACAACAGTGGTTCTCACATCATTGATCCCCCCTTTTGCAGAGTCGAAAATCTACCTATTTATAGAGAAATATCTCTTTACATAATCTACCACCTAGGCTAGATTTAATCAACAACTATGAGATCTAATAAAACCTTGAGCCTTCTAAGGGATTTCTGTTACAATAGAGCTCAAATACAAATGGGAGTCGTATGAACTGTTACAATAATTTAAAGCGCGACACTATGTTTGTGGAAACTCGAACATTTGGGCTTTGAATATGTTGTGTTGTTTGTTGTTGAAATGTGCCGAAAGTATCTCACTGTCTCTGTGTCTTATTTCTTGCCTTTTGTGTCTTACTTCCCTATGTTCTCATAATCCGTTTAATGACCATGCTGTTGGAAATATGTTGAGAAATACCCTCACTGTCCCACTGAGCGGAAGTGAAATGGACGTGTTGATGTGGGTCGTTGATCTGGGCCTGTTTACATCACAATCGCAACACAGGAGAGGGTTCCTCTTTTTATGTTTCATGGTTTTTCACCGACGATCTGGACACGAAGCTTATAGTATGCATTACATAAAATATCGCATCCAGGAGGGTTCTCACATATCGCAATCATAATCGCAATACAAAAAGGATTTTGGGGAGAAAGACCTTGTGACTATGTGATCGCCGATTGCGATATCTCAATCAACAGAGGAAGGAACGATCAAAATCGGCGGAGGATGAAGCGATCACAATCACCGAGATTATGTGATATGCGATATCGACAGAGAACTAAGCAATATGCAATATCGGTGGCGGAGGGATTATCGCAATCGGCGATCAGAGGGATACCTCAATCGAAGATCAGAGGAATATTGTAATTGGCGATTGGAGGAATATCACAATTGGGGATCAGAGGGATATTGCAATCGGTGATCGAAGGGATATCACAATTGGTGATCAGAGGGATATCGCAATTGACGATCAGAATTTTGCGATATGTGATATCATAATCGCAAAAGTAAAAGGGGATGAGTGGATATGTATGAAATAGGGAAAAGGGTTGACAATGATATGTTTTGCGGGTCCATCCTTTTAAAAAAGGACTACGACATGTTTATGGTGTTTTAAAGTATTTCAATGGGGAATTTGGAAATGCAGCTAGAGTTAGAAATGGGTCTGCGGCTAGAGTTGGAATGGGTTACGGATGAAATGGGATGAGTGATAGAAATGGTTTTAAGAAAATATGGGAATTTCTCCAAAACAATTAGAATAGACCTATCCTTTCTTCTTTAATCTCCAAATGCGAAGCATACCAACCTCTTTTAGAAAAACAACCGATAGATGAAAAAATCAGTGATGGAAAAACTTGACTAATAAAACTAAAAATTATTTTAGTGGTTTTCATGGATAACATTGGCTCCAATGGGGATGCTGTGCCCCTGTGGTGCAACAAAGAACCAACAGACCAGTTTCCTTCCCAATGGGTTGATCCCATTTGAAGACTACATTCAAACCCACTTCACCAAACTGAAAAGCAAACTTTAAAATGTAATATAAAGTTGAAGGAAATACTTTCCCATCAAGCTTATTTATGTCCTACTCTAACATCTGAAAATCCACCTGTTTAATTCAAGTAATATAAAATCTCCAGTATAACCAGTCAAACAATAGATTCGACACTTGGGCTGCTTGACTGTGCTTGAAAAAAATTAGTAGTGGATCATATATGGGAAACTCAGAATAAAAACTGAATCCATCACCTGAGCATGTAAATGGAAGAGACTTCACCTTCACCGATGACTGGAATAGACTTGCGGTAGAACTCATATTGAAAATATTCAAGCTACTGATCTACAAGCAGTGGAGTCACCATGAAACTTTGATCTTCAGTATCTTTTAAGAGTGGAGTCGCTAGGGTAATATCACAATGTTCAGAACTTCTGATTTCCTGCTACCCTCAGGAATTAGAATGAAGAGACTCAAATAGAATCCAGGAAAAGGATCTTTTCGGTTCCCAACAGACGCACCAAAATGTTATCAAATGGGCTGGTGGGGGTCGGGCTGTGTCAACCTTTCAAACCGGTGTAACTATTTCAAACCATCTTTTAATTGGAAGTTAGCCCTTCCAATCTAAGAGGGCTCTCTCAATATTTTTTAAGAATGCATATGGATAACTTTAGTTTTCTATTTGATTTTTTGGGTGAAAGAGTGTGAGGGAAACCACCATTGGGCATGAAGTCAGGTAAAGAAAAAGAACAATGAACAATGGTGTTTTATGGAAACTGAGGCATCTTTGGTTTACTAAGGTGGACAAGGGAATTCACAGTAATCACAAAAAATTGAAGGAAGTTGGAGCTGTTTGACAGATTTCCAAGTAATCAATAAACTATGAAAACTAATAACAAAAGAGCATGATAGAATAGGACCGAAATCAGAATTAATCTCAGGTTAAAACAGAATATGCTGCAATTGATATTTATATTAACTGAAAACAATACAACAATGGTTCTCACATCATCGATCCCCCCTTTTGCAGAGTCGGAAATCCACCTATTTATAGAGAAAGATCTCTTTACATAAGCTGCCACCTAAGCTATATTTAATCAACAACTATGAGATCTAATAAAACCTTGAGCCTTCTAAGGGATTTCTGTTACAATAGAGTTTGAATACAAATGGGAGTTGTATGAACTATTACAATAATTTAAAGCGTGACACTGTATTTATGAAAACTCAAACATTTGGGCTTTGAATCTATTGTGTTGTTTGCTGTTGAAACGTGCTATAAGTGCTTCATTGTCTCTGTGTCTTGTTTTTTCCTTCTGTGTCTTACTACCCTTTTTTCTCGTATTCTGTTTAGTGAACATGCTGCTAGAAATACACCGAGAAATACCCTCATTGTCCCATTGAGCGGAAGTGAAATGGAAGTGTTGATGTGAGCTATTGATCTGGGCCTGTTTACATCGCAATCACAACATAGGAGAGGGTTCATCTTTTTATGTTTCATAGTTGTTCACCGATGGGTCGGACGTGAAGCTTATAGAATGCATTACATAAAATATCGCATTTGGGAGGGTTCTTGCATATCGCAATCATAATACAGAAAGGATTTTGGGGAGAAAGAACTTGTGACTATGCGATTGTCGATTGCGATATCACAATTGGCGAAGGAAGGAGTGATTGCAATCAGAGGAGGAGGGAGCGATCGCAATCGGCGGGATTATGTGATATTGGCAGAGAACTGAGCGATATGTGATATCGATAGATGTTTAAGCAATGTGCGATATTAGCAGTAGAGGGATTATCACAATCGGCGATTGGAGGGATATCACAATCGGTGATCAAAGGAATATCACAATCGACGATCAGAGGGATATTGCAATCGACGATCAGAGGGATATCGCAATTGGTGATTGGAATTTTGTGATATGTGATATCGCAATCACAAAAGCAAAAGGGGATGAGCGGATATGTATGCAAAAGGGAAAAGGGTCAAGAACGATATGTTTTGCGGGTCCAACCTTTTAAAAAAGGACTGCGGCATGTTTATGGTGTTTTGAAGTATTTCAAAGGGGAATGTGGAAATATGACTAGAGTTAGAAATGGGTCTGCGGCTAGAGTTGGAATGGGTTATGGATGAAATGGGATGAGTGAGAGAAATGGGTTTAAGAAAATATGGGAATTTCTCCAAAATAATTAGAATAGCCCTGTTCTTCCTTCTTTAATCTCCAAATGCGAAGCATAGAAACCTCTTTCAGAAAAACAACAGATATATGAAAAGATCAGTGATGGAAAACCTTGACTAATAAGGATAACAGTTTAACCTCCATTATTGCAACTCAAACACTGCAATTCCACAACTATAGTTTCACTAATGGATTTGGGTAGCAACGACACCTACTGCGACACCATGATCAGATCAAGATGCAACTCTAGCTCTAGGGATGAAGTGCTACAACTTTGGAGTCTTACAATTATGGAAATGTGTTGTAACTCTCATGCCAACAAGGATTATAGTTGTCTTTGTGGGGCTAGCATCATAACATGATTAAGGTATGGTACATAATGTTTCTTGCTGCCAACATGAAAGGAAGTGACCACTCATAATAATTTAGAAAGGTATGTTTCTTGAATGCATAATGAATGACATTGAGTTGGCATAACTCAACTTGACCATTGATTTTATCACATACATCAACTACCATTGTTGTCAACCTAACAAAAAATATTTCCCTCGCCATAATTGGAAATCACCAACATCTTGATGAATTATTCATTCCACCTTGTAGCCACAAATTGTCTAAATTCAAAATAGAGAAAAAAATGGGAGGATCGCTTAATCGAGGGCGTCAAAAGAGAATTTGTTGTTGCAAGAATTTGACCATATGTGGGTTATTTTATAGGATAGAGAATGGATTGAGTATGTTCACATACTATAGGGGTATGATAATTATATAACCTTGGAAATCACTTTGAATTTCCAGGATAATATTATGTGGTAGGAGGGATGGTAATATAGGTGGATGAGGACATCATGGCAGAAGTAACAGGGATTCCAAAACCTGGGAGTAATGATATTATAAGAGGAGACAAAAACCAGATATTATAGAATAATTTCTTGATCCAAGAGAGAGTTTGGTCAAGAAATAAACTAGGTTTGACCAAAAATTATTGTCATCCCCTTGGGGATATGTAGTCATGGTAGTAAAAATATATTTTACATGTGAGGGTCACTGCGGGGTAGTTTACTTGCAACATTTGAGGCTGTTGGATCGCCTGAGGCATGGCTGGTTGATAAGTATGCCTTTCTTCATTCAGATAAAAATTCAAATAATGACAACTCTTGTCTAGAAGTCTAGTTTCCCTAGGGATGCCCTCACACACAATGACCTCATAAAACTCATGTTAAACATGCATTTCATAGAGTGGTTCATGTTTGGAGTGGTGCAATAAGGGTACCAATCAAAGTAGGAATTGTTGCAACTTTGCCTGAAGTCGTAGTTTCTACAATTCCACTCGAAGAAATCCCTAACGCAGCTCCAGAGGATAAAAATTTTGCAACTCTTGAAGCTAAAACTAAGGAATACCTTCCCTAAACTCTTATAGAAGAAGAGATACCTCTTACAATTTTTTTGGTAGAATAAATCCATGTTGCAACTCTTTAGAAAGAAGAAACCAACCACAACAATGTTTCAGAAATTATTGGGTGAAATCCCCCCCAAAAAATGTTGAGACGGATGAAAAAGAGGCCCACACATGTGTTAGAACCAAGAATAATGAGGATGAGGTACACTAAAGAGAAATATCCAACCCCAACTACAACATATCCGAAATATTAGAAAGAAACCCCTATTACCACAAAAAACTAGCAGGGGTGGAAAGAGAAAAGGAAGTTATTGCAACACAAGAGGAAGAAACCTTTGCTGTCACACAAGAACTAGAATGGTTAATGAAGAAAGATACCCATGTTACACACAAGAACCAACAAGAGAAGGATAGGGGTACGAGTGACCAGAATTCAAGGAAGAGATGGAAGTTGAATATCTTGTTGCATCACAAGAATCGACAGGGGAATACCTAGAACAAAACCATACTTCGACTCCAGAAATTGATATGGAATGAAAGGTAGAGGAAGAAAGGGTTGAAACACCTAGCATAAGAATAAAAGTACACAAATTTGTTACTTCCCCGTAGCTAAAGAAAACAATATGTACTATTTCCCTTATACCTTTGTATACATCTCTTCTCAGAAGAAATAAAATGTTTAAAATGAAAAATAGAAATCTTGAAACCACAATCAAAATGTTAAGGGATGAACTAAGGGAAGCTAGGAATTTTGAGAATTTGGACTCCCTTACTAAAACAACAAGTTTCCTTGCTACAAAATAAATAGGAGAAACTTTTCCTAAAGCAAGGGAAACAACTCAAGAAAAATTACACATGAGAGAAACCTAAGAAAGGGTTGTTCAAAAAGAGCATGAAGGTCTTGAATCGTTATAAATTTCCACTCAGATAAATACTTTGTTAATGGAAGATTAAGAATTTCAAGTGAACCTTTAGACTAGTGGGAGAATGCTAAAGAGGATAAATGGAATGGAATATTGGCATCCTATGAGGAAGGAATAATGTCTATCATGGACCATCAATATATTATCAGGAACCTCAAAGAGAGATGGGTAAAACATTTGGAAATTCGCTAAGCCATATGGTATTAGCGGATGAAGGGAATAAATGAGGAGGTCGAGAAAACCATTAAGCTCCCAAAACTAGTGGACACGATGGAAATAGAGAAGATATTTCTTGGGGTATTGGTAGAATTTGCACTTAAATGCAAATATCCTTCCATGGTGTACAACATGTATTTATAATATAAATACATCATGTTCCATAGGAATTCTATCATGACTTGCAAGCCATACGAAATCATCTCCCCAAGTACATTCGTGGAACCTTACTATGCATGCACGAACGAAGAAAAAAACCTACTGCGTGAGCTATACAAACACAATATTCTATTCCACCATGACCCAATTTTGAACTCCAACCATTTTTCAGGGGATGTGTAGTTAAGAGCTTTTGTGTCCTACTTGAAAAACCACACTAACTGGTCAATTGTTCACCAGGTGTCTGAGAATAAATCCAAAAGAAAATTTTGGATTAAAGGGGAGTGTTACACACAAAAAATGGGCGACCACTAGGAGGAACTTTTCTCCTGTTCATCTCTTCCAGCCAACAACCAACAATCCTTGATAGCCACCTTGTGGTTGATGTGCCATTCCATTCATATCTTCGCTAGCTACATTAGTCATATGTTTCCTCGCCCATTTCTCATGAGCACATGATGGAAGATGAGCTTCTAATAAAAGGTAATTGATTCATTATGCAATAGGGTGCTTATGCTTGTTTGTATTTGAGAATTTTGAAATGGATTATGGGGGAAACTGGAAGAAATAAGGGTCTTGTTCGTGATCTTGTTCCCTCACCTTAAATGCAGGGTTAATTTTCAATCTTAGTCCAGGGGGTGTTAGACAAAAGTAATATAAAGAGAGGGGGTTGAATCAGTATTATGAGAGTATTATAAAAAATTATGCAATTAAAACTTATTCATAAATTCACTTCAAAAAATATAAAAATATCATGCACATGAAAAACACAAGCAATCAACACATATAGCCACTTGGATTTTAGGTGGAAAAACCCCCCTCCAAGGCAAAAAACCACTGAACTATTTGTTGTTTCTTTTTATTATCTATTGCTTCAAAATATTCACATTTACATTACATCAGCTAGCCACCACTAGCAATGGAGAACCCACCCCTTGATTGAAATGAAAAATGTTGGCCACAAACACCTTGGAGCACCCACTCATACAATAGACAATCAGCATGCACTTAGCTTGAATCCCCCACTCCAAGTACAAACAATTCTGCTACAAGAAAATATGATTCAGAACTTAAAAATATAGCTGCATAAAAAGGAATAGAAACAAATGGGCACACTCATGCAATCACAATTTCACACTCCAAATGAGAGAACAATTATCTCCACACACACTCTCTAAATTGATCTTCAATCTCTGCTAAAAAATCTGAAACACTATTGAAGAATAATTTCTAAAGCACACTGCAATTTTGAAAACTTTAAACTCACTAGTTGTGCACTTGCACTTCATGCATAATCACTCATTCACACTACTAGAGAACCAACCAAATGAGCAACCTTTCTCCACATATTTGTAATATCTGAGATTAATTAATTTTTCAAGTGATGGAGCTCACCCAAATCTTGTTCACATGCTTCAAATTTCATTGAGTTGGAATTTTTTACCAAATCAAGTCACTCATTCCACTAGCCTTTTGATAATTTCATCTTTGATCACCTTCTGGAAGCCCCACAACTCATCTCAACCTTTTTCTAGAAAATTCTGACACTAGACTTCGCCAAAATCAATTTAATTCCAAATGAGCGCGCGAAATTTGGAGATTTTTTCATGTTTTTCCTTAGTCGCATGCACAAAACTGAGCATATCTGGTTGATCGCTCCCACAACATAGAAATCCAATGACTGGGAACTTTTAGTTTCTCCCACAAGATTTTATGTATGTGTCTGGGACAAAGCATAAGGTAAAATAAGAGATCTTTCCCTCAAACTTGCAACAGAGCTTTAGGGGGATGACATGACCTATAAACCATCTTCCAACACCAACATGACATTAGGAAACAAACTGCATGACTAAAAAATACTCTACATGCATCACCAACTAGACCTCTAACACACATGTAGCTCAACTTTAAATGAGGTGTTATTGCCTCATGAAATCTCTTCAACAAGCCCTCTAAGACATGACAACATTTTATGTCAGGCCAGGAGGTATCTCCTCAAATGAATTGTGTTTTTGCATTAAGGCTGATCAGAGATATATACATGGAGGGAAAGACTCTTGGGATTCATCTCCCAATGTCTCTTCATATTCTAATTCTCCTTATTTTCCATTTAGACTATTTTACATTGTTGTGGGGAAAAATGCCTATTTAGGACGATCTTATCCACCTAAGGTGTGATAGCGCCTTAGCAACAAACGAATACAGCTATTATGATTTCTTCCTTTATGAAATGTGAAAGAGGGGAGATTGGCGGACTTACCGTTGTCTTCCGGTTGTCCCTCGATCTAGATCCTCTTCCCCTTTGTGTGTCTACAGCTACTCGCCTCCTCGCTTGCTCAAGAGAACAGCTACTTGAATCCCACGAGGTCACAAGAGAACAACTATCTGTGACAAGAGAACAACTACTTGCGACAAGAGAAGAACACCATACAAAGGCACATATACATATTCATAAATGATTCAGGATTAGAAGTAAATCAAATACACTAATGCAATCATACAAAGTACACCAGCATATAGGAAAGAATCAAGATAGCTTTATTGAAAGTAACAGGATTCAGGAAGAGATACAACCCATAGGGCTCCAACCCAGCATCTCCTTCCCAGCAGAATAGAATTCCTTCTTCAGCTCCTTTCAAAGCATAACACACCCAATGTTTCTAGCCACAAACCAACAACAATTCTTTGCAAATACCAAATTCCAGCCTCCCTTGACCTCATGGAGAGAGATCTATATATAGGGATATTGGAGAGAGGATGAGTCAGCTTGAGACTGGTATGAGACTGACTAGTGTCCTCTCTCACTTCAGTTCTTGAGTCCACTTGGAGGTTCTTTCTTCCACTTGGAGATTTGGAACCTCTTACTCATCACCAGTCGAATTCCTTGATCCAAGTGTCATTTTGGAAGCTTCCTGGGCATTGACACCTTGAGGAATGACTCTGCCACTTGTCCAAACTCACTCAGCGCAGGTAGCCTTCTTTGCAGTTGACATTCAACGCAGGTAGACAGTGGAGTAGTTGACATTCAGCGCAGATGCTCAGTGGAGCAGTTGACATGATCCAGAATTGCCTTGTTTTTGAGTGTTTTCAGGTGGAGAACTTTTGTGAATTGCTAGTGTTACTTGGCCTTGTTCCTCTAGGGGTAGGAACAACATGTTTAGGGACTTTGGATCCCTTGATTATTGACATTTCATGCTCAGTGATGCCAGGCACAAAAATATCTATAACATACATGGATTCACCTAATCCCAATGATTTGGTGTCAACATTCCCCACCTTAATATGAAGGGATGTTGGTGAGTCCAAGCATCGTTTTGAACCTTTCAAACTTTTCTCTTCCAAGCGCTTTGGTGAAGATGTCTGTAATCTACTCATTTGTGGAACAATGGCATAGATGGACTATCTTGGCCTCAACATGATGTCGAATTAGATAGTATTTTGTATTGATGTGCTTCGTTCGATCATGGAACTTTGGGTTCTTGGCCAACTTTATTGTAGAAGTGTTGTCAATTATGAGAGGAGTTGAATGCATTTGTTTCTCCTGCAAATATTCCAGAATTTTCTTGAGCACACAATTTCCTTTGTTGCTTCAGCTGCTGCCACATATTCTGCCTCAATTGTGGAATATGCTAGAAATGATTTTTTGTGTGACCTCCAAGAGACAACTTCTGATCCAAGATTCATATCATAACCTAAAGTAGATACCCCAGTTTATTTATCTCCATCGAAGTCTGAATCAAAGTATCCAATCAAGCTGAAGTCGCCCACCTATGTATACTTCAGTCCAAAGTCTTGAGTTCACTTCAAGTACTTTAGAACTCTTTTCGAAGTAGACCAATGACCCTCAAAAATCTTTTGCATAAACCTAGATAGGATTCCAACAACAAATGAAATATCTGGTCTCATAGTAGATAGGTAGTTTAGACTTCCTACAAGTTGTCTATACTTTGAGCTTTAAGTTATGCTCCATTGGAGTAGTCAAAGGATTGCACTCAGTCACACCAAACTTGTTGAACAGACCTCCAGTGTACTTCTTCCGTGAGAGGAATATAAAATTTGTATTTTGAGTTAATTTAATACCAATATAGTAGTTAACATATCCAAAGTCTATCATTTCAAAACCTTTCCTCAATTCCTTCTTTATGGATGCAATATAGCTCTCATTGTTCCCTGTCATCAAAATATCATCTACATACACCACAAGATATACAACTGCTTTGCCAACCTTCTTGAAAAACAAATTTGCATCATCAAGATCATAATGTTTGAAGTTGATTTTCATAAGATCATCATTTAAGTTCTCATACCAAGCTTGTGGTGCTTTCTTGAGGCCATACAAGGATTTTACAAGCTTGCATACTTTATGTTCTTGACCCTTCACAACAACTCCTTCTGGATGGGACATTAAATCATTCTGTTTCAAATATCCATTCTAGAAATCATTTTTAACATCCATTTGATGGAATTTCCAACCATTCTGAGCTGCCAAGGCAAAGAGTGTCCGGATGGTAGCCCATTTTGGTGTGGGGGAAAAATTCTCCTCATAGTTTACCCCTTCCTTCTTTGCAATACCTTTTGCCACAAGCCTAGATTTGTGCTTGTCAAGTGATCCATCAAATTTAATCTTTCTCTTATAGACCCACTTGCAACCTATTGGTTTGGTTCCCAATGAAGGATCAATCAACTTCCAAGTGCCATTCTTTATCAATGCATCATACTCTTTTTTCATCACTTCTTTCCATTAATCATGAGAAGTAGTGTCTTTGAAGGAAGTTGGTTCAAATTTTGAAGACAAATTTAGTTCACAATCATAAGAAACATCCATATCAACAGGTGAATCAAAATCGTCTATGTCATCTCCATTATGTCTAGTAGAGCTCCTTGTTCCTATGTTTCCAATCTCATCAGGATGAACACTTTCAAGTGTTTTTGTCAGCCATTTTGGAGGACCTTTGTGAGATGGCCCAGGATACTTAGTTGATTGAGTTGGGGCTGAGTCAAGATTTAGTCTCCCAATTCTGTCAATCATATCACTCAAAGTTTCATATGGATCAGTGACTGGAGCTTCATGTGGGGGAGAAAGTGATTCAGAAGAAGGTTCCACAGATTGATCCAATATAGGAATCCCCCCTTCAAGATGTGGAATATCATTATAAAATTCTTGAAAATACTTTGCATGTCTGAATCTATCTAAGCGATCAAGATGCCACTCAACAACATTGTCAGCCTTGGAATATTCAAGAAATATCACATCTCTAGATACTACAAACTTCGTATTAACTTCATCATAGAGACGGTATGCTTTGGAGGTATTTGAATACCCCAAGAAGATACACTTATGACTCATTGCACCATGTTTGTTTCTTAGTTTCTTAGGTATCAAGGCATAAGAGGTGGAACCAAAGACCCTGAGATGCTTTACCGAAGGAATGTGGCCATATCACATTTCATAAGGAGTCTTGTTTCTAATAGCATGAGATGGACACCTATTCTTTACATAAACAACACATAGAACTGCATCAGCCCAAAACATCAATTTAAAATTCTTGAAAAACATCATGGAACGTGCCATATTTAAGATTGTCTTGTTCATTCTTTCAGCTACTCCATTCTGTTGGGTATTATAACGCACAATTGTTTGATGTTTGATCCCATGCTGGAGAATATAGTTTTCAAATTCATTTGAAGTGTATTATTTTCCATTATCAGTGCGAATAGATCCAATATGAGATTGTGCATCATTTCAATCCATGCAAGAAAGTTCTTGAATGTTTTAAAATCATCATAGTTGTTCTTCAATAAATGAACCCAACACATTCGGGTGTAGTCATCAATAAATGTCATCATATATTTATTTCCATTTGCAGAAGGAACAGGCATTGGGCCACATAAGTCTCAATGAATAAATTCTAGTTTTCTATGTGCTCTGGAATGTGAATAATGAAAATACTGTTTGTTGTGCTTTCCTAAGATACAAGCATCACATTGCTTAAGTTTCCTAGGAAATGTAGGCAAACTAGTAACACCACTTTTCTTCAACATATGAAGGCTTTCATAATTCAAGTGTACAAATCTAGCATGCCATAAACTATTTGATGGAAATGTACCTTCATCATAATGAGAACTATATGTGAATTTCTTTGAACGAACAAAGGTTCCTTTTAGCTCCAAAAGTCTTTCTTCTTCTCTCCCTGTCATGAAAAGTGAGAGATCTGATGCTTTTATGACCTCAACCTTGCCATTAAACATATGAATGGAGTATCCTTGCTGGTGGATGTGGACCAAAGGAAATAAGTTTTTTCTCAACTCCAGGAGATATAAAACATCATGCAAAGGAAATTCTGGAAGACCAAACAGTTTGAGCCTGATGGTGCCAAGCCCTGATGGCTTGAGTTTTGAATTATCTGCAAAGTATACTGCTCCATCAACATTGTCAATAAAATTTTCAAAAAAATATCTTCTAAAAGTCATGTGGAAATTTGTTCCTGAATCAAGCAACCAATCATTTTTCCAAGAAGCAAGTGAAGCATTAAACAAGTCTTCAATTACTCCAATATTGCAATGTGCCACAATATAGTGAGAAGATTCAGGTGGTTTACCTTTCCCTTTGTCATTGGTTTTACCTTTGCCTTCATTTATTTCCTTCTCAATTCTGTCCCAAGGCAACTTACATGTGGATGCATCATGTTCATCTCTATTGCATCTTATGCGATGAAGATCATTTTTTCTCCTTGGAACTGTCTTCCCCCCTTGCCTCTAAAATTCCTTCTTCCTCTTGTAGTTTTTAAACCCGTACAAAAATTACTTGCATACGAATTCTAAAACACATAAAATAAACAATGCCAGAGCATAACACATAAAACACATATACATAGATATTTTTGCCTGGATCCAAAAACCGGGACTACTAGCTTGATTTTTCATTATGTTCCTTTCAATGTTACAATACATATTTATACATGCTGAAGCATCCAATACCATGGGCCGAAAACCATCGCGTCCAAAACCATGGACTGAAAACCATCACGTCCAAAACCATGTGCGAAAACCATGCACAAAATTATAGGTAGGTCTGCCCAACCTAATATAGGGTCCAAAAAAAATTTCCGGGGGTGCTGTCGCAGACCTCGTAGAGGGGGGCTACGCACCCCCCTCAAACCCCCCTGTGACCCCCCCGCTGCGCAATCGACACAACGAAGGGGGGGGTCCGTCCCCCCTCTAACCCCCGGGTTAATTACGTGGGCTAGTCGTGGAAAGAATATAACACAACCCAACATTCTCCCACCTGTTGTTTTCTTTCCAGAGGGGGCCACAGGAGAGCTTAGTCATTTATCCAGCCCTGCAATGCCCATTGTTTCTCTACACCAAGAGAACTTATTAGAGCTCACAGATTTTGTCAATGCACCTGCAGTATTCTTCAAAGTGTCCACCTTTACCAACAACACCTTTTTGTCTTCTATCATATCCCTCATAAAGTGATACTTAACATCGATGTGCTTTGTCTTTGAATGGTAAGCAGGGTTCTTTGCCAAGAAAATTAAACTTTGGATATCATAGTATATCCTTATATCTCCTTGTACTAACCCCATACTTGAACAAAATCTCTACAACCAAACTGCTTCCTTGCTTGCATGAGTGGTTGCCATGTATTCTGCCTCTGTAGTTGATAGTGCCACTACATATTGTTTCTTACTCATCCAATTGACTGCACCTCCAAATAGGTTAAACAAATACCCACTTGTAGATCTTCTCTGATCCAAATATCCAACCCAGTCTGCATCAACAAAGCCATGAATATACAACACTCTGTCTAATCCTGGTCTTCCTTGGTAGCACAAACCATAATCACTAGTGCCACACAAATATCTGAAAACCCTCTTCATTGTTGTCTAGTGCTCCTTCCCTTGTTTTGACATAAACTTGCTCAATACTCCCACTGCATGTGCAATGTTTGATCTAGTACAGACCATTGCATACATCAGACTACCGACTACACTTGCATATAGAACACGGGACATGTCCTCTTCCTCTTCTTGTGTCTTAGGACACTATTCGGCAGATAAATTTACACCTACAGGAATAGGAACCTTCACCGGTTTACTATGCTGCATATTAAACCTCTGCAATATTGTCTCGACATACTTCCTCTGTTTTAACTAGAGCTTCCTCTTTTCCTGATCTCTTTTAATTTCCATGCCCAAAATATAGTTTGCAGCACCAAGATCTTTTAGGTCGAATTTGGAGGACAATTGGGTCTTCAAATCCTAGATAATTTCTTTGTCATTTCCAACCAGCAACATATCATCCACATACAAGACCAGATAAATAACACGGTCACCAATTAATTTAAAATACACACAATGATCTGATTTGCTTCTGGTGAAGCCAAGTCCCCGTATAAATGTATTAAATTTCTGATACCACATCCCTGGTGACTGTTTTAACCCATACAGAGACTTCTTTAACTTGCATACTAGTTCTTTCTTACCCTTCACCGCAAAGCCTTCAGGTTGCTTCATGTAGATCTCCTCTTCCAGATCCCTGTGAAGAAACGTTGTCTTCACATCCATCTTTTCTACCTCAAAATCAAAAGCAGCAACAACAGATAAAAGTAATCTAATAGAAGCTACCTTGGCAACAGGAGAAAAAATATCACCAAAATCAATTCTTGGCACCTGGGAATAACCTTTTGCTACCAACCGAGCTTTGTATTTCTCCACATTTTCTTCTGCATTTTTCTTCTTCTTGAACACCCATTTGCTGCTAATGGGTTTCCTTCTAGCCAGCAACTCCACCAAATCCCATGCCTCATTTTTTTGCAAAGATGCCATTTCATCAACCATGGCCTCTTTCCAGAGTTTCCCATCCTCTGAATCTACTGCTTCCTTCACAGTTCTGGGATCATCATCAGTAATAGATAAAGCAAAATTTGAACAGAAAGCAGATGGACTATACCTTTCTGGCTGCCTTCTTTCTCGAACTGATCTTCTCACACCCAGAGTTTGTGGCTCTTCAATTTCTAATTCTTCCTCCTTAAGCTCAAACTCTATCTTCTCAGGTTCCTTTGGTTGGAATTCATGTTTGATAACATATTTCGCCTCTTTGAACACCACATCTTGGCTATACACAACCTTCCTTGTTATTGGGTTCCAAAGCTTATAACCCTTTAAACCATCCTTATACCCAATAAAGATGCACTTTTCATATTTACTATCCAACTTGGTTATTTTCTCCTTTGGAACATGTACATATGCATCACATCCAAATACCCTCAGATGTGAAAGAGAGGGTTTCTTACTAATCCATACCTTTTGTGGAGTCTTATCCTCCAACGCTGATGAAGGTGATCTGTTGACCAGGTAACATGCTGTCTCCACCGCCTCTGCCCAGAATTCCTGTCCTAACCCAGCACCACTGAGCATGCTTCTTACCCTTTCCATCAACGTCTTGTTCATTCTTTCTGCAACTCCATTTTGCTCAGGTGTGTATGGAGTAGTCTTTTGCCGTGTGTTGACATGGCTAATGTTCGCTATGCCAACAAGGGGAACTAACCCGATCGTAAGCCCTAATTAGGCATGCTTTCATTTGGAATAGCTAGTTCCAACAGGTTTTAAGGGACCCCGTAAACTAATAAATGCGTTGATAGATTGCTTCGGGGTGGAAGGTTTCAATTAAATCAACAAAATAAAAATGCTAACCTCTATGTGTTAAATCCTATCTATAATACTTATAACTACTCTAATATAGTCCTAGCTATCCTAATCAATCCTGTAAGAGCATAATATAGAGGTTTAAACATCATATATATGTTCAGCAGGAGCGTGATAAAGAAGATTAAACATCATGCATAGATTCAAGTCCAAATGAATCAATCACTAAATTCACAGTTGGACAAGACTGTATTAAAGCTAAATTGCAATCCAATCACTCATATAGGAATCCACATTCTTTTATGGAATTAAAACTGTAACTGATGTTTAACTTAGTTTCAAATTAGAGACCATTCACAAGTTAACCATGAAACTGAATCACATTCAATTTAACAAGACTAATAGTGAACTGTAAGTCATCAATATGCATAAATACAAATCACATTTACATTCATGCCAACAACCACACTCTGATCCAAAACATATAAAAGAACAATCAAATAAGTCTGAAACTAAAGGCTCCTTCTTCCCCCAAAACAATCCTCCTTATTCACAATAAAGCAAAACTGTTCTTCTCGAAAATCAAAAGCCCTTTCTCCTCTTCGGAGGTAATACTTATGCAAACGCCCCTGACTCTAGGTCTACCCTACCTCTTCATCTTCCCACTGTTTCAGATATGCAAATCGAGTACACAGAGATAGGATCGTCAGCATGACGGCTGGCACATAGAAAGAATAACGGTCGGATCAATTCCTTTCCTAAGGAAGTGAACAAATGTTGGTAAAAAGGGTGACTGTATGTTGCCTTCCCATAATGAAGACCGGGACAACTCTACTTATGGAATGTACAGGCAAAGCATGGGGTTTTGACCCGGAATGCTTGCGGCTAGACCCTTAACGCAGCGCTTCTGCATACATGGCTCTTCGAATCCCCTCCTGCATCCTTTACTTCTCACTTACAAGGATAGCTATCATTAGCTTGATGATTGTGAACAATAAAACATAAATGTTCAATCAAACAGAAACGCTGCCTTCATTCATTTTATAAACTATGGAACAAGCATGAAAAGGATTTATTCCTGATACATAGTCAACATACAATTTCCCGCTCAACCCATAGGCTTGGCACAATTTTTTGAGGGCTTCTTTTAAATTGCAATCAGGTATCGACCCTTCTGTGGGTCGCAGTACCCATGCCTTCCACTTCCTCGATGTGCAATTACACTATCGGAACTCCACAGGCCTATCTTTTACACTGAAAACCCGATCCCTTTGTAATTTCAGAAAATTTGGAAAACACATGAAAACACAGAAATCCTGCCCTGATCACTCAAGCCGGACCTCAAATGTTATATGTTGGAGTCTATAAATATCGCCGGGTCTGGCCTATCGCATATCGTAATATGCACAAGCCTGGGGCTCCGCCGATCATGATATGCGATAGGGCTTCGGACCCAAAAATATATATATCGTATTTGATAGCTCGGCGGGTCCGCCATATCGTTGTGCGTATTATGTATAAGGCCTGGGCTCTGCCAACACATGATATGCGATTGGGGGCCGGACCCGACAATGTATACAATGCGGTTCATAGTGCCGGCGGGTCCAGAGACTAGGGGCACGCCATATATACATAAACCTTGGACTTAGGCCGATTACAATATGCGATGGGCTTTCGGACCTGAAAATATATATATTGTGGTTCATAATGCCGTCGGGTCCGGGGCCTTATGGCATGCATTATGCGCCCAGATTGAATGCGATAAGCGAAAGAGGGAGGATATACGTATTTTGCGAAGGGTTTCCTTTGT
Organism: Pinus tabuliformis; assembly: GCA_031772625.1. NCBI lineage: Eukaryota > Viridiplantae > Streptophyta > Pinopsida > Pinales > Pinaceae > Pinus > Pinus tabuliformis. The sequence goes on from CM062815.1 coordinate 1,023,140,239, forward strand.
AAAGGGATTATAACGGGACAATGATGTGATGAAGGGTTTTGGAAGCTAGACAAACCCTGATGAGCATATGAATGAAGGGCTTAACAAGGTTATATGTGAGGGATTTGTTAAGGGGCTTTCACCATTTGTGAATGGAATATTTGACTCTTCATAGAGTTAAAATCACTGGGATGAAAAGGATAATTCAGAGAGATGATAGATCAGACTTATAGGGGGCCCATTCAAAATTTGCTATGAGAGCATGTTTTAGTAGGGTGGTAGTTGTGGCCACAACAAATGGTGAACCGCTGGGTGAACCAGTTATCTCTGTTTCCAAATAACCTTCAGATCAATAAAACATTAGGACGTTAAGATAAAATTGAAATGCAAACTATATAGATAGACAAGCATGGGTTCCACTTAAACATTAGCTGCTTTAGGAGGGATAGAGACATAGCTTCTAGTTGTTGATATGATTTTGACATGCATTCTCCAATGGCAGTATTATGGGGCTTATTGACCTTCCTTTACCTATTTCCCACTTTCAAAAATCCCTTTGGGGCCTGTTGTCGCGCGGATTGGCACGACAACGCTCAGACCGGGGGCTGTCACTCTGATCCCCGATCCCTCCGTTTAAGCCTGTCTCCCGTGGCTAAGGGGGGTAGTCCCTGTGAGATGATGAGACTAACTGTCGACCAGTTGGTTGGGAGACACGAGATACGATATAAAAAAGCACTAAAATGATTTGATTAATTGAGCAGACCAGTGCCTTAAGAGATTATTGTTAAAATGATTACTTGTTAGATATAGAAAAATAAACCGTGAGCAGCAATCATTTGTCATCAAAAGGTATCAGCGAAATCACATAACCAAACGATATCCACCGACTGAGAATTTTGAAAAAAGATAAATGCTTTAAACCACCACGAGAATCCTAGACCATTAACTAGATATCATATTCGCATCTCGACTTGAAAAATTCAGATCTTAAGATATAACATGAAAAACAACTGAAACTGGCAAAAATGATTTTCCAAAATTTTTTATGTGATAAAATGAAACCTAAAAACCCTAAACCCTGATAAAAACTGCATAAAGCAAAAATTTTGAAACCCTAGATCAGAGAAAATTGAAACCCTAAGACAACTGATTAATTTACAGATTTGGCCCCTTAACAGCCAGATTCAGCAATAAGAACGGAAATATTTTAACGAAACAAAAATTTCAGATTTGTCACTGTGAAGAATTTCAGAAAATTTCTCATGCAAATCAAATAAATAAACCGAATGATAGACCCAGGATCAAATCCAACTGGGCTCAGCAAAAAATGCTTGCGGGAGTTGGCTGGTTCAGCCGAGAACTTCCCCGAACGCCCACAAAATTCCTTCAAAAAATGTTTTCTGCACAGCTCAAAACAACCGTCAACAAAGAGGGCAAAAATGCTACTAGATCTCAAACAGTAATGGAGATACCTGCCATTACTTCAGAAACCCTAACAGCACCCAAACCCCAGCAAGTGAACAAGATACCTGTGCTCACAATACTCTATAAGAAGCTAATATTAATGGCTGAAAATAACATATGCAAAAAATGAAATGATCTCACAGCATTCCAAGAGAGTAACACCAGCAAGATATGGACCCCAAAGTCTTCCTTTATTAACCAGAAACAGATTTACAAGAGAGATTCTTCAGTCTTAGACTCACAGATCGAATGAATCTGAAATGACCAGCTAAGACCCTATATAAAGGAAATGATCCCAACGGCTAGTTCGAATGATCCATGTAGAAATGATCTCGACCGTTGATGAAGATCAAGACATCTCTTGATCTCATCCGTCGATTTATTCAATTAATTTTTTATTATTATTTTTTAAATTTTTAAATTTTTAAATTTCTTTTATTATTTATTATTTATTTCATTTTTTTAAATTTTTAAAATTTTAAAATTTTTTATTATTTATTATTTTATTATTATTTTTAAAATTTTTAAATTTAATTTTTTTTTTTAATTTATTTCATTTTTTTTAAATTTTTTATTATTTATTATTTTATTATTATTTTTTAAAATTTTAAATTTTTTTTTATTATTTTTTATTTATTCAATTTTTTTAAATTTTTAAATTTTTTATTTATTTTATTATTTTATTTCATTTTTTAAATGGATCATCGAACTAAACCTTTGGAAACATCACCCAGGACCTAGGACTTAGGACTCACGAGGGGATTTAAAACATTTTTCGACCCTCAAGACACATTACATCATGACTTTTACAACTTACATCTCAAGGGGACAAGCCCACTTAACACAGACCCTCATAAATCACCCAGTTCTGCGACACAACTATAATCTAGCATATTAACACACTAGGATTCTCCTAAAGTTCTAATGACAAAATCCATCCCGGCTTTGGGGTCAGGTTTGAAGGAAAACTCTGCCGATCCATGGATCGGTGAGACGAAAAACCTTCCGGGACATAGATTATCATAGAAAGTTAGGTCCACCTAGGCAATTTTACATATATGACTCTGATCTGCTTAGATTATTTACAATTCATACATGCAGACTGGGTTTACAATTGAAATGATCAAGCTGCTGATGACTGTAGGCTGGCACGGACACGTCGTTCAGGTGCTACCCCTTTCTGCCAAGAAAAGAGGGTGTACTGCATGGGAAGTTGACCAGTAGAGGTCAACAGGGCCGTCACTGGTATGTCCACACCTGTTTAGGTGTGTACCTCAGCTCTTTATTTCTCATCAAGCTTGATGTAGACATGTTTTTCTTGCACTTTATATGAGAATTTCAGTGCTATATTTTCATCGATTGAATGGAGTGAAGTCATGGATCGTGCCATATTTTTAAACCGCTTAAGCAAGGTTGGGCTTGCTGTGTCAACTGGTACTCTGAGCCCAACAACAATCCTTACTCTAACCGGCTTCCCAAACAACCTGTCCTTCCAGATTGGCACAAGGACTTGACATTTCATTTCTTTTTAGATAAGTCCTTCCAGTTTCAGGCACAAGGACTAGAGCACAATTAGATTTGCCACAGGGTATGAGACAGTGAGCTTAGCCCATGAAAGGAGGTTTACTTGTGAGTAATAGGTATTGGACCATTTAGTGTGGTGGATGGGGCCAATGCAGAATGACTGTAAACCTTACAAGCAAGTATAGGCTAGGTATGAGTGGGATTTATTTAAATGCAGCATTCCTCCATGCTAGTCCAGCTATAGTTACACATTTTTTGTTTTATAAAGATGCCCCTACATGCTCTAGATATCCAAGTTATCAACAGATCTCACACAGTTCCCAATAGATGCTAATGAGGGGTTTCATTTTGCATTCCACTACTGATTCTCAAGTGCTCATGGGCTGATAGAAAGTTTGTTTGATTTGCGGGGAAATGATGGATTCAGGAACAACATAATCATCAGCAAGTTAATGAGGAAGGGAAAGGCCGAGAGTAGTGAATGAGGGAAAATATGAAAGGTAGAATAAGGCTGGAGGACTACAATCAACTGGCTGAAAAGGAATGTAATTCAAAACAACAGAAAAACAGACTTGGCAGAAAACAAAAGAAAGGACAGAAATACAACTAAACTAACAACAAAATGAAATGAACTCTAACCTACTTAGGAGGTAAATTCCATGACCTTTTTTTCCACAACTTGGAATGGGCTCAGCCATGAGTGTTGTAATTTTGTGTGCTTACCTGTTGGCTCACTCATGAGAGATGAAAAGTAAATAAATTTCTCAATGAAAGATATCACCTCGTCTTCACTTCCGTTTATAAGTTTGTCATGATCCCTTTTGTTAATGGCTACGTTTTTGAGTGTTCTTTCGCAATGTAGGAACTCAAGGATTTGATTATCACCTTCGAACACCTGCCAATTTGAGATGTTATCAGTTACAGATGATCCGAAAATAAATTCAACATAAAATTTATTCTTGTTTAATCTAAGATTAGGCAAAAGTTTCACAGCCATAGAAGCCATCATATCGGCATCAAGGTTATACTTTCAAGGTATGTATGTGACATTGAAAGAATGAAAAATTTCAATAAAACCCCATACCTCATGTTGGTACCTCACCAGGTCTGGCGGACTGCAGTGTATCTTTTTCTTTACCTGGTTAACCATTATCTGTGGGTCATCAAAAACTCTGAGGTTTTTTACATTCCTTTCGATGGCTCTTCTCAGGCCTTTCAATAGGCCTTCATGTTCTGCTGTGTTACTGGTGCGTGTGCATTCCCGCTGGCTGGCCATCAGATGTTGGTTCCCTAGTGGGTCAATGAAAACACTCCCAGCACCTGCACTTTCAAGACAGACAGAGTCATCAAAGTGGAGTGTCTCGAAAATAAACTCTAATGTTATGCTAAAATAACTACTTCCTATGAAATTAGTCCTATCATCTACTATAATACAAGGTAATTCATTAGTTGGATTGTGGTGGTGTTTAATTCTTTCTTCCAACTGTGTGTTTGTCAAAGCCTCCTTGATTGTTTCTACATGGCACTCCCCGAAACAGGTTTCCGTGGCATAAACGTCAAAACTATAATTCCCAAGGATAGAGTTATAGAACATTACAGGTTCATTGGGGCTGTTTGGTTCCGTTACCACGTACTTCATGTATCTTTCCCGATCCACTCTCAGCATATCACTTTTTCCCCTCTGAGGCAACAAAATATGGGACCAATTAGTTGAGAAATATCCATTTAGATTTGATGACCAGTCCCTACTAAGCAACATTCCATAAGCCTTGGGTATATCCACTACCACTATATCAATGACTTGAGTGTATTGAGGTTTGGCAGCCATCCGAATCAACACATCTTTCAGCTCCCCAATAACTCTCACATTCGTTCTGTCCAACTGCATAATTCAAGTTTTAGTTTTATCAGGTATTTCCTGAAGTCTCTTAGCAACAACGTAAGGCATAACAGTGGATGAGGCGCCAGAGTCTACCAAGAAATTATGCACATTTATGTTGAAGATTTCGAATGTGATAAGGAAGGGTGGAGTCATAGATTTTGATTTCCTCCCTATCATGGCTGCACTAACATCTCGGGGCTTTTGATTCATTTTAGATAACGTGGTGTCCATAGCTGATGGTATTTGGGCTGCGCTAGTGGTACTAAAAGTTTTGGACATTGGCTTCTTGGTTTGGGTGCTTGAGGTGGTGGGGGTTTTGCATTTCCACTCATTCATAGCTCTCAACAACAAATCTCTTTGCTGCGTTAATTTTAACAAGTCAAAATATGTGATATTAGTCCTAGACTTCTTGAGATCATCCACAATATTGTAATCAATGTTATAAACAGGATATGGTAGAGTAAACATACCTATTTTTCCATTCTTAGATGGGAGTTTACCATCTTGAGTAGCCTTTGTTGCAGTGGGAGATGCATTTTCTTTCTTTGGGTGACTTGCAACAGGGGCATTCTTGGATTGACCACCAGGTCTACTATTCTCGACAGGAACTTTGGGAGCGGATGCTTTCACAGGGAAAACATCTTGCTTTGTTTAGTCTAAGGGCTTTATCGCATCAGGGAGCGGGCCTTTACTTCCCATGTGGATTTCATTAGCGTTGATTTCTACAGTGTTATCTTCTTCGTCGTCATTCTCATCACTATGGAAATCCCACAACACATTAATTTGGGTTTCCTCATCCGAGGGTTCTTCTACCTGGTATTCCTCCTCGTCTCCTTGTTCTGGTTCGAGCTCCAGTATAGGTTATTCTCTATTAAGGAGCGATCCAATAAGAGCAAACTCTTCTGTGTTTAAAGCCCCTTCATTAGGTGGAGTAGGCGATGCAAGTTGACCATGAACACCTTCTATTTTCTTACGATAGAAAGGCTTGAAGGGCTTTCTGTTGTTATAGTCTCCTCCATTACCACTAGTACTCTCTCCATGATTCCTTTTCATATCAATGACTGTGTTTGTTAGTTTCTTAATGATCTGATGCAACCCTTCCACATCCGTGGTGTCCTTTTCTTTAGTTTCAGCCCCTTTGTTATCATTTCCATTATTCTTCTTGGATGTCTAAGAGGCTTTCTTTTCTCCAATTGTAGGGTGGCATGCTGTAAGACTGAGCATTTCATTCTCGACCTTTACTGCTTCATCGATAGCACCTTGTAAGGTTTGCACATTACTCCTTTTAACCCACATCGCTGTAGGGACAGGGAGAGCAGAGACATAGAACTCCATGAGCACTTCCTTAGTAGGTCTAGTGGTGGCTGGGATTCTGTTGAACAAGGTGTTGAACCAAATGTTAAAATCCTTAACCTTCTCTTTGGTTTCCATTTTCAGACGGGATAATTCTAAAACTAAGGCGCAGGTGTTTTGTCATCACCAAACTTGTCTAAAAAGGCTTGCTGAAAAGCATCCCAAGAGGTGATTGACCCTATTCTCAAATTGAAATACCATGTGGAGGCTGCACCAGTCAAATTAAAAGAGAATAGGTGGCACACCACATCTTCATCGGCGACCCCGAACCTACGCAAGGCTAGGAAGAAAGAGCGAATATGGTTATTAGCAGTATCTCCCCGCTTAGGGTCGAAATTTGGTAACACTCTTTCCACATTTTTGGGTAAGGGATGCTGCTGCCCAGGTACCGCTACAACATCTTGCACAAGCCAAGGAGGGAGTGTTCCTGGAGGAGGTGGGGGTTGATTCCCACTCGGAGGAGGAGGTGGAGGCTGATTCCCACCTGGAGGAGGAACGTTGGCCATATTATGTATAGGGAAGTTTTGGTTGGAGGATTCTTCATTAGGGTTCTCAAAATCAAGTGAGGAGTTGCCTTTAGAAGGGGAATCCTCAGGAATTTCTTCCTAAGGGGTGTCGATACTTTGCAAGGATTCTAGCACAATATCTTCGAGAGAAGTGGCTGCAGATGTATCTCCTTGGCTTTCTATTAGTTGTTGGAGGTAAAGAGTGAAAGATGGGAAGTTGAGAGAGGGAACGAGCGTAAGCCCGAGTAAGTGTTCTGACTGGTTGTTCTTGAGTGACAGGATACTCCCACAGTCTCTCTTCCTTGGGTGACCTAGAAACAGGACTTAGAGGGGTCTGTGTTTCTTCACAATGAGGTTCTTTCAAATGGGTGGAGTGGTCTTTTCGGCCTCTAAGATACATACATTAATCCTTTTGAATCCATGCGTGGCACTTATAGATGAAATCTTGAAAAGCTGGGGACGGAGGTTCAGGCCCTCCTTCTAGCACCAATTTGTTGACATGGCTAATGTTCGCTATGCCAACAAGGGGAACTAACCCGATCGTAAGCCCCAATTAGGCCTGCTTTCGTTTGGAATAACTACTTCCAACGGGTTTTAAGGGAACCCGTAAACTATTAAATGTGTTGATAGATTGCTTCCAAGTGGAAGGCTTCAATTAAATCAAAAAAATAAAACAACTAACCTCTATCTGTTAAATCCTATCTATACTACTTCTAACTACTCTAATCTAGTCCCATCTATCCTAATCAGTCCTACAAGAGCATAATACAAAGGTTTAAACATCATATATATGTTCAGCAGGAGTGTGATAAAGAAGATTAAACATCATACATAGATTCAAGTCCAAATGAATCAATCACTGAATTCACAATTGGACAAGACTGTATTAAAGCTAAATTCAATCCAATCACTCATATAGGAATCCACATTCTTTTATGGAATTAAAACTACAATTGATGTTTAACTTAGTTTCAAATCAGAGAGCATTCACAAGTTAACCATGAAACTGAATCACATTCAATTTAACAAGACTAATAGTGAACTGTAAGTCATCAATATGCATAAATACAAATCACATTTACATTCATGCCAACAACCACACTCTAATCCAAAACATATAAAAGAACAATCAAATAAGTCTGAAACTAAAGGCTCCTTCTTCCCCCAAAACAATCCTCCTTATTCACAATAAAGTGAAACTGTTCTTCTCGAAAATCAAAAGCCCTTTCTCCTCTTCGGAGGTAATACTTATTCAAATGCCCATGACTCTAGGTCTACCCTGCCTCTTCATCTTCCCACTATTTCAGATATGAAAATCGGGTACACAGAGATAGGATCGTTAGTGTGACCGCTGGCACGTAGAAAGCATAACGGCCAGATCGATTCCTTTCCTAAGGAAGTGAACAGATGTTGGTAAAAAGGGTGACTGTATGTTGCCTTCCCATAATGAAGACCGGGACAGCTCTGCTTACAGAATGTACAGGCAATGCGTGGGGTTCTGACCCGGAATGCTTGCGGCCATACCCTTAACGCAACGCTTCTGCATACATGGCTCTTCGAATCCCCTCTTGTGTCCTTTACTTCTCACCTGCAAGGATAGCTATCATTAGCTTGATGATTGTGAACAATAAAACATAAATGTTCAATCAAACATAAACGCTACCTTCATTCATTTTATAAACTACGGAACAAGTGTGAAAAGGATTTATGCCTGATACACAGTCAACATACAATTTCCCGCTCAACCCATAGGCTTGGCACAATTTTTTGAGGGCTTCTTTTAAATCGCAATCGGGTATCGGCCCCTCTGCGGGTCACAGTACCCATGCATTCCACTTCCCCGATGCGCAATTACACTATCGAGACTCCACAGGCCTGCCTTTTACACTAAAAACCCGATCCCTTTGTAATTTCAGAAAATTTGGAAAACACATGAAAACACAGGAAATCCTGCCCCGATCGCTCAAGCTGGACCTCAAATGTTATATGTTGGAGTCTATAAATATCGCCGGGTCTGGCCTATCACATATCGCAATATGCACAAGCCTGGGGCTCCGCCGATCGCGATATGTGATAGGGCTTCGGACTCGAAAATATATATATATATATATATATATATATATATATATATATATATATATATATATATATATATATATATATATATTGTATTTGATAGCTCAGCGGGTCCGCCATATCGCTGCACATATTATGTATAAGGCCCGGGCTCCGCCGATACGCGATATGCGATTGGGGGCTGGACCCGACAATGTATACAATGCGGTTCATAGTGCCAGCGGGTCCAGAGGCTAGGGGCGCGCCATATATACATAAACCTTGGACTTAGGCCGATTGCAATATGCGACGGATTTTGGACCCGAAAATATATATATTGTGGTTCATAACGCCGTCGGGTCCGGGGCCTTATGGCATGCATTATGCACCCAGATTGAATGCGATAAGCGAAAGAGGGAGGATATACGTATTTTGCGAAGGGTTTCCTTTGTAAAGGGATTATAATAGGACAATGATGCGATGAAGGGTTTTGGAAGCTAGACAAACCCCGATGAGCATATGAATGAAGGGCTTAACAAGGTTATATGTGAGGGATTTGTTAAAATTGGCAACCAGGGAAAAACTTCATGTGGGTCATCTTATTCATGGCTGATAATATTTTTATTAGATTCCTCTCGTCGAGAGGTGTAGGATTGATATAAAGATCATCCGATTCTAATAAGTATTCATGGAGATATGAATTTATTTTGATTATGGACTTATTATCAAGCCGACCTACAACTCATGTAGGCTCACAAGCCCAAGAGTCGCATCTATTCACCAACCAACGTTGTGTATAAATATAAGAGGACATTTCCTCATTTAGATTCACTCATCTCATCACATCTCTCTCTCTCTACTGCGCAGATATGAGTCTCTTCTCTACTGCGCTGAAATGGGTCTCTCTCTCTCACACGTTTGAAGCCGGAAACTGCTGAAACTGAAGTTGCAACTGCAGAAGTAAAGATTGACTTGCGTGGCCTAGAAGATCTCCTCTTTGGAACTGCGCTGTAGGTTCATCTGAACCTCCTTTGAAAGCTGCAACTTTTGGTGGTGGAATGAAGTCAATCCGACGAACGGTTTGCAAGATATCGACTGCCCTAGTTTGAAGCCGGAAACTGCTGAAATTGAAGCTGCAACTGCAGAAGTAAAGATTGACTTGCGTGGCCTAGAAGATCTCCTCTTTGGAACTGTGCTGTAGGTTCATCTGAACCTCCTCTAAAAGCCGCAAATTTTGGTGGTGGAATGAAGTCAATCCGACGAACGGTTTGCAAGATATCGACTGCCCTAGTTTGAAGCCGGAAACTGCTGAAACTGAAGCCGCAACTGCAGAAGTAAAGATTGAATTGCGTAGCCTAGAAGATCTCCTCATCTGAACTGCGCTGTAGGTTCATTTGAACCTCCTCTGGAAGCTGAAACTTTTGGTGGTGGAATGAAGTCAATCCGACTGTCGGTTTGTGAGATATGGTCTGCCCTAGTTTGATAATGAAGCCGCTAATGCTGATGCTACTGATCTAGGGTTTGCTACTGCTGATATGAATCAGATTTATTGTACTATTTCTCTCTGCTGAATTATTGAAGATAAAAGAAGATTTGATCAAAGGGTTTCCCCACACATTGTGGGGTTTGTCCCTGGCTAGCCGTCACACCTTGTGTCTCTTGTCTTGGCTTGTTTTTTGTCGATCGTTTAATGTTCTATCTGCACTTTACTTTATGTACATGTGATTGCTAATCGTGGAATATAATAAGAAAAAGAAGTAAACTGTTATAAGCATAGAACATACCATAACTTAACATGGTATCAGAGCTGAGGTGAAGACAAATCCTGAGCAAGAGCAAGAGCAATCATCGAAGAGAATATTGGCAAGGCTATCCTAAAAGAACTATGGGGTCCTCAACTCTCTTTCCTACTGAAGACAAGCTCCGTGAGAAAGCTGACTATCACGGATGGAAGATGTCTATTGATCTAACCCTTGACAATCAAGGAGTGTTGGATCATGTGAGAGGCAATATTGTTGAGCCTCCATCAAATGCATCCGCTGCTGCCTGGAACAAATTAAAAAATGGATAAGTCAAAACAATAGAAGATCATCCGGGACTCTATCGACAAGCACTTGGTGGCCTACATCTCTAAACTGGACACCTCCAAGGAAATCTACAATAGACTGGTGAGTTTCTTTAAAGTTAACTGGTGAGTTTCTTTAAAGTTAATGATGCAAATCAAGTTTTGTTTCTTAGAAATAAGCTGAGGGAAATCAAGAAGGGTAAAGATGAAAGTATGCAAGCATACTTCTTAAGAATCACCGAGATCAAGAACGATCTCCTATCTATTGGGGAAACTATTACTGACAGAGAAATGGAACTCACAACTCTTGAAGGATTACAATCTGAATGGTATGTGTTCAGGACTACTCTTCTGAACTATAATGTAATTCCTGGTTTCGAGGAATTAATGGCTAGATGCATTCAAGAAGAAACAAGGGAAGAAGTGTAAGAAATGCCCATGCCTAAAGGTCCTCCTGCTGCCTTTTCTTTTCATGCAAAGAAAAGAAATAATTCCGGGACTAAATCAAAAGGAAAGGCTGGACCTAAGGCTAGAAGAAAATGACGATGTTACATTTGCGATAAAGCACGTCACTATGCAAGGGAGTGCCCTGATAGAAAGGACTCACTCTAGGACGATGATCAAAATCCCTCTGATGGCAATCAAAGGAATGACAAATTCAACAGCAAAGGTAAGAGGAGAGTTGGGAATCAAGGAAGAGGACAAGCATTCAAGAAGGCCAGAAATTCTAGGATGTATTAAATGCACCTGACCTCAAAAAGAACCTAGTGTCCATCTCGGGAACGGAAGACAAAGGCTACAAGGTAACCTTCAGCAATGGCAAGGTATGTATATGGAAAAATAATGTTAAAGATGCCTTTACTCTTGGGTTTAGTGATTCATTATATCAGGTCGATGGAAGTCTGCTAGGTGTCATGTCTTATGACACATCTCTTCAGTCCGAACTTTGGCATTAGAGGTTTCCCCCCTTCATTATAAAGCTATACTCGGTGTAAGACAAATGGTGATAGGGATGCCCGAATTTTGAATAGAGAACAAAGGTGTATGTCTAGGATGTGCTGAAGGAAAGCTCAAAAGGGGACCATTCCCCTCAAGCCAAAGCAAGACCTCTGATATATTACAATTGGTTCACTCAGGCATACCTGAGGTTGGCATTAAGAGGGAGAGTACTACACCACATACTCCTGAGTAGAATGGTGTGGTGGCAAGGAAGAACCGCACGATGATGGAAGCTGTCTGGGCCATGCTACATGATCAAAGACTTCTGATGTTTCTATGGGCTGAAACTACAATCACCGTCGTATACGTACAAAATTGATGCCCTCATCAAGCATTGGGTTCCAAGACTCCTAAAGAAAAGTTCACCGCAAGGTGAACAATCTTTCGACTTTGAGGAGCTCTCAAGAAGCCAACACCAGGGAACCGAAAGAAAAGGATGATGAATCAATGCCTGATGTAGAAGAACCCATGGATCTGATAGATTCTCATCCACATGAGCCTTCCTCTTCTAGGAAGAGGCCTTCATGGCTTAGGGGGATACTTGATGATGTTAAAGGACATGCTGCACCCTGAGGAACCTTCCGTCAAAGTAAGAAACTTAATAGGTAACAAGGATACCTGACCATCATGAGCACGATCATACAAAATGAGCCTTCGTCATTCTCAGATGCCGTCAAGCATCAATTATGGAAGGATGCTATGACCGTAGAATATGAGTCTATTATGGAGAATGATGTCTGGGAAGTAGTTCCCAGACCCTGGACAAGACAATTGTTACTTCAAAATGGCTTTACAAGATAAAGCATGCAGCAGATGGAAGCACGGAAAAGTATAAGGCTCGTTTTGTTGCTCGAGGTTTCTCCCAAAAGGAAGGTATAGACTATGATGAGATATTTGCACCTGTTACTAGATACATGACCATCCGCTCGATCATAGCCCTTGCCGCTTCTCAAGGATGGAACCTACATTAGATGGATGTCAAGACTGCGTTCTTGCATGGCTTGATCAAAGAAGAGGTCTACGTGGAGCAACCCGAAGGATTTGAGATTTATGATCGAAAATCTCATGTATGTAGGTTGAAGAAAGCTCTCTATGGGCTGAAGCAAGCACCCCGAGCATGGTATGAGAGGATCGATAGCTACTTGATGAAGCTGGGATTCACTAGGAGTGAAGCTGATCCTAACCTTTACTTTAAGGTTGAAGATGACAAGTCTCTCATACTGGTGTTGTATGTGGATGACCTCTTTCTAACAGGTGCAAACCCTCTCATTCACAAATGTAAGAGGGAGATGGCTTCTGAATTTGAAATGAAGGACCAAGGACTTGAAGTGTGGTAGAAGCCAAAGGAAATTTTCCTATCTCAAGGGAAATATGTGGTAAATATATTGGAAAGATTCGGTATGATGGACTGAAAGCCTGTGACTACCTCGAGGATCTTAACTTTTATAAGTTATATGGTAGTGATGTCGGACTAGACTTGGGAAATGCCTCTGAGTTTCAAAAACTCATTCGCATTGATGTTCTTGGTGAACCTTCGTCCGAACATATGTTTTGCAGTTAGCATTGTGAGCTCATATTTGGTTGAGCCTCATTGGATTGATGCCAGGAATCTTCTGAGATGTCTTCAGGACACAATCTCTCATGGATTAAGATACACTGCCGGAGATGTGAGACTACTTGGATATACTGATGTTGATTGGGCAGGCAGTGTGGTGGACCGTAAGAGCACTTCCGGGTGCTGTTTCACCTTGGGATCTGCTTCGATATCCTGGATGAGCAAGAAGCAGAAGTCAGTGGCTTTGAGCACCGCCGAAGCAGGATATATTGTTGCTAGCATAACCTCGTGTGAGGTAGTCTGGTTGCGAAAGCTCTTCAGTGAGCTGTTTGGATTTACATTGGATACCACTATGATTCTCTATAACAACCAGAGGTGGGATTCGATTATTGAGGAATCCCATATTCGTCGATTGCTCCAGTAGATAGACATCATCTTGGATATGGTAAGTTGATGAGCAAGGAGGCTCCATCGCATTAAGATGATGTACAGGTTGATACACCTTGTCAAAGCCCCGAGGAAAGATCTAATCTGTGATTTTCCCAAACGACTTGGAGTCGGTAAGAAACCCTTGTACAAGGGTCCTGCATGTTGCATACATTGAGCTCTGGGAGCTCTGAGGGCTTGCGGTTATTACTGGAGCAACATATGACCACAGGGTGACTCACCCTCCCCTGGTGGTGCACACTGGAACAAGATGATTTGCTCTCTTGTGGGACAAGATGATTCGCTCTCTTGTGGAACAGGATGATTCGCTCTCCTGTGTAGCAGGATGATTAGTTCTCCTGTGAGGCCTGGATTGATGTGTTCTACATGGCGATTGTAGCAGGATTGATGTATTCTCCTGTGAGGCCTGGATTGATGTGTTCTCCATGCCGATTGTAGCAGGATTGATGTGTTCTCCTGTGAGGCCTGGATTGATGTGTTCTCCATGGCGGCCTGGATTGATGTGTTCTCCATGGCAATTGTAGCAGGATTGATGTGTTCTCCTGTGAGGACAGGATTGATTAGTTCTCCTGTCGAGGCATCCTACCCATGCAGTCTGGGACTCATGGGAAGTACCTCTCATCTGATCAATGAGCAGGGAAATGAAGTTAGGGACCATAGTAGTACCGATGGACGCATCGTTGTAACTACCGTACTCCCTATGCTAGGATGACCTCCATTGATATGGGATCAATGGTACTGGTCTGGGACCAGTGGTAGGAGTTGTACCATACTATGACGCTGACTTCGGGTTGGTTGAGACTGGTCTGGGATCAGTGGTACATACTCTGAGACTGACTTTGAGTCAGTGGAGGATGATATTGGTCTGGGACCATTGGAGTTGTACTCACTATGACGCTGACTTTGGGTTGGTTGAGACTGGTCTGGGACCAGTGGTACATACTATGAGACTGACTTTGAGTCAGTATGATACATCCTTGATCATTTCTTCTTCTTCATAATTCAGACAAAAGCAGAGCAGAACAGAACAATGCAAGAGCAGAGCAGAACAGAGCAAAATAGTACAGATCAGTGCAGGGCAGAACAAGACAAAGCAGAACAGGCAGAATAGAGCAGAGCAAGGCAAGGGTCAGGCTGTACAGGGCAGTGCATTTGATGGATGAATAGTAACGACCGATAGACAGATTGTAGATGAAGTTCTCCATGGTTGAGAGGGAGTGTTAAAATTGGAAACCAGGGCAAAACTTCATGTGGGTCATCTTATTCATGGCTGATAATATTTTTATTAGATTCCTCTCGTCGAGAGGTGTAGGATTGATATAAAGATCATCCGATTCTGATAAGTATTCATGGAGATATGAATTTATTTTGATTATGGACTTATTATCAAGCCGACCTACAACTCATGTAGGCTCAGAAGCCCAACAGTCGCATCTATTCACCAACCAATGTTGTGTATAAATATAAGAGGACTTTTCCTCATTTAGACTCACTCATCTCATCACATCTCTCTCTCTCTACTGCGCAGATATGAGTCTCTTCTCTACTGCGCTGAAATGGGTCTCTCTCTCTCACACGTTTGAAGCCGAAAACTGCTGAAACTGAAGCTGCAAATGCAGAAGTAAATATTGAATTGCGTGGCCTAGAATAACTCCTCTTTGGAACTACGCTGTAGGTTCATCTGAACCTCCTTTGAAAGCTGCAACTTTTGGTGGTGGAATGAAGTCAATCCGATGAACGGTTTGCAAGATATCGACTGCCCTAGTTTGAAGCCGGAAACTGCTGAAACTGAAGCTGCAACTGCAGAAGTAAAGATTGACTTGCGTGGCCTAGAAGATCTCCTCTTTGGAATTTCACTGTAGGTTCATCTGAACCTCCTCTGAAAGCCACAACTTTTGGTAGTGGAATAAAGTCAATCCGATGAACGGTTTGCAAGATATCGACTGCCCTAGTTTGAAGCCGGAAACTGCTGAAACTGAAGCCGCAACTGCAGAAGTAAAGATTGACTTGCGTGGCCTAGAAGATATCCTCATCTGAACTGCACTGTAGGTTCATCTGAACCTCCTCTGGAAGCTGAAACTTTTGGTGGTGGAATGAAGTCAATCCGACTGTCGGTTTGTGAGATATGGTTTGCCCTAGTTTGATAATGAAGCCGCTAATGCTGATGCTACTGATCTAGGGTTTGCTACTGCTGATATGAATCAGATTTATTGTACTATTTCTCTTTGCTGAATTATTGAAGATAAAAGAAGATTTGATCAAAGGGTTTCCCCACACATTGTGGGGTTTGTCCCTGGCTAGCCGCCACACCTTGTGTCTCTTGTCTTGGCTTGTTTTCTGTCGATCGTTTAATGTTCTATCTGCAGTTTACTTTATGTACATGTGGTTGCTAATCGGTGGAATATAATAAGAAAAAGAAGTAAACTGTTATAAGCATAGAACATACCATAACTTAACAGGATTTGTTAAGGGGCTTTCACCATTTGTGAATGGAAGATTCAGCTCTTCATAGAGTTAAAATCACTGGTATGAAAAGGATCATTTAGAGAGATGATAGATTAGACTTATAGGGGGCCCATTCAAAATTTGCTATCGTAGCATGTTTTAATAGGGTGGTAGTTGTGGCCACAACACTGTGCTATACCACACTTCTTACAGAATTCTTCAAATTCCTTACTGCGAAACTCTCCACTGTTATCTGTCCTCAACACCTTTATCTTCTTCTCTGTCTGGTTTTCAACCAGAGCCTTAAATTCTTTAAACCTGTCAAAGACTTCAAATTTCTCCTTAAGGAAATATATCCATGTATTCTTTGAGAAGTCATCTATAAATGATACATAGTACACAAACTTACCCAGTGATGGAACCTTCACAGGTCTAAACACATCACTGTGCACAAGCTCTAATATATGTTTTGCCTTCTTACCACCGGAGGGGAAACTCACCCGATTCTGCTTCCCATATACACAATTTTCACAAAAATCAAAATCCAGAGAGCTATTACTCATACCTTTTACCATATTTACCATGAAGCATTTGAAGTCCCTTCTCTCCAATATGTCCAAGCCTTTGATGCCACAGCATGGTCTTCTCTCCAGAGACCACTAGATTTTCTGCTCCACTTTGAGGAACCAAAGAATTGTTGCACCCATCAACAACAGTGCTACCTTGCAGCTTGTACAAAGTTCCAATCCAAAATCCTTGCATCAATATTAGTGCTCCACGAACCATCTTGCAGGTATCCTTCTCGAACACTGTTTTTACACCTGCATTCCAACTTGCTTATAGAAATCATATTTCTGGCTAATGCAGGAATATGCAGAACACCCGGAAGTGTTATAAACCTTCCACCTTGCAACTTCAACTTTACTTTTCCGTGACCAACGATTCTAGCCTTCCTATCATCCCCTAAGAAGACGTCACCACTATCGTATTTCTCATACTTGCAGAACCAGTCTCTATGGGGAGTGAAGTGAAAGGATGCACTTGAGTCAATCAACCATGCCTCATGATCTACATGTGTACTTGAAGAAGCCAAGTACACATCCCCACCTTCATCTGAGGGGGTTTTTGCCTCTACAGAAGGAGCATCATCAGATTCCTTTCCTTTGTCAGGAGCTTTAGATTTACAGTCCCTTTTGTAGTGCCCTTCCTTTCCACATTTCCAACACACCACCTTTACGAGTTTTCTTAGAGATTTAGACCTCCCTCTAGATTTATATCTCCCACTCAATGAATTATTTTTGTTTCCATTCTGGGACCGTCCTCATATAGACAAGGCATAACCATTATGACTCTCCATATTTTTCCATCTCATCTCCTCCGTCAACAAGGATGAGACTATTTGATCAAACTGCAAGGCAATTGCATTGCTACCTATTTCAATAACTAGACTATCCCACGAATCTGGTAGAGAACACAACAAACTAATGCACTTATCTTCATCTGAAATTTTAATATCAACAGACAATAACTGACTTACACAACATTAAATGCATTCAGATGCTCTGTCACCGAGTCTCCATCTTTCATCCTCAGGTTATACAAATTTTTCCATAGGAACAGTTTAGTCACTAGAGACCTAGATTGGTACAAAGTCCCTAACTTGTCCCACAAAGCCTTCATCGTAGCTTTCCTTGATACATTCAAAAATACTGAATCTGAGACACATAATTGTATTATGCTTTTTGCCTTCCGATCCAACTTATTTGATTCTTCATCAGACACTCCCATTGGTTTAGTACTTGAATCTACCGCGATCCAATGATCTTTATCCACCAACAGATCCTCCATCTTGAGTTTCCACAACTCAAAACTCTAACCATTAAATTTCTCGATCTTTATCTTTCCACTGCTTGCCATCTTCTTTCACCACCAGAATTGATCCCACAGATCTCCCACTGAACAGGGTCTACCATAGGCCCGAGTGAAACCCATCAGCAACAAAGGCGTCCCCTTGAAGCCAAAATAGCTTCGATACCACATGTAGGTTTTAACCCCATACAAAAATTACTTGCATACGAATTCTAAAACACAGAAAATAAACAATGCGAGAGCATAACACATAAAACAAATATACATAGAGATTTTCCCCTGGATCCCAAAATCAGGACTACTAGCTTGATTTTTCATTATGTTCATTTCCATGTTACAATACATATTTAGAAATGCCGAAGCATCCAATACCATGGACCAAAAACCATCACGTCCAAAACCATGTGTAAAAACCATGGACCGAAAACCATCGCACCCAAAACCATGGGCGAAAAACATGCACAAAACCATAGGTAGGTCTGTAGAGCATTGGAAAGGTATGTTTTAACGAATAACTTAGTGGTGTTTCAAGCAATAGTTGTAACCTTTTCTTTGTTATAAAATAGGAAAATGTAATGAGAATGAGCACGAATGACCCAATCACTAATAGTTATCTTCTCTATGCAGGAAAAGACAAAAGTAGGAAGGCGCGGTGCAAAACGAGAGTTCCATGAGGAGATAACGACTGTCCCTCCAAAACTAAATAAAATCCAGACCAGGGCGAGTAAATCAAGGAAGATCAATCCGGGACGAGATGAAGGACTGTTAGTTCGGAAGGCTAGGCAGAGAAAAGAGAGGAGTTAACAGTTTAACAGATCCCTCAGGATCTTTGATCCTGAGGGATCGTTACTTTCAATTATTTTGTTGTATAGTTAACTCCGCCATTACTTGTATAAAAAGGGGCAGCATCGAAGACTTAAGGGACTTTTTTGATTATCTTGTATCTTTACTTTCTGTTTACAGACTTCACAGTCAGTTAAACTCAGACTATCGAGTCTCTTTGAGACTTAGTTTTGCTGTACTATCATTGATGCGTTAATATAATATATTTGGTATTACTTTCTCTCTGCATCTGAAGTAAGCTACGGCGGTGTGCCATTGGAAGCTAAGGGCCCGGCTCCAACGGACACTGGCTGATTGTATCATTACAGTTTGGCTTTGTGTGGTTTGTTTATTGCTCTTAATAATCTGATATACTTACATGCTGTTCCATACTCGTTCATCAGTAGTTTTCCTTTTGTAAATCTTTGTAACAAGTTTACATCATATTTCCAGAATTGTTCACATAACATTGCTCTGAGTTGTTCACTTCTGTTACAGAATTTATAAGTGGAATGTTTTAGCTACATATGGTTGGAGTGACGATCATAAGAAGATGGAATTAACGTTGTGTGCGGACCACTGGTGATCATTTCAGATTATGTGTACATATGATTGACGTTTCCTGTTTATGGTGATTTGTTGTTACATTTTGATTAAGCTGTCTACTTTTGTATATGATTGACGTTTCCTGTTTATGATGGTTTGCTGTTCCATTTGATTAAGCTGTCTACTTGTACAAAAGATTTCTCTTTCTTTGTATATAAGTTGGTGCCAAGAATTGAGAGTGTTGAACTCGCGAGACTTAGTTTCTTTACTGCCGTTCCATTTCTGAATTGCCGTTCCTTTTTACTTGCATTCATTGGTTTGGTGTGGGAGGAGGATCAAGGCTGTCGTGAGACACAGCAGACGCTATTATGCTCCCAGATCCATGATCCATACTCTAATTCCTTTTCCTTTATCAGTTTCTAGAGGGATGGGTTACTATTTCCGTACCCTTGACTGGTAAGGTTGCTGTGTGTGATTTCTTTCTGCAAAAGTAATTTAGCCATAGCTTAGCATCCGTTTACTCTTGTATTTCTTAGACCTATACTACTAAGCATTACTCTGACAAATAGCCTCAAATTGAGATACCCTTTGCAATAACAAAACGCTCCCGGATTGACTTGTAATGTGAGATAACTAGAGGTGAAAAAGGCCCTTGTTACAGCTCTACATTTTGGCGCCGTTGCCGGGGAAAGGGTATAGCCATTTGTCTTTTAAACAGGGTAGTGTACGAATCTGCTAGGGGAGAGTTGGATTTTAAAAATGAAAGGTAAGAACCTGCGTGCGGAGCATGTAAAAGCCCTGCTCCACCGTTCGCTTTCCTAGCAGAATTGATTGGTTAAATAGGATTTAGCAGTTTAATTGGAGTGCATGACTAAGCAGAAAAAGCCTGAGAAAGATCAAAAGCCTCCACCCAAAGCCAAGGGGCCGGTGACCCTTGGACGAACGACCTTCATAGACGAAATCTATAAGAAAGCCGACTCTCAGCCATCGGTAGGTTATAAGAAAATCACTTCTAAACAGCCTACTAGTTCCCTTCAGGCCTCGGGATCACCATCTGAAGCCTTTGCTGAAGTGCACAGTCAAACAGAGGAGCAGGACTTTCAAGAAATTGAAAATTTGACTCCTGGACTATTGCACGAAGGGAATCTTAGTAACCTTTGCGAAGGAGGAGGAGAAACAGGGGAAATCGGGGAACCTAGATCTCCTATTGGACCAAACCAACCTTTAAATAGCCCGGATAAAGGAAGCGCTGCAAAAATCCTCGTTGAAGGAATTCATTCACCTCAGACAGTTGGGACCATCATTATCCCTGATAAAGGGAGTGCTATCAAAACCATCCCTGTTAAGACTACCTCTCCTCAACCAAGGAACACTCTCTTGGAAATTCCTGAAGATTACTGGCATATATTCGATCCCATGGCGCAGAATCAGCCAAACGCCCAGACCTCCACATTGCAATATCCTATAGTAGATTCTGCAACAAATGCGCCCATGAAAGCTATCCCTCTCCAGCATATCCCCACATTTCATGGCCTTACATCAGAAGATCCGGATGCATTCTTGTTCGAATTTGATGTATTATGTAGAGGATACGATTACACCACCGATCCCCAGAAACTAAAATTGTTCCCCTCCACATTAAAAGGGGCTGCGTTAAGATGGTTTATGGGCTTAGGTGGTGGGGTTATTAACAATTGGGATCAAATGAAAGAAGCCTTTTTAAAGAAATATCAGGATTACTGTAGGTCAAGAGAACTAAAAGATGAAATCTTTCAAATGTCAGCCAGACCAAACGAAACTCTAGAAGAATATGTGGAACGTTTTCAATATAACTTGCAAAGATCTCCCTATGCATCGTTACCTCTGCCTGATAACGTGTTGAAAACCGCATTAATTAGAGGTATGAAAGAACAATGGATTGAAACGTTGAATATTATGGGGAAAGGAGACATTTATCAAGAAAATTTTGCTGATATCATTGATCTGTGTATCAGGAGCTCAAGAGGCAGCACGAGGATAAAACCAGCAGAATATGATCGCTTTACTAGAGACAACAGAACATCAACAGAGGGAGTAACACGGGTGGAACTTGGAAATTTGCTAGAAAATTTTAAAACTGATATCCTGGGGACATTAACTACACAGCTTGATATTGTGCAGGCTAAACAGAAGCAAGCAGAAGCGGAACAAAATCTAGCGGTTTTCTGCCCTCGATGCAGGAAGAAACATAGCCACAAGGAATGCCCGCTGGATACAGTCCAAATATGTGCTATCTGTACCAAGGACCACCTGACCGAAAGCTGCCCCTCACTTCCTGGTTTGAAGGCAGTATACAAAGAAGCAGAGGAGGAGCCAGAATCAGCATATTTTATTAACCAGCGTCGTCAATGGCAGCCTAGGCAATCAGGTATGTTTTCAGACCCCTCCTCTTCTTTTCAACCCCCGCAGTTCAATGCTCAGCAACAGAATATGTGGCAAAACCAGTCTCAGCCCCCGTTTTCGAATTGGTCACCTCAAATGTTTCCTACTCCGAATCCTTGGATGACCCAATTTGGTTGGCCAAACTTCCCTTACCCCCCACCATATTGGCCGAATAATTCATATCCTCCGCAGTGGACCCCTTCTACTTCGCAAGGTTCACCCTGGCAGACAAGCTGGCCAAGATCGACATATCAGCCAGCAGGATCAATTCCACTCCCTCAACCAACTCTGCCAGCCTTACAACAAAATCCCCAGCCTAATCTGAGACCACAACTCCCAGCCCAACCCAACCCTAATCCAAATAATAGACCAGTTCAATCTCTTCAAATTATAGAATCCTCAGAGATTGAATCTGATCTGCGGGAGTGCAATGATCTTCAGTTAAGATCTGGGCGAATAATAGAAACTGAGGGACATAGAACAACTCACATCGAAGATCAGTTACCTATAGAACAGCCATCACAACAGGAAGATGTAAATAAAGACCAGACTCATCAGCAAGTAATTACATCTCCTCCACCTTTCCCAGAACGATTGGCCATTCCACGACCAACACAATATCTAGACTTTGATATTCTGGGAGAACTACAAAACTTGTATATAAGAATTCCATTCCTTCAAGCTATACAGGATATCCCCATATATGCGAAAACCATAAAAGACCTGTGTAGCAGAAAATCAAAAAGAAATCTAACCTCTAACCCAAGAGTCCAGGTAGTCGGCACCTTATCCGACCTCCTATCAGGAAAAGAAACACCAGTTAAATACGAGGACCCTGGAAACCCAATTGTCACCGTTCAAATCTATGGGCAGACCTTGACCAACGTCTTAGTTGATCTAGGGGCTGCAATTAACATCCTGACAACATCGACTTGCCAGAAACTCGGAATTACATCGGTAGAACCTACTTCCACTTTCTTAGAACTAGCTGACCGATCAGTAATTAGACCAGAAGGCACCTTGTATGATGTCATGGTTTCAGTAGATTCCTGGGAATACCCGACCGATTTCCTGATAATTAATCCGAAAACCCGACTAGATGGACATCCGCTAATTCTAGGTAGACCGTGGCTCGCTACTGCTGACGCCTACATTGGTTGTAGGCAGGGAAACATGACCATAACCAGAGGGCCGGATATCAAAAATTTAATTTTGTACCCTCCAGCTCAGCCAAGCATCACGATGATGAGAACCAGCCTGCGCCCTGCCTCATATATCACTGACAATATTAGACCCCCATTAACAGTCCAGGAAGCGCTAGATTTCAAAGATCAAACGGAAGACGATGCCATCAATAAATTCATTAATCAAACAGAATCCACATCGTATACACAATGTTTTATGATAAAAGTGGCATTCGACAACGAATTAGAGGAGGATCCTCTGAAAGACGAACATGACCAAATTATACCTGTGACTTCCGTCGCTAATAGCAAAGTAGTGCAAATTGAACCGGGGAAAACTTTAAATATTAACGCTAATCTGACACCAGATCAAGAGACAAAACTCATCCAGCTGTTACGAAAGTATCAGGAGGCATTTGCATGGGACTATCCCGATATGAAAGGGATTGATCCCCACTTATGCACACATCATATTTATATCGAAAAAGATGCAAGACCTGTTCGACAACCGCAAAGAAGACTCAACCCCCATTTAAAAGATGTTGTAAAAGCTGATCTTCAGAAACTTTTAGATGTTGATTTTATTTATCCTATTTCTGACAGCAAATGGGTCTCTCCACTTGTGGTAGTACCTAAAAAGAACGGGAAATGGAGGATCTGTGTGGATTATAGAGAATTAAACAAAGCCACACAAAAAGATCACTTCCCTCTTCCATTCATAGATCAGGTACTGGACACCTTAGCAGGCAAGAAATTATTTTCTTTCTTGGATGGCTTCAGCGGATACAATCAGATTCAGATTGCCCCTGAAGACCAGGATAAGACTACCTTTACTTGTCCCTGGGGAACGTTCGCTTATCGAGTCTTACCTTTTGGTTTATGTAATGCTCCAGCCACATTCCAAAGGGTTGTTCTTAGCATCTTTGCAGATTTAATTAATGATGGATTGGAAGTCTACATGGATGATTTCACACCATATGGAGATGACTTTGATCCAGCTCTAGATACTCTCGAAAAAGTCCTACAGCGCTGCATCGCTACCAGACTTTGCTTGAGTCATGAAAAGTGTTACATGATGATGACCGAAGGACTCATTCTGGGACACTATATTTCAGCAGCTGGTATTCAGGTAGACCCGGCTAAAATTCAAATACTTTTGCTTATTCCAACCCCCACTAATCAGACAGAGGTACGCAGTTTTCTTGTTTTTTCTGGCTATTATAGACAATTCATACAACATTATTCACATATTGCCGCACATTTACATGCATTAACTGGAAATGTTGACTTCTTATGGACAGAGAAATGTGATCGAGCCTTCAAAGAATTAAAGAAGCTGGTATCTACAGCTCCAGTTCTCCGAGGACCTAATTGGAATCTACCATTCCAAATTTCAACTGACGCCTCAGACACAGCAATCGGTGCAGTTCTGGGCCAAGAAGAGGATAAAAGACCATACGCCATCTATTATATCAACAAAAATTTGGCTCCGGCTGAATTAAATTACACTATCACCGAAAAAGAGTTTTTAGCTGTGATACACGCTGTTAATAAATTTAGACACTATATTACAGGCTATCCCGTTATTTTGTATACAGACCATTCTGCTATTAAGTATTTAGCAAATAAGCCTGTTACAAATGGAAGAATAACCAGGTGGTTGATCTTGTTGCAGGAGTTTGATATTACAATCAGAGATCGACCGGGGAAGGAGAATCCTGTAGCTGATTTCCTCTCACGAATACCAAAATCAGCTGAAGCAGCAGCAGTCGAGGACCAATTTCCAGACGAACACTTATTTGCTGTCGCTGTTCAGACTCCCTGGTACGCTGATGTTGCTAACTATCTTGCAGTAGGTAAGCTTCCAAAACATTTAACCCCCAATGAACGGAAGCAGATTGTTCAGAGAAGCAATCGATTTTCGTGGGTTGGGGGCTATTTGTTTCACACAGGAGCAGATATGGAAATCAGAAGATGTATTCGAGAGGACGAAATCTTTGATATCTTGAAAGCCTGCCATGACGGGCCATGTGGAGGACATTTTGCTGATCGAAGAACAACACATAAAGTATTACAAACGGGATATTACTGGCCTACAATTTTCAAGGATGCGAAAAAATTTGTCCAGGCCTGTGATAGCTGTCAGCGTGCAGGACGACCTGGTCCAGCCGATGAAATGCCTTTGCGGCCTCAATTAGTGATCGAACCTTTCGAACGCTGGGCTCTGGACTTCGTCGGACCCATCAGCCCGCCATCAAACCAAAGAACCTACATTTTGGTGGCAACTGAATATGTTACCAAATGGGTTGAAGCGGAGGCATTGCCTAGAGCCACAGAAAATTCAGTAATACAGTTCTTGTTCCATTTGTTTTTACGTTACAGTCTTCCGAGGGAAGTAATTACAGATGGAGGACCACAATTTGTGGGGCATCAATTAGCTGCAACACTCAATAACTATCATGTCCAGCATAAAATTACTACCCCATACCATCCTCAGGAAAATGGGCAAGTGGAGAGCAGCAATAAGGTAATAGAGTCTATTTTGACAAAAACTGTTGCCTCACATCGGCGTGATTGGTCCGCCCGACTACCCGAGGCACTGTGGGCTTATCGAACCACATGGAGAAGCACCATCGGCTATTCACCATATCACTTAGTGTTTGGAAAGCAGCCCATTTTTCCTATAGAATTCGAGATCCAAACGCTGCGAACGGCCCAGGAAGTCGGATTGGATTTAAGTGAAGCACAGAAAAATCGATTACAACAAATTAATGAATTAGATGAAATAAGGCTCTCTGCATTACAGAATACAACACTTATTCAACAGCAGCGAGCCAAATGGCATGATGCACTTATCAAAAACAAGATATTTCATGAAGGAGACTGGGCTCTGTTATATGATTCTAGATTTCAGGATTTCCCGGGGAAGCTTCAGACTCGTTGGTTGGGACCATACGAGATTCAAAAAGTCCATGACAATGGGACCCTTACTCTGATCACAATCGATGGGTCTGGATATACATTTAAGGTAAACGGCCACCGAGTTTGTTTGTATCGCAAACCGCTCACTCGGGAATCTTTTTGTCAGCAGCTACGCCAGGATACTAACATTGAGATTATGGGCGAGGAAGCAAAAACTTCCTCACCTATAGATTAGTGAGAAATTCATTTTTTATTACCACATCTTGTATATAAGATTGTAAATTTTGTATATATATGTGTGCGTGCTGTTCCTTTTCAAAAGGAACAACACTTGTGTGTTTTTGCTGTTCCTTTTCAAAAGGAACAACACTTGTGTGTTTTTGCTGTTCCTTTTCAAAAGGAACAGCACTTGAGTGTTTTTGCTGTTCCTTTTCAAAAGGAACAGCACTTGAGTGTTTTTGCTGTTCCTTTTCAAAAGGAACAACACTTGAGTGTTTTTGCTGTTCCTTTTCAAAAGGAACAGCACTCGAGTGTTTTTGCTGTTCCTTTTCAAA
The DNA here is from genome assembly GCA_031772625.1 of Pinus tabuliformis. Lineage (NCBI taxonomy): Eukaryota > Viridiplantae > Streptophyta > Pinopsida > Pinales > Pinaceae > Pinus > Pinus tabuliformis. The sequence goes on from CM062815.1 coordinate 1,023,166,831, forward strand.
AGGAACAGCACTTGAGTGTTTTTGCTGTTCCTTTTCAAAAGGAACAACACTTGAGTGTTTTTGCTGTTCCTTTTCAAAAGGAACAACACTTGTGTGTTTTTGCTGTTCGTTTTCAAAAAGGAACAACACTTTTGGGTTTTTGGCTGTTCCTTTTTCAAAGGAAGCAGCATTTGTGTGCTTTTGCTGCCTTTTTTTTTTAAGGCAATACATCAGATGAACTCCTCCTCACCCTCCCTTTCAAAAAAAGAGTAGTATGCTCTTGGCCCTTTCATATAAAGGATGTGTTGTCCATCCTCTTTCCAAGGCCATAAGTAGCAGCTATACATTTATGCAATAAATATAAAAGTCAGGATATATCGAGATCAGCATATCATAAATCGCTATCTTTAACAGCCCTAGTATTGATGCAACAACAAAGGAAGGATTCACACACTCATCATTTTTTTGCTGTCATAGTCTCACCTCCTCTGCCTTGTTGGAAAATTTTATCATGTTGAGTTCCTACAATTTTCTCTATTATTACCTGGAAATAAGAACATAAGATTTATATCTTCCTATTGGGATGACAAGACTTCTTCCGCCATTCCCACTCTTAAGGAGGGCTGAACCACCCTTATGTGTAATTACACAAGAGCAAAGTCTGTGTTAAAAAAAAAAAAAAAAAAAAAAAAAAAAAAAAAAAAAAAAAGAAATTATTTGTCAAATGCAGGATAGGGGGTTTCATTAAAGAACCAACCTACTATGATCATAAGATTGGAAGCAAAGTGGCATTCCCATCATGGCCACCACACCAGGGATATGGTCCAACGGGTTCACTACATAAATAAACCTTGGAACAGGGGGTCTCATTACGAGCCGGCCTGCCCACGTTTCGCGCCTCTCTGGTGAATGGCATCATGGTTATATGGTTACCAAGCCAGCATGATGGCCTGCATTTTGACAAGAATTGCTCTTCAAAAATACACAAAGGACCATGGTTCCAGGGTGAAATAAACAACTCTGCCAAGGTTATGAACACATGTCGGCAGCAGAGCTCTGTTAATGGTATCGGAGTCGTAATATATACACCAATTTGGATCATATCAAATACTTCTTTCTATCCTTGTAATAATTATATCTTACACTTTGATGGATACGTCGCATGGATATCTATCACCACCAATCATGGCAAAGGTATTGACTATGACTACCTCAGACCTCATATGAGTGCCAGACGTCCTATCCTCCTGTTTTGCATCACATCACGCAGGCTTATGCAAAACACGATCTACTTGTTGCCTCGATCTCGATATTTCTTTGTCTAATCTGAAACATGGCAAAACTCTATATGCTGTTCCTTTATGACTTGGTGACGGGATGGAGGCTCCTCCTCCATTTGACGGCTGGGACAGCCTATCATATTGCGAGGGGGGAGGTGACCTCATTACTCCGCCGGCCACGTGTTAGCACACCATTCGGAAATGATATGGTACGAAGGTACGATATGGGTTAACGGCATGATAATACTATTTTTGCAAAAAGTTGTTATTTATAATCAATTTTCATGCATGCTCTGTGTCTCTGTGTTTTTTTCTTGCTGCGATTACGTTCTTTGCGACAGGTAATTGCTGTTCCATCTAGGAGCCCGAAACAGAACCATGGGAGGCAAGGCTATCAGAAGCGAGCCTAGTGAGCTAGTAGTCTCCGAAGCTGCTCGAGAAATCCTAGAAAGGGCGGGGTGGCTAACTTATTTTAGCCGCCTGCGTGAATCAAATGAAACTGTGGCCATGGAATTCCTGCAGAATTTGCAGGAAGAACACTCCGTAGTGGGTGGGAAGCAGATAATGGTCACGGAGGAAATAATCGCGGAAGTAACAGGATTACCAGCCTCAGGACCAATATGGACGACAAAGAAAGAGAGGTTGCAGAAGATCATAGAGATTTTCCAAGACGAAGGACAGAATCTAACAGTGAAGGGAAAAGGAGTGCTGCAGGCAACGCTAGGAGAACCCTGGAGCGAATTGGCAAAGGTGGTGCAGAGCTACATCACCTGCGAGGGGCGAAAATATGTGGTAAGACCGCGTCACCTTAAGCTCCTGGCTGTGTTAAAAGGAAAATGTTCTGTGAATCTCCCTGCATTGTTAAATTCATTACTGCATGATGCCTCTCGGAGCCTGAAAAAGGCACACCATGAAGACGCAGTGGTTAGCCACCATGGGTTGATTCGCCTGATAGTGAGCTACAGTCTCACTCAGCAGCAGAGTAGCTGGGGGGAGCTTATTACAACAATTGGAGGGGGAGTGGCATCACCATCCCCAAAGGCTAAGCATCCTGCTAGTACCTTTGAAGCACCCAAGGAGCCCAGAGCATCACCATCCCCAAAGGCTAAACACCCTGCTAGTACCTCTGAAGCACCCAAGGAGCCCAGAGAATCACCAAAACCCAAGTATCCCTCGGATATACCTGAGCAACACAAGAAACGCACGGGGTCAGTAAAACGAAAACGTTCCTCTGGAGCATCTGGACATGCAGAAAAACATAAGGAACTGGCCACAGAAGAGCGTGTTGCCTCGAAACGTAGGCATTCCTCTGGCACGCCAGAACAATCTGAAAAACGCAGAAAGGTGGTGGTGGAAGAACAGGTGGCCAGCACACCTGAACGGCCCGAGAGGCCTAGGAAGTCAACTCGGTTGGCAAGAATAAAAGGCAGGCTGGAGAAAATCCAGCCAAGCATTGACCAGCCGATCGAAATAACAGATGAGCCACCAGTGCCAGAACAGGAACCTTTGAGGGAAAATGTGGAACAAATTGAGAACGAAGCAGAAGCCGAGGAAGGAAATGAACATTCTGACTCTGAGCCCGAGGCCGACTATCCGGAGGTAGCCACTGAGCAGCCAATTCAGGAGGAGGAGATGGAACAATTGGGGGACAGCCCTCTACAGGTCCCTGTGGAGGAAGAAGAGCTGGCCACCATCTTGGCCAGCCTGGGAGATTATGCTTCACCTTCCAGTCCAGCAGACCCTCCTGAAGGACCCTCTGGGGAAGAATTGCATGAAGAGACGCATGAAGAATTGCATGAGGAAATGGCGGGAGGAGAAAACCTCCCTGTTGTTGACAGAGAAAATCTAAACACCGACCGGGAACAATCCGTTCCCAAGACACCAGAAGAAAACCCACCTGCTGATGATGTTGAAAATGAAAATGCTTGTCGGGAACAGTTCGTTCCCAGAATGCCAGAAGAAACCCTCGATGAAAGAGGAGCAGAACTGAGGGCCACTCATGCGCCCACTGCCGAGGCAAGAGAAATTAAGAAATTGAGAAAGAAACAGCAGAGACTGCTGAATATTATAGCCCAGCTTCGGCAGAAAATTCGAAGTTTGAAAGCCAGTCTGAGAATAAGAAGGACCATAAGGAGAAAAAGAAGGACAAATGCAGCAGGGTCCTGTCAGATGAGAAGGCAAAGGGCTTATAGGCATCTCGTAGGTCAATACTCTACTGATAGACCTACGACTGCTCCAACCAGCACTGAGGAACAAAATGCCGTTCCATCTGATATGGAACAGCAGAATGCCGTTGCATCTGATATGGAACAACAGAATGCCGTTCCGGAACAGACTGCTGTTCCAAATAGCCCGTTGGGACCAACTGCCGTTCCAATCAAAACTGAGCCGCAAGACGACATTCCATTTACAGAGGGGCCATCGTACCCCTTTATTCATGTGAAGAAAGAAAGGGAAAACAAAGCAGTCCAAACTGAGGCATCACCTTTAGGGATAATTTGGGATACGAATTCCAGGCAGCGAAACGTGAAGGTCCAGGCAAACCTCCCTGCCTCTGAGAAATCATGGAAAAAGGATCCAAAAACCAAGGCCTTGCACCACAAGATGAAGCAAGCCCGGCAAGAAGCTGACCAGCTAAGGGAACAAATGATCCCTCGGGAAAAATACGAGGAGTTGCAGCAGGAAGCTGAGCAGTTAAAAGAACAAATGATCCCTCGGGAAAAATATGAAGAACTGCAGCAGCAACTGCGGAACATGAGTCAATCAGAGAGTCAGGCCTTTGAAGGATGGCAGAAGGAACATGAAAAGGCTGCCAAGGTAACACGTCGACTAGATGCTGTTATTAAACAATTGGACAATGTATGTTCGCTGTATAATGATGTTTTGACTTGCAGGGCCCCTGCAAAGAATTATGCTTTATTTCTCCTTGAAAGATACTTAAGATTGAAAATAAAAGCTGTCAGGGCGGGTGCCCCTATTCAGATTAATACTGTTAATGATTTTATTGATTGTTGCAAACATTATGGGGTTAAAGTCCAATGGTTGCTATGTGAATTCTATTTGCACAATATGGTGCTTGAGCAGGAAACTGATTTAAACCCTGGCCCTTTCGTGGGAGATATACAGCTACAAGCCTTTGTTTCATTTGGGGTCAATCAGTTAAAGTGGCTCAGGGCTTACAATGCCTTTCAGAGGCAGGAGCACAGCCTAGATCTATGGGTCAGGGCCGAGCCTAGAGACCCAGTTCACCTATGGCAATCACACAAAAGCCTTATGAGAACCCAGGGCGTCATGGAACTGTTAGGACCCATGCATGAGGATTTGATCCGAAATAGCGTGGAATTCTTTCTGGCTATTAAGGATTCTGCCCTGGATGCTGCCAAATTCCGCTATCGGATTTCTACCCCAAGCATCCAGCTCAGGGAGCCATTCAAATACGAGAATTTTGAGCTGGCTGCTGAACGGTTGAGCCTTTATGGCCAGCGCATTTTGCAAGCTGGGCCGTCTTGGTTAGGATACCGGTTCCGTAGCCCAATTATTTGGCACCCTGCACCTGGGTATCAGGCCTTGTATAATATGCCTGCGGATCAATTGAATCACTTCTTTGATAATCTGGTTGCTCACCATGGTTGCAGACCTCCTCACGAGATACCCTCTCCCGCCTATTCTCTTACCGCTCTCCATGTTAATTATAACGTTTTCATGAGGCCATGAAACAGAGTAAGCCGGGGGGTGTGTAGAGCATTGGAAAGGTATGTTTTAACGAATAACTTAGTGGTGTTTCAAGCAATAGTTGTAACCTTTTCTTTGTTATAAAATAGGAAAATGTAATGAGAATGAGCACGAATGACCCAATCACTAATAGTTATCTTCTCTATGCAGGAAAAGACAAAAGTAGGAAGGCGCGGTGCAAAACGAGAGTTCCATGAGGAGATAACGGCTGTCCCTCCAAAACTAAATAAAATCCAGACCAGGGCGAGTAAATCAAGGAAGATCAATCCGGGACGAGATGAAGGACTGTTAGTTCGGAAGGCTAGGCAGAGAAAAGAGAGGAGTTAACAGTTTAACAGATCCCTCAAGATCTTTGATCCTGAGGGATCATTACTTTCAATTATTTTGTTGTATAGTTAACTCCGCCATTACTTGTATAAAAAGGGGCAGCATCGAAGACTTAAGGGACTTTTTTGATTATCTTGTATCTTTACTTTCTGTTTACAGACTTCACAGTCACTTAAACTCAGACTATCGAGTCTCTTTGAGACTTAGTTTTGTTGTACTATCATTGATGCGTTAATATAATATATTTGGTATTACTTTCTCTCTGCATCTGAAGTAAGCTACGGCGGTGTGCCATTGGAAGCTAAGGGCCCGGCTCCAACGGACACTGGCTGATTGTATCATTACAGTTTGGCTTTGTGTGGTTTGTTTATTGCTCTTAATAATCTGATATACTTACATGCTGTTCCATACTCGTTCATCAGTAGTTTTCCTTTTGTAAATCTTTGTAACAAGTTTACATCATATTTCCAGAATTGTTCACATAACATTGCTCTGAGTTGTTCACTTCTGTTACAGAATTTATAAGTGGAATGTTTTAGCTACATATGGTTGGAGTGACGATCATAAGAAGATGGAATTAACGTTGTGTGCGGACCACTGGTGATCATTTCAGATTATGTGTACATATGATTGACGTTTCCTGTTTATGGTGATTTGTTGTTACATTTTGATTAAGCTGTCTACTTTTGTATATGATTGACATTTCCTGTTTATGATGGTTTGCTTTTCCATTTGATTAAGCTGTCTACTTGTACAAAAGATTGCTCTTTCTTTGTATATAAGTTGGTGCCAAGAATTGAGAGTGTTGAACTCGCGAGACTTAGTTTCTTTACTGCCGTTCCATTTCTGAATTGCCGTTCCTTTTTACTTGCATTCATTGGTTTGGTGTGGGAGGAGGATCAAGGCTGTCGTGAGACACAACAGACACTATTATGCTCCCAGATCCATGATCCATACTCTAATTCCTTTTCCTTTATCAGTTTCTAGAGGGATGGGTTACTATTTCCGTACCCTTGACTGGTAAGGTTGCTGTGTGTGATTTCTTTCTGCAAAAGTAATTTAGCCATAGCTTAGCATCCGTTTACTCTTGTATTTCTTAGACCTATACTACTAAGCATTACTCTGACAAATAGCCTCAAATTGAGATACCCTTTGCAATAACAAAACGCTCCCGGATTGACTTGTAATGTGAGATAACTAGAGGTGAAAAAGGCCCTTGTTACAGCTCTACAAGGTCCACCCAACCTAATATAGGGTCCAAAAAAAAAATTCCCGGGGCGCTACCCCAGACCCCGTAGAGGGGGGATACCCGCCCCCCTCAAACCCCCCTGCTGCGCAATCAACGCAACGAAGGGGGGGCTTCGTCCCCCCTCTAACCTCCTGGTTAACTACGTGGGCTAGTCATGGAAAGAATATAACACAACCCAACACCTCTTCCTCTAGAAGAATATTGTGCATGATTATTCTCTCTATGTGAAAGACACACAACTTCTTCAGAAGTCTGAGGATTTTTCTTCTCCCCAAAAGCCTTCTCTCTCAACAAACTTCTTCTCAAGGGAGTCAAAGGTAATCTCCTTTAGGTTTCCACTTGCTTGCAATGACTCAAGATAATTTGAATAAGTGGGATATAGTGCCTTGACATAATCTATGAGAGGAATGTCTATTTTAAAACCATTGGTTTTTATGTCATGCATAATGGATCTTACTTCTGATGCTAAAGCAAGAGGTTGATCATTTTTCAATTCAAGGCTGAACAATTTAATCATCAATTGGACAACTTCAAGTTCAGAGTGTGTCATACAATTCCTTCAACTTCTGTAAGGATTCAAAAGCATTCGAAAATGGTGAAATATGGCGACTCACCTCTTCATTTATAGATGATGCGATCAAGTCATAGGCCTTGTTGTTCTTATTTTCCCAAATGGCAATCTCCTTATCTGAAGGGGCTTTGCAGGTTGATTATCTCCTTCTCCTACACAAACTCCTTTCTACAACTCATTGAAAATGAGAGTGTGTTTTATCTTCCTTGACCATTCAGGATATTTCTCTTTTCCAGAGAGAACTAGTCCAACAATAGATGTCAATGAATGCATTTGAAATTCTGTGTATTGTGTAAAAAATGTACTCTGTTGGCTATATATTGTGAAAAAATGCACTTCTAGAATATATTTTGTAAAACAAAAATGCACTTTTGGTATATATTTATATGATATAGTTATTACTTGGGGGAGGGAGTATATGTGGGAGTCAAGTTATGAGCAGAGGTGTTAATCGGGAGTGGGAGTAGAGTTATATGTGGGAGGGGAGGTATTAACGCGTTCAACGTAACGTGTATGTGAGGTAATGACAACGTTCAATGTAACATTGTATGGCAGGTAATGACAACACGGTATGGATGGTATGGTAAGGAGGCAATGTCTGAATGGAGTATAGGGAGGAGGTGGTACCAAAGTGGTATTAGTGAGGACTAATGGTATGCGAGAGGACCGGTGGTATATAATTTGTGACAACTGCTCTGACTGTTCCAAGATTCCAATATTATAACAAATGCATAAAGAATATGATGAGGGATACCCAGATCTTGATTGAGACATGGATATGAGACCTGACAACGATGAGAGAAATTGATGGATTTCCTTTGATGCTAGACCATGATGCTAGAAAATTTGGCCGATCGAACCCGAGGGCTGGTCAAACTAAAACCTGCAGGCAGCACCCATCACACCCATTTCCCACATCACACGATACGAGATATTATGTCAAGTTACACCATATGGGACAAGACCATATAGATCCAACATGGCATGGATTCGGCATGGAGCAATGAAAGAACTTTTCTAAATTAACGATGAAGGAGGTGGAGTAATACACGGGTTTGGTGAAGGAACAAAAGGGTTAGGGTGGTGTTATATATGGCGTTGGCTCCGATACGTTACCAACGAAGTCAAGGGAGGTATATGTATTATAATTGTTGGTCACCACAATGTAGTCAACATATATGCAAGAGTTGTTCACGTCAGGTTCACCACAACATAGTTAAAAAAATACCATTCAACGCAAAATATGATTCACCACAGTATCATTCAACACAAAATATGTATCTAATATGTCTCGCTGCAATACATACCTACTTCACTCACGAAACTCACGTCACGGTCATCTCAGTCTTCCATGCAATGTAGACCTCTAGGAACAGTCTTTAAAGGATGTAGAGCTTAATCCATCCAGCACCACGCTCCAACAGACAATGTTCCACAAAACAATAAACTACAAATTATATATAGGGATTTGACAGATTGCAAAAAAAAATGATAGAAGGGAGTTACAAGGGCAAAAATGTTGGGTTTTGTTATATTCTTTCCATGACTACCCCCTGTACGTTGCGTCGGGCACTACCGGGGGGGGGGTATACAGGGGGGCGGTAGCCCCCTTGCACGGGGTCTGGGACAAAGCCTCGGGGAATTTGTTTTGGATCCTATATTAGGTGGGTGGACCTATGGTTTTGTGCATGGATTTCACACATATTTTTGGGCATGATGGTTTTCTGTCCATGGTATTTGGTAGATATGGTCAAGGGAACTATGATTATGTTCTAATCCAGGGTCAATGGATTGGGGTTTATGGATGCTTTGACATGTATATATATGTATTGTAACATTGAAAGGAAAATAATGAAAAATCAATCTGGTATTCCAGGTTTTGAGATCCAGGGGAAAATCTCTGTCTATATCTGTTTTATGTTTTATGCTCTCGCCATTGTTTATTTTTTGTTTTTAGAATTTGTATGCAGGTAATTTCTGTATAGGGTTAAAACCTACAAGAAATGGAAGCCAAAAATGAAGCTGACCCTGATACCATGTCAACCTAGGAGGTAACTCCTCAAATGAATTATGCTTTTTCATTAACGCTGATCATATATATATATATATATATATATATATATATGGAGGGAGAGAATCTTGGGCTTCATCTCCCACTGTCTCTTCATATTCCAATTCTCCTTATTTTCTATTTACACTATTTTACATGGATTCACCTAATCCCAATGATTAGGTGTAAACATTTTACTTCAACATGATAGACCTCAAAAAGTGTATAATAGACTCAAGATTATAAATAGGGACTCATGAGTTCATACTTCAACAAGTGACATCAATGGAAACAAAAATATGCCAACAAAATTCCCCTTTGCCAATGATGTCAACCTGTAGGTTCTAAAAATAAATATGATATTTACATACAACAATATGAAGATGAGCACATATATAACTCACTCTCTCTCCCCCTTTGACATCAATGGCAAGGGGTTTTACTCGAAAATAGAAACAACATAGCAACAACGTGTTACATGGCCAAAAATGAGTACTCCCCCTGAAAAAGAGAAAAAAATACTCCCCCTGAGCCGTTGAACATTCTCCCCCTGAGTATATAAGAGACCACACCAACTTGAAGAATCAATATACATGAAGAAGAAATCCATGTTGAAATGAAGCAAGAAGAAGAAAGCAAACAATTCATAATTCCCTGAAAAGAATGCAAACAACCAATCACCACTCGTTTTCAAAATTTTGCAGCTAAAATTCCTCTTGGTGGAAACCATATGACAACAACAAACTTCATGAGAAACTCCTCAATGCCTTTGAAAAGTCACAACACCCATCTATTCTCTAAGATATTTAAATTGTTCCCTTTGAAGTGGCTTGGTGAAGATATCTGCAATTTGTTCATTTGAAGCAATATATTCCAACTTCACAATTGACCACTTGCTCTCTTAGAAAATGATAATTGATTGGTATATGCTTGGTCTTGGAATGAAGAATTGGATTTTTGGAGATGCTTATTGCACTTGTGTTGTCTACCACGATGGGAAGATGCTATTCATACACAATATGCATGTCTTGAAGAGTTTGCTTCATCCATAAAATATATGTGCAACAAGTGGTTGCTGCTATATATTCAACTTCAGTAGTGGACAAAGAAATAGAAATTTGTTTCTTTCTTGGCCAAGAGACCAAACAATCTCCCAAAAAGTGAGCTACTCCTGAAGTACTTTTCTTGTCATCAATACTACCAGCCCAATCAACATCAATAAAAGTAATCAAATTGAAATGTTTACCTTTGGGATACCATAATCCATAGTCAAGAGTGCCTTGAAGGTACTTGAATATCCTCTTTACAATATTAAGATGAGTCTCCTTAGGATTATCTTGAAAACTTGAGACCAATCCTACAGCTTGCATCAGTTCTAGAAGCAGTTAGATACAAAGCTTCCAATCATGGAACAATACATAGATTGATTTAGTTTTGCTGATTCATCATCTTTGCTCAATTTACAACTGGTTACCATAAGACTGCATATTGTTTTGCAATCTTCCATGCCAAATTATTTTAATTTCTCTCTAAGATAGTTTGATTGAGAAATGAAAATGCCTTTGTCATCTTGAATAACTTGCAAACCAAGAAAGAAATTAATCTCACCCAACATTGACATCTCAAATTCTTTTTACATTTCTTGTGCAAAATTTTGGCCCATATTCTCCAAATCTCTCCCAAAAATAATATCATCTACATACACAACAACTATTAGAAAATGATCACCTTCAAATTTGATATATAAATTGTTGTTCGTGGATCCATTTTTGAAGCCTTGTTGTTGTGGATGTTTGTCTACATTTGCACACCATGCTCTTGGAGCTTGTTTCAATCCATAAAGATCCTTTTTCAACCTGCACACTAGATTCTCAATATTACCCAATAAGAAACCTTTAGGTTGTTCTATGTAAACTTTCTCTTCTAGATCACCATTCAGGAAAGTTGATTTTACATCCATTTGATAAACTTTAATTTTCTTGTAGCATGCAAAAGCCAAAAACATTCTTATAGCATCTAATCTAGCTACATGTGCAAAAGTTTAATCAAAATCAATACCTTCTACCTGAGTATACCCTTTACACACAAGTCTTTCTTTGTTTCTTACCACTTTGGCTTCTTAATCTATATTGTTCTTGAACACCCACTTGGTTCCAATGATGGGTTTTTTCCTTTGGCCTTGTCACAATATCCCATTGTTATAGACATTTTTGGGCCCTACAACCCCAAGCATAAAATGTCCATAAACCAAGGGCTCCTAAGTCCCTAAAAGTGTTGTTCTAACCCCTAAAGGAACAAGGTCAACAGATTACAGCTTCTCCCAGAAGTTCTCCATGAGAAACTGCTCAGAATTGGTCAAAACAGGATCATTGCAGTTGCTCCACTGGCTAAGTGTGTTGCATCTCACCCAAATACACTGTGAGGGTGCATTGCATTTCAAAAGTCCCTTCTGTGGGGTGCGATGGGCGAGAAATGAAAAAGGGCAGTGTCATTCCGCGAGGTGGAGAGGCAATGGAAGCTTCCAGAATCTTCTCCTGTGACACTTGCCTCACTGAATTCAACCAAGGATGAGTAAGAGGCCATCAGTCTCCAAGTGGAAGCAACAACTATCAGAGAGAAGACACTAATCAAATCACAAGCTGACTCATCCCCCTTACAGATATCTATATATGGATCCCTCATCCCAGAGATCCAGAGGCTGGAATTTTGCATATTGTAAGGAATTGCTGTTGGTTTCTTGAGACAAACATCAGATTGTTGGGTGATCTAAGCTTTGTTTGAGGTGAAGAGGGGCTTCTTTGCTGGGAGGTTGATGCTGGGTCAGAACAACTAGTTGTAACTCCTCTTGGCTCTTTTCTTGTTTATCAATAAAATCTATTTGAGTTTTCTTCCATGCTTTTGTGTCATTGATGCTTGTTACATTTGTATGGTCAATTTGCATCTGATCCTAGATTGTTTATGATTATAGATCCATGTCTTTGTATAGTGCTATGCTTCTGTGATCTTACATGTACTTTGTGAAGCTGGGCGTGCAAGGGAGCAGGTAGCTGAGGACTATCAAAGAAGAGAGGGATCAAATCGGGAGATTAGCGCAAGGCAGAGGTTGGTCTTTCTGTTCCTCTCTATCTATAATTCATAAAAGAAAAATGAAAGTAGCTTTTCTCTGTTTGTTTCTAAGGCAGCTGTCACACCTTAGTGGGATAGAGCAGTTCTATATAGACACTTTTCCCTGTAACAAAATGGCGACTCCGCCGGGGAGATAATTAGTTTGTTTCTTTATCATTCTTTGTTGTTTGTTTCATAAACTTACAAGTAGAATTCAAACTGCATTTGCCATAACAAATGCAAAGTAGATAACTGCTGCTTCAATCCATCCACTGGATCTGTTTATGATTTAAACAACTGATTCACAAACTATCTGATTTCCCTTGTGATAGCTCTTAGATCCTCCTTAGATCTACCCCTGATTGTTGCATTACTGATTGCTTTTTGCTCGGCCAAAACCCAAGAACTGAACTGCAAACTGTGACCCAGAACCCGAACAGAGTCTCGTTTCTGGCCCAACGCAGGTACTGTTCAGAGACTCTGAATTTCAACGCACTTCCCGAGTGGACAACCTGTGCTGCATTTCAGATTCTCTGTGTTACAGGTGCGCTGATCAGACTAGCTCTGTGAAGTTGTGGCTTCTGTAGTTCATTCTTTCCAGTTCTATTCCTGAATTTTGCTGCCTGTGATCAGTATATGTCTGTTTGAAACCCCTTTTCCTTGCTGTTATTCCGCCTCCTTTGTACAAAAGAACTGTAGATGTTTTTGTGTGTTTGTTGAGTCATTTACAGTTCTCCTTGGCAAAAGTAGCGTAATCGTACTGTCGTCCTTTGGTTTGAATATGTCGCAAGTGTCGATTTCAATCGTAGGAAAGCGTTTGATTGCTGTTGATGGTCGATTATCCCGTTACTATTGCTTTTGGTCTGAATTTTTAATTTTCTAGTGTCAAGAACAAGTATTCAGTTCAAAATCGTAAAGTGTTGTGATTGTCTCCATTTTTGATTTCGAAAAGAAACTTGTTGATATTTGTCGCTTGAAAAGAAATTCAGATTTGTGCATCAACTTTCTTTTTAGCATTCATATACTAAGAAAGTCGAAAACAAATACATGCATGTGCATTTGCATATAGACAGTCTGATTGGCTTGATTTAGGAAAGTGCATTTAGAGTGTGCTCTTTGCTCTTTGTGAAAAGATTCTGTCTTTCTTTTCCCTAGTAGCTAGGATTTTCATTGCATAAAGGAGATAAAAAGTTTGTTTATCATCTTAGATTGCATTTTAGGAATTACATCTACATCTCGTGGTGAACCCGAAAGGCAAACTTCATAAACAAGATCAACTTAAAATAAATTCAACGAATCTAACAACGCTTTGGAACTTAACGCACAACATTTAGAAGTCTAGGCTAGAGACGTATTCCAGCATCGTAAAGCCTGGTAACTGTTGTTCTCACTGATGGTTGGGCAATTCCTCCACTTTGAGACGATAAGTGCCAGTACGGACTTGTGCTCCCACGTACCGTCGAGTATATTTTGGGAGACCCCAATAGGCTTAATCCTTTATCCATAGGAAGCCATGTCTGCCGCCCTATCGATCGCAATGCACTGAACACAACATTCGGGAAGATTGACTGTTGTACCGTAAAAAGTATTCTGCAGTTTTGCGATTGGTTTGGTAATCCCTCTACCTAGATTTCCAGAGTAGTCCCTTTCGTTCCTTTTCAGACTCCTTAACGGAAAAGGTCCATCTGAGCACTTGTCACTTCGGGCTCATTAAAAATCGAAGGAGACTAGAGTCATCTTTTGTTTTTTCTCGACTCTTTAAAATTGAAAAAACAAGTTGTGTCAAAGCATCTAAAATTTATTTTAAACGGAATATTCATTACCCTTTCCTACGTTGATCCTGGGTTGAGAAAATGGAATCCACCAACCAAGGAATTCCCCTTGGAGGAAATCCTAGTCCCTTCTCCTCTTGGGGAGATGTTGGTGCACCCCATATGGCCACATTATCGCTTCCAGGACTGACAATTGGTGTGCCTGTATGGCTCTTCTCGACCTCTTTCGTTCAGAACACCACTATTCCTAGACAATCGAATCAGCAACTAGACGAGTCCAGAGTTACCCACCAACCTTTTACTTCCTCTAATTCTTCCTCTCCTCCTCCCTCTTCGCTTGATGGGGCTGGTAAAGCCAAAAGTCAAGTACCTGAGGAGAAGAAGGAAAAGAAGAAGAAAGAGAAGAAGAAGAAGGAGCCAAAAGCAAATGGGGGCAAACGAGTGTCGTCTAGCGAAAATCCACACACTGCACCGACCAGGCCTAAATCGCCATGTGTCATTTGCAAAGGAGACCACTATCACAGAGATTGTCCTTGCATCCCTCGGATCTTAAGGGACTGGTCTCCTCGTTTGCATAACCCGGTGTCGTCAACCTCTGATGATCATGTTGAAAACACACCGTCAACTAGTGAAAGTGAAGCCCCATGACAAAAAGGAAAATATAGATTTCCTTGTAAACTGTGCGAAGGCGATCATGCCGTCCACCGTTGTCCCTTCTTAGACGAAGCTAAAATAGTTTTGGACGATCGTCCGGTTTCACCGTTACGACTTCCTCCTGGATATAAAAAACTCTTGCCGAGTCCGTCACTAGTTGAAAATCCGGCTAACCCGCTCAGGTGGTTAGCCGAAGCATCTATCATTGAAGATAAACCATCTGAACCCATACCAGATGAAAGTCAAAAGGTCGAGGCGGCAGTTGACCTGGTCTTGCCTTCAGAGGTTCCATCTTCAGATGATACAGTCACGAAAGAGAACAAGGATGACACCGTCCAAATTCTTTTCATAAGCACAGACTCCAACGAACATGGGGGCAATTTACCCGTTCCTTTACCGCAGGAAGGAAGTTCGTCAGAGTCATACCCGACCGTCTATTCGGTCCCACCTCCAAGCAACCTAGTTGTCTCCTTCGACTGGAATCAACTAGGCAGACCCCGTTTACCAGCTAGTATACCATTCCGAATCATTGTTCAAATATATAGAATGGTTATGGCTGGTACCATCGTAGATGAGGGGGCTTCTGTGAGTATCCTTTCCTAAACTGCTTGGAAAGCGCTTAGTTCACCATCGATTTTGCCTGAGATGAGAAATCTAACAGGTTTTGATAAAGGAACCAGTCGACCATTAGGGATCCTTCCCAATGTGCCCATAACATTGAGAGGGAAAACCGTTCACATGAACGTGATGGTAGTTCAAGGACCCCTGGATTACAATCTACTCCTTGGATGAGACTATATTTATTGCATGGGAGCAATTGTCTCCTCACTCTTTAGAGTAATGTGTTTTCCGCACGAAGGAAGAGTGGTCAAGCTCGTAGACTAGCTTTCATTTCCCAGATCATACAGAGCAAATAGTCATATACCATCCCTAAATGGTCTTTTCACGCAAGAAATGTCTCAATCTCCAGTCCATCCACCCGATGAGTGCGAGTGATTTGGGGGGACATGACTGAATCCCAGGGGGCATGCACCCTGGTCTGCTTCGGCAGGAGAACTTTGGGTATAGGGTAGGTTTCCGCGAGAAAATATGACTAGTCTGTACTCCCGTCCGTGATTGGAAGAGGGGGTTATTCTAGAACAAGATTCTCTTGTCAAAGTTACGTGAGCAGAGTAACTTCCTCCACTCACCTTTGGCTATTTCGATAGACATTGCCGAAGAAGTGTTTTGTTTGCGCTGTGAATAGAACAATATTTGGGTAACCTGTAAGAGGTAGGCCTCTCTCGGTAAAACAAATGTTTTAACGGACTAAAGAAGGGGTAACCTTGAAACTCTGTTTTATACCTGGGGGCATGCAAACCTTTTGGAGTGCAAGCAAAGAGCGATCATTTATCTGTTTTTTGGATTGGTCGTTTCCTAACTTACATAAAGAAAGGATGTGGGGCAAAACTCTAAAAATTTCCATTTTTATGAGACATTCTTATCACACGACTGGGTTAATCGAGCAGTTTTAGAACATAGTTCAAGCTCGTTAGAAAATAAACATAAGCCATGAGAAAATGTTTCCTCCCGCGTTTAAGCTCGTTAAAAAATGAACTATTCCCCGGTAAATAACCATCGTGAATGTAGTACTTCAGCCATTAAAGCCTTGGTCGTGTTTGCACTGTCACCACCACTTTTTCATTGGCCGATCATTCACCTCCATTTGATTGTTTACCCATTTTTGAGGAACAGCTGTGAAGAGTGATTTCACTAGCCATCCTTGTGACACTGCCGTGATTGGAAAATTCCAAACCTTACCTGGAATTAGCTGCTACCCATTTTATCACTTGTTCCTCAAAAGACGAGTCTCCTTTAAGCTCTTTTCAACTGACTCTTAAAATATGAAAAGATTGCCGAACCATTGGCCTCTCCAGCTCGTTAAAGGGACAGGAAGTGCTATCCCTCCTCTAGATTTTAATCTTTTTGGACCTGAGGGATTATTACACAAAAAGATCGAGCGCTTGTTTTGTTCGGCTCGTTAAAAATATCGAAAATTCATCCCTTCTGTATTGTTTTATACTTTTTCGGACTTAAGGGATTAGATGACGAAAAAGGAATTTTCGAGTTACCTTTACGTTCCTTTTCAGACTCTCTAAAATTGAAAAGGACCGAGTTATCTTTGTCGTTAAACTCATTAAAAGTATAATAACGACAAACTTGTCTATAGACGAGAACGAGTTTCACTATTGCTAGACTCGTTAAAACATAGCGATGGGTTTGCCCGAAGGGAAAATTATAGAACAAGCATATGTTATCCTCCTCAAGCTTGACAAAAATAAAGAGGTACTGGTCAGCAGTGACTGGGGAAAATTGGGAAGAAAACTTGAAGAAACTTTGTTGGTAGCAAGTTGCTCTTGAACATGACACTTCCACTCCGTGTCCGAGTCGGGTTGGGTTGTTTCATTCACCGGTCACATCACCATGGTCACGCCATACCATCCACATTTGGGTTTAATGCTACCAATCCATCACATCAGTGTCGCCGATATGTTCAAGAGAAGTCATTCAGAGAATTCACCTGTGTCTCACCCACTACCATACATTATACTCCATTCTTTCATGACCGCCTCCCTGAACCTTATATCATCAGATCGTTTTCACCTCCATTAAAATCATTTGCTCCGTTCCGTGTCATTGATGTGGGATTCATTAAGGCCCTCCTGTGACAGATCACTTCTTGTCGACATCAGCTCATTATCCAAGAAGTTGATCTAGGAACACCCCATTCAGTACTTTGAAGCTTTCATACCTCAATGGCAAGTTTCTCACTTCCGGCGACAGGTTTACATCAATGGCCTTCGACCGAAAGATTTTCCGTGGTGTTCGACGCCAAGTTCTTTATTCACACCACGTGAATTGTACTGCAGTACCTTGAGGGTCATTATCATTATCGGTGATTCCTCTCGCGCTTGTTAACAGTTTACATCATTGACTGGTAATCAAGCGATGTCTTTCCATGTTCGACTTCAGAACATTTCTCACATGGATCGACTTGTACTTTGAGTGAAGATCGGACGAGATTAAAGACCTCGGATCTAGTTTCATCCATCCGAGATGCGATATATATTCAGGGAAATAAAGACATTAAATGTACATCATTGCTGCACAGATAATCATCCACTCAAAAGGATGATGGCAAGGTTGGAAAAGAGAAACATATATAAAGAAGAACCTACAGCCTTTGACCAACAACTTGATGCAATACTTAATGGTATGAAAAGGTTGGGTGATAGGGTAGAATCAGTGGAGAGAAAAGCATCATGGGAAGCACCACAAAACAACCCTCCTAGGAATCCAAATTTTAGGAGAACTCAAAACCTAAATGTTGGTAAGACCAGTGCTGACCAGGACATAAGACCCCCTTTCCAAGAAAATTATGCAGAAACTTCCACATCAGCAGAGCCCAATGAAGATCCTGAGATTAATTTAATGGGTCTAGATGGTGAAAGTCAAGTTTTCTTAACACAAGAAGATCATGAGGATGATGAAATCAAACTATTCCAAACTAAATCAGGCGAATCCTTTGACTTCAAACAAGGCTATGACATTGCTGTTTATGAAGTCCATAAACAATACAAGCTGAGGAGCAGAACTATGAATGTTAACCAGCCTGAAAAGAAAAAGGATAATCAACAGCCTGAAAGAGTTACACTCATAGAACCTAATGACAAAATGACTTCACATACAGAAGAAGTGATTGTTGAGGAGATCACTGAACCACTGTCCTTAAAACAACAGCCTATGGTCACTCCCCCTGCTCATCCTCATTCAACTCTTTCTCCTCAAGAGATGAGTAAAAAGGATAAGTCCCAAAGTCAAGACAAAAATCAAGAAGAAGATGTAATGAACAAGGAAAGAACTGTCACCTATAACCCCAAGACGCAATCTGAAAAACCTTTTGATCTAGAAACTGAAATTGGCAAAATAAAGATAGCCATTCCTCTCTTGGAATTAGCCAAGCATGACATCTATAAATTGCAAATCAAAAGATCCCTCCAACTCACTAGTAACAAAGATGATGTCAATGTGATGGATGACACCCCAGAACACCTGTTTGGCCCAGAAGTGGATGGAAAAACAATAATCACAGGGGTTCTGCCTTTCTATGTCAGTTTACATATTCATGATAAAATATTGCATAATGCAATGTTTGACTCAGGTGCCTCTCACAACCTCATGCCAAAAGCAGTCATGGAGAGATTGAATTTAGACATAACAAGACCATACAAGGATCTGTTTTCCTTTGACTCCAGCCAAGTCAAGTGTCTAGGTCTCATAAAAGACTTATGTGTGTCTCTAGTTCAATACCCAAACAAGACAATCCTAATGGATGTGGTAGTTGCTGATATCCCACCTAAGTATGGAATGCTGTTATCAAGATCATGGGGAGCTAAACTCCAAGGTTCCCTGCAATTAGACATGTCATATGCCACCATCTCTGTGTTTGGGCAACCAAAAAGACTGTACAGAGAAACACTAATGAAGTACATGGTCAGCAGTGAAGAAAAACCTCAAAATTTTCCTATATATGCTGTCCATTCAGACATAGACTCATAGATTCTCTTCAATGACACCACTACTCCCTCAAAAGGTGAGGTTGAAACCAAGATATTCATACAAGAGGAAGATGCAAATGAAAGTAGTACCACTCCTGAAACAACAGTCAATCAAACATCAGATAGTGCTGCTGCCTTAGTTGTCAAGAAAATCCAATCAAACAAGGAGACTGTCCTAAAAAACAAGCTAGAGAAAAAATCACAATTGCTACTTACATTACCAGCCCATGAACAAATCATAAAATCTCCTTCCCAACAAGATATTCTATGGTTCCTTGAATTTGATGGCTCAGTCAACAAATTGGGGGCAGGAGCTGGAGTTTGGGTACACAATAAAGAAAACAGTCATGCAGAAGGCAGAGCCTATAGATTGAATTTCAGATGTACTAATAACATGGCAGAATATGAAGCCCTTTTACTAGGACTCAAGCTGGCAAAATTCTTACAAGCTGCCAGGGTTTCAATCATGGGTGATTCAGATTTAGTTATCCAACAGGTGAAAGGAAACTTTGTCACCAATGACAAAAGACTAAGGACTTATAGGTCTGCTGTTGCTGAGGTGCTAGACTTTTTCTCTGAATTCCAAATTACTAAAATTCCCAGAACCCAAAATCTACATGCTCACAGTTTAGCCACCTTTGCAAGCACCTGCAAGTTGCCCTTTGAGCCCCACCATTGTTTTACAGCTGAGGTAAAACACAGACCCTCCATTCCAAACAACATCAATGATTGGCAAGTATTTGAGGATGACAAGCAAATAAACCATTTTTTAACTCTGCAGCAAGAATTTGCAGGACTAAATATAAACAATGAGACAGCAAGTCAATCACAAATACTTGAGACAACAAGTCAATCACAAATACTTGATGGAGCAAGTCCATCACAAATACAGTTTCAACAGACTGCTCAGCCAATATCACCTAGAACTGCAAAACAAATGTTGAATCCAACTATTTTCAATATAGAAAACATCCAGCAAATTCAACAAGTTGACTGGGAAGAGGGAGTGTCCAATGCTGAAACTGAAATCATTGAGCTAAAAGACAATTTTCTACCAACAGGTCTAACCCCACTAGAGGACATCTTTGATTCAAATGATATTCCCAGAAAACCAAAAATGCAGCCCCTAAATGCAGCCATTGAAGAATGTAACATAGGTACAATTGACCAACCCAAGATAATTAAATTATCTGCTTCCTTACCTCCTGACCAAAAGCCAAAATATATTGACCTCTTCAAAGAGTTCCAGGATGTTTTTGCATGGAGCTATGAGGACCTAAAGTCCTATGACACCTCTGTAATCCAACACACTATCCCTCTCAAACCAGATCAAAAGCCCTTTAAACAAAAACTGAGGAGAATCAATCCTATGCTTCTCCCAGCAATGGAACAAGAGGTACAAAAAATGTTCGAAGCAGGCATCATAGCACCAATCAGATTCTCTGAATGGATCTCCAACCTGGTCCCTACAAGAAAGAAGACTGGCGAAATTAGGCTGTGTGTGGACTTAAGGAATCTGAACCAAGTATCCTTAAAAGACAACTACCCCTTACCCAAGATGGATCACATTCTTCAAAGGGTGGTAGGGGCCTCAAGGATCTCCTTACTGGATGGATTTTCAGGCTTCAATCAAATCTTAGTTCACCCTGATGATCAGGATAAAACAACATTTACAACCCCATGGGGAACTTTCAAATATGTAAAGATGCCTTTTGGATTGAAAAACGCAGGGGCAACTTTTCAAAGAGCAATGGACATTGCTTTTTCCAAAGAGATTCATGACTTTTTAGTCATTTACTTAGATGATCTCACACCTTTTTCAAAATCTGACCAAGAACATCTCAAACATCTGAGACAGATCTTCCTAAAATGCAGAAAATATGGAATTTCCTTAAATCCTAAGAAATCCCCGTTTGGTTTAGAAGAAGGTAAGCTATTGGGCCATATCATTTCTAAAGATGGCATTAGAATTGACCCAGATAGGATACAAGCTATCCTACAAATGCCCCACCCAAGAAATGTCAAAGAGTTGCAAGGATTCTTGGGAAAAATCAATTTCTTGAGAAGGTTTATCCCAAACCTAGCAGAGCTAATCAGATTATTAAATAACATGCTGAAAAAGGATTCAAAAGTGAAGTGGACTGTTGAAGCCAATCAAGCCTTTGAAGGTATAAAATTGGCCCTTACCCAAACTCCAGTCTTGACCAATCCTCAGTTTGACAGAGAATTTATCATTTTCTCTTTTGCCTCCCAACACACTATTGCTGCTGTTCTATTACAAAAAGATGACCAAGGAAATGAGAAGCCAATTGCTTTCTTTAGCAAAGCTCTCAGAGATGCACCTTTAAAATATCAAATCATGGAAAAGCAAGCTTATGCTTTAGTCAAAGCCATTAAAGACTTTAGGATTTATATCCTTTATTCCCATGTTATAGCATATGTGCCAAGTCCTATTGTCAAAGACATTCTCACCCAAGAAAATTTAGAGGGCAGAAGAGGAAAATGGATTGCCAGCATCTTGGAATTTGACATTGAGATAAAACCTACAAAACTAATAAAAGGGCAAGGTTTGGCCAAATTAATGACAGAAACAAATTTTCAAGCCTTAGACATCAATCAGCTGGACAGTGGAACAGAGCTGGCGACTCCAAAGATCAATGTAGCCTTTGAACAATCCCCTTGGTACTCTGATATCTGTTATGTGTTACAAAACCTGTGTGCTCCCCCAGGACTGTCCAAAACTAAGTGTAGGTTCTTAAAAATGAAAACATCAAGATTTTGTGTGATGGATGGCAATTTGCTTTGGAAAAACCATGAAGGTATATTGCTGCACTGTTTAATGGAAAATGAAACTAACAATATCATGCAAGAGTTTCATGCAGGAGACTGTGGTGGACACTTGTACTGGAAGTCCACTGTGGACAAGATACTAAGGGCTGGATATTACTGGCCCACCATGTTCTCTGATGTCAAGAAATTCATCACCTCATGTCATAAATGTCAAGTGTTTGAGGGAAAGAGACAGTTGCTGCCACTTCCTTTAAGGCCTATTGCAACAGAGAGACCTTTTCAACAATGGGGATTGGACTTCATTGGGGAAATTCATCCCTCATCTTCAGGCCAACACAGATGGATTTTAACAGCAACAGACTACTTTACTAAGTGGATTGAAGCTGCCCCATGCAGACAAGCAAATGATTCAATAATTATTCAGTTCTTGGAAAACAATATATTGGCAAGATTTGGCTGTCCTGAGAAAATAATAACAGACAATGCTGCTGCTTTCAGATCCAAGAAAATGGTGAACTTCTGCCATAAATTTCACATCACTCTGGGCCATTCCACTGCCTACTATCCCCAAGGAAATGGCCTTGCTGAGTCATCAAATAAAAGCCTAGTAAATATCATAAAGAAAGTGCTGGAAGAGAACAAAAAGAACTGGCACAAGAAACTAGTCAATGCCTTATGGGCAGATAGACTAACAACAAAAAGATCAATTGGTACCAGCCCATATGAGTTGGTTTATGGACTAGAAGCCAAATTTCCCTCATCACTAGGAG
This sequence comes from Pinus tabuliformis, assembly GCA_031772625.1. Lineage (NCBI taxonomy): Eukaryota > Viridiplantae > Streptophyta > Pinopsida > Pinales > Pinaceae > Pinus > Pinus tabuliformis. The sequence goes on from CM062815.1 coordinate 1,023,189,708, forward strand.
TGCCTGTTATGAAGCTTCTTCAAGAAAGCCAAGTAGAACCAAATGATATGCAAAGAAGGATCAATCAGATAATTTGTTTACAACAAACTAGGGACCAAGTTTTCAGCAGAGTGCAAGTATTACAAGAGAAATTAAAGAAGGCCTTTGATAGAAGAACTAAGGCAGAAGACTTCAGCATTGGTGACAAAGTCCTCAAGTGGGATGCAAGAAGAGAGGAGAAGGGAAAACATGGAAAATTTGATTCCCTTTGGAGAGGACCATTTGCTGTCCAAGCAGTACAAGGAAACAACACTTACTTCCTTAAGAGTCTCAATGAAACTGATTTGGATGAAGGTCCTGTGAATGGCAGGATGCTGAATCACTATTTTGAATATCATCCATGAGTGCAACCTGATTCTCCCATGTAAATATGCAGATGTATATATTATTTTCTGTTTATATTGTAAAAATGCAGTTTTTGAAGATTATTGACTATCAGCAGAAGGCACATAGAAGCAGAGATAGACCAAGGAGGAAAAGCACAAGTTTGGCATCTCAAAGCAGCAAACTTCAAGATTGGCAAGAGCAGTCAAGGAACAAGGCAATCTGACCTGCTGTTCTTGGTCTTTCAAATGAAACACCATCCCCATGTGGAGCCACTGTTAGCAACCTATACCAATAGGTTTCATATTTCATGATTGGCAAGAGAAGTTCCAAATATGCTCTGCTTTGGCTATGCAAAGATCCCATATTTACTGAAGGAGACGAGATAGGAAAAGAGCTCAACATGGTTCCAAATTTTGATGGGTGATTCAACAGTATAATCTGGATCATGCCATGTTTGAATTTTCTGTTGTAGAATAGAGAAGGAAGTCTGTCCAAACTGTCTAATCTTGGCAGACAAAGTAGTTCAGGTAGAGAAAAGAAGGCTCCCAACAGCTTAATCTGGGACCTTGGAAGAAATAAGGGCAGAAGTAGATAGAAAACAAAAGAAAAAAGCCAAAGAAAAGAAAAGGCAAGTAAGGGTCTGCAAGTCCAAATGCACCCTCCAAGAAGGAATAAAAAATGCTAGGCAAATAGATGGGTAGGCAGTTGGAGTTGCAGAAAGGTCATTTCCTACAAGTTGCATGGGTGCTGACTTGGTTGACCAAAGCAAAGTTAATGAAATTCAGATGGAGTTACTCTTCATCAAGTTACAGCAATCAAGAAGCATGTCTAACCTCCCTTCTCCCCCTCTCCATTTCATTACTAACAATCCCTCAACATCTGAGATTCATGGGATAGATTATGGTTTCATAGTGGTTCTTAATCTTTTAGAAGCCACATTTCTTGTCTAAAAATATTTTCATTTTGATCTACTCTCTAAACTAAGTAAGTTTCAAATAAGCTTAGTGGTTTCCCCTCCATTTACCCCTTCATCCATATTAACTCTAACACTACTATGTAAACCCCCTACATTACCTTTCCCCTACTAGTATTAACACCATGGTGTATAAACCCCAAAATTTGTATAAATATCCCTCCCTTTGGCATTATAGCCAATAAGTTCTCTGTCAGGAATCAAATGGCATCTGGTCACTTTGATGAACCTAACCCTAACCCCCTCCCCTCCTCTCAATTCATTTGGCCCCTTGGAAAGCTTCATTTGATAAAAGAGCCTCACAAATGACCTGGTTTTGCCTATACCCACTTCATTTACAAAAATAACCCCTAAATACCCACTTAGTTCTCTTATCCAAAGTATTGGGGCTGTCTTATTGCGCATCGGAAAACCTTACGAAACCCCTTTATCCATGAAAACCCTTTGAAACTACCAAAAAACCCCGAAAATCCCACTTTCCGCTGCTTAACCAAAGTTTGCGCATATATTCAATTTTTCGGAATATATTGAAAAGACATCAAAAAATATATATTTATTCCTCCGCCCGTGGCCGTATCCACCTATCATGTCATCATCTCGTCCACCGTCGGATCAGATCCAAGAGATCCGACGGTCCTTATGGATATCGGAGCAGTCCCCGCGACAGAGGTTTAGCGCCCGAGAAAGTGACGTTGCGTTACGTCAGGGCGCGGCCACGCGTCGCTCATTGAGGGCTCTCGGAGCAACCTCTGACAAGTGCGGGGCCATATCATAACCGCCCCGAGAAACCGCAACTGTTAGGGCTAAACCGTAACCGTTAGGTCATTCACCGCCCGGTTTGCGGGTCCAGCGCCATCCCCACGTCATCACCGTGCCTGCCACCCCATTACCCCGTGGACCAATGGCAGCCCGCCACCTCATCCAATGACGTCATGCTGACGTCATCCGAGGCTGACCCCACCCTATGACGTCATGCTGACGTCATCATAGAAAAGGCGCCAAATTGCAAAAAGTCCATATTATAGCCAAAAAACGCGTTTTTTTATACTTTTCGCTCATTTGCTATTGTTTCCTCTGCATGCTATTTCACGTCCTGAACTGCGCCACCTGCGAGAAACGACCTGAAGACCTCGAGAGCACCAATTCCACCCACAGTTACGACCTCTGTTCGCGGTTATCCAGGTATTTCTCATAGTTCATCCTCCATACGCCTAAATTCACTGTAAATTGCTCAGAGCGCTTAAGGAACACTGAAACTCACTATTTCAACGACAGTTTTCCTCTGCAACACTTCTAATTACAACTGCAACCTTGAAACCACCGGCTGAGCCTTCATTTCCCGAGTTTTGGTCAAAAAACTGTAAACTGCTCGCGCAAACGTGAGACAGTTGGTCAAGCTATTTAAAACCTGCCATAGAGGACAAAGGGAGACCAGGCATTGGTCTTATTCATAATTCAAGCAGTATTTCAATTGCTGTGTGCCCACTCCACCCTCTGGTCCCTGTAATTCACAGTTGCATTGCAAAAAGTCACCTCTGTGCTGTACTGCTCACTTCAACCAGTTCACCTGCAAGACAGAAACTGAATAGACCATGGAGACTCCAATTGCACTGAACATCAAGCCTCTCAATACCCCTCACCAGGAATTAGAATGGAAAGCCCTGGGAGATATGGATTATCAAATGCTAAACTGGTTTCCATTAGGCTCCAAATATAATATCCAGATGCTGAATGAGTTGAAAGCCCAGCACCTTAGTGGAGCTGACATCCTAGGGATTTGGGACTCAAACTTGCCCATCTACAACCTCCCCCAGGTAAATCCTATGCCAGAGTTGATCTACAGATGCCAGGAGTGCTATGATCTAGGCCAAAGAGCTGTCCTCAGCCCTACAGGCCCAATTCTGTTTCATATCACCCCAGAAAGCATAAATGAGATGCTGCACTTCCACACTGCAAGGCCATTGACCCCCCTCCACATGCAGAACTTGATAAAGAAGGGGAGTAAGTTGTCAAATGACCAGATCATCAAAATCAACCAGCTGTTTGTACAACCAGGCTCTGAAGCCATCAGAACTCCTCCTATTGGATATCATTACTTGAATGAATTGGGTAGGATGCTAGTGGATTTGATCAGCTATGTCCTAGGGTTCATAGGAATGGAGGAGGTGGATGAAATTATAATGGCAATGCTGTCTATTTTCTCTCCTGGAAAGCCTCCAGCTGTACATTATGATTATGCCACATACATTGCAGATAGGATTCATGACCAGCTGATGAATTTGAAAAGGGAAAGACTGTTCAGATATACTTCATACATATACCACCTATTCTTGTTTTATCAGCCAGCCAGCTTCTCTATTCCCTTGAAACAAGTCAATGCCCAGGGGAATCCAAGGTCAGTTGTGTTTTGGACCTCTGTTTTTCATTGTGCCTCTGTATCACCATACACATACCCTGAGTTCATAGACTTATTCATTCATCCAGCCATGACAGTATTGGATGGTGTTCCTCCTCCAAGGTTAACTGATGACATGAGGAGAATTCTCCACCTGAACAAAACCTACAGCATTGGTAATTGGTACCTCTACCAAGACCACACAGTCATCAGAGTATATGGCTGTGAGTTGAAGCCTTTTAGGTTGCCAAGGTATGTCCCCATGAGGCTTTTTGCCTTAGAATATTTCAGGCAATTTGGGAATGCCGACTACCTCCACTTTCAAAGCAAGAACAAGAAGGCACAGTTGAAGGTAAGGAGCCAGCTGGGCCCTTTCCTATACAACAGAAAAGAGGAGGGGTGGAAAGAGGCAAACAGTATCCTAGAGGCCCTCAAACTACAAACCAGCTTTGAATGGATACCCTATGATCCCAATCACTTTGTCTCCCTCAGGAGGATAAGATACAAATTGGGCAGCTATTCACACGTAAGGCAGCCTAAGATTGAGCAGTATGCCAATAAATTAAGCTGGGAAGAAGGTACCCTAGAAGAAGAAATTACTAGTGAGGAGCTGCTAGAGAGAGAGGCTAGAAATATTCAAAAGAAAGCTGACTTAGAAACTTGTGGACAGGTTCCCCTCTCATACAAAAAACAACTTGGAGCAGCTGCCTCGTCCTCAACAACGCACCATCAAGCTGCCATGAATCCTCCATAGAAAGTCAACAAAGGCAAAGAAAAGCAGGTGGAACAGCCACCTCCTATGACCGAAGAGCAAATGGAAACCCTAATGCAGCAACAAGAAGAGATGGAGCAGCAGGGAGAAGGGCAGCAGCAAGAGGAGCAGCAACAACAACAAGAACAAAGGCAGGAACAGCCTGCCCAGCAAAAGCAAACAGTGGAAGCCCCTAAATACACTGAACAAACTGAGCCTCCAAGGCAAGAGACTTCAGCCGAGGCATCTACACTCCAGACTCCACAAAAGGAGGACACAAGCAGGAAAAGGGACAGAGAAACTCCCCTTACAACATCAGCAACTCATGGGGAGAAGAGGCAGAGAATCAATCCTCTTTCAGAGGAAGAGATGCCAATAAGGCAGCCTCTGGGTATGGTCCCACCCAGCAGGGAAACATCAGCAAGTTCCTTTCAACAGGAACAGGATAGAGCAATGGGAGGAGAAGTGAGTTCCTCTAGGCAGCAAAGGGAAGGTGGGCCTAGTATTAAACAATAGTTCATTGATATTAAGATGAGAAATGAGCCCATCAAGAGACAGCTGTACAACCATCTGCTAAACTTGGCTCCCACCAATCAGCAAAGACTCATGTCTGCATATGATGTGCAGGAAGGCAAAATGATCATGAGTCATTTCATGCCAACAACAGTACAACCCCAATCTGCCTCTGATTATTTGAGGACTAACTTGGAAGTCCTTGCCAAGGATATCCACCCAATGGACAAGATAGAACTGCACAAGCAAACGGGTGAGATGGTCTATGCTTCCCTGGCAGACCAAACCTTGGATAACTATAGGCTACAAAATAGCCTTAACAATACAGCCTCTCAACTGGAGTTGGAGAGGGCACCATCCCAGGCAAAGGACAACAGAATAAGGTCCTTGGAAGACATAATCATTGAGATTGGACATGATCCCAAAGATATCAAAGGGATACAAGAGGTATTGAAGTTGAGGGATGCTGACATGGCAGCCTTGAGGAGAAAGATCAAACTCCCTGCCACAATCCACCCTCAAACAGATGAGGTGGCCCAGCAAAGGCATGATCAAGAGGCGACGACCCTGTTGATATCTCTATACAAGGAGCTAATCAGGACTCAAGACAAACTAGGAGAATCAGAGGCTGCAAAGGCAGCACTACAGGCAGCATTGAAGCAAAAAGAAGAGGGTCAAACCTCCCAGCCTCCTCCATAAATAATCAATCTTGAGGAAGCTGCTCCAACAACTGCCCCTCCTCCTCAGCAAACAGGGCCTACAGCACCAACTACATCAACAACTGCACCAACAACAGAGCAGACTCATAGTCTGGATATGCAGAAGCTCCAAAATGAAATTCAAGTCCTGGAAGCTCAAATGTTGGAGCTCAATTCAGCCAAAGAATCTTTGGCTAAAGTAAATGAGAGATATGATAAGAGCAAACAGAATGCAGCTGAAAAGGAACGAGAAATAAAAGCTCTAAAGAAGAGGATAACTGAGCTTGAGAAGGAGCTCACACTAGAAAAGGTGACATCAGAGCTAAAAGCAGTCCTTTGGGCCAATATTGGCCGGTCTATCACCAATCAGTGGCAATACATTGAGACTATAGATGAACAATCAGTACTCATTGCAAAGGCAAACAGGGAAATACACAGAGCTAGAGCAAGCCTTGGCAACATGCCTGATGCTGCCACCAGAATGATCAATATTTTAAATAACAGGACAAGCTCTCAACTGGCCACCATGGGAATTGCTCACAGGACTGAGACAATCTCAATGGTTAAAAGGGTCCTGACACTACGAAACCTGGTTGGAACATTGGAAAGAAGAACCCAGGATATGCAGACTGAAATCAACAAGTTCATGGACAGATTTCAGGCATTACAGAACAGAGGCCTCCCCAGCATATTAAGCAGTGTAGGAAGACTGCTTACCCTTGAAAACTACACTAAGAGGGTTGATGCTTATACTGCAGGACAAATTGCAAGACAACCCAGCACTTCAGCAGAATCAGGGCCAGCATCAGGGCAAACTTTATACAATAGGGTGGACAACCTATTTTTTATTATGAATGAGATCAATCATCTGTTTGATGTGCCTCCAAATTTTTTTAAGTATACAGAAGCAGATGAAACCATAGAGGCAATTGTGAAGCACCAATTGCCCACACAGGAAGTCTGGAAGAATTTGACACAGATGATATTATCAAGCCAGAACCTGTAAATGTTAATTTTTTCTAGTTTATAAGTAAGTCATACACAGGCAGAATTTTGATAGATAAGCATACAGAGCAAAGATGAAAGGCTGAGCCAACTCAGCGGGGCTATTCGGTCGCCACAACAGCAATCACAGTCACAGGTGGCAAATCCGAGAAAATACAGCGCAACAAACATAGAGACGCGTTCGCCAGCATTAAAGCAGAGCGGCTCAACCGACTCCCTGACCTCCAAAGGTCAAAATTATCCTCTGACAAACTTAAAGAGCACTTATGCTACATTCAAAGTTGTAATAACTTCTTTTCTACTTTCTGTACGAATTTATGAAGATATTTTCTCTCTCAGATGACTCAATGCCTGAGATATTTTGTATAAACATTCCTATAAAGTCCCCTTCGCATGAGCTTGCAAGGGTTGTTGTTGATTTCTCCTGAAGAAATTCTTATGCTGTAATCCTTTCAGAAGTTTAATAAAGAAAGTGATGGAATTTCTCGGATTTCTGAGGTGTTGAATGCGTTCTGGTGTCTGTTGATAACTGCTGGATTCCTGTGTATTTCACCATACAATAAGTCTCTGTAACTCTCTCTGTTATTTACTTGTTTTGTTAAAATCCATATATGTTATCTGATTTTCAATACTAAGCAACAAGGAAAAAGAATAACTTTCAGGATTTATTCACTGAGTACCCTGGGTTCAATCTGTTTTGTTAATGAATGTTTTCTTCAGCTGTAATCTAGATAAGTGTAATTCTTAATTGCTGCACTTTCAGAATACACCTTTCACAGTGGCCTTTGTCACAGGAATTCAAGTTTTGCTCCTGTGCAGCGTGTTCACTTTCACCCCACCAGCTTAATAGAAAATTCTTAATTGCTTTCTGTTGGTTGACATATATCACCATTTAAGCTAAATTTGTTTGTCTAAGATACACAATAGGCCCTGCAGTTTGAACACCACCAATCCTGCATATCAAATCATTTCACAATTCCAGACTCCATTGCCCAATGGTATTTTACTCTCTAAACACTATATCATAAGACCTGAAAGAAATCCTTCAACCAAAATATAAACCAAAACCTGAGCAAAATAGCTAGCCTAAAACACCATCATAACAGAGACAAATCATAAAGAGAGAGCCCTCTCTGATTACAGTTTGGCTAGAAACTGTGATCCAAAGATTGGTTAGTGGTTACCCCGGCCGTATTCCCTTGGGAGTCATAGGGAACAACCTGGGTGTTAACACTTCCCTTAGCTGAAACCCACTGTCTCCAGAAACTGCGCAATATTGTCCCCCAATTGCCCAATCTTCCTTGCATCCAGAAACTGCATAGAGGTGTCCCCTCAGGACCCCATCCCGCAACAGTGTCCTGCATCCAAAAATTGCACAATGTTGTCTCCAACTGCCTAGATTGTCTTGCAACCTGAAACTTCACGGAGGTGTCCTATCAAGACCCCACCCCGCAGAAGTGTCTTGTATTCAGAAACTGCGTAGTGTTGTCCTCAGCTGTCCAAACTACCTTGCATCCAGAAACTGCGTAGAGATGTCCTCCTAGGACATCATCCCAACATAAGACATTTCCCGTTGAAACTATGCAGATTTATCTCTCAATGATCACAAGGAAGGATGACATGCTATATGAATCTCAAGGAGTTGAGGAGAAGGACCAAGGAACCCAGGTTATGATAGAAGATCAGGACCGCATGAAAACTCCATCGAATGCATAACCCTCTGGAGGGTAAGTATGGTAAGAAAAGATCATCTTTTGAAATACATCTCTTAGTGTAGCTTGAAGTACTGATATCATTTTGTCTTCAACGACATGCATGAAATTTATTCTGTGTGTTTCCTCTATGTGTCTTTCTCTCTGTCACTTGTTGACCAACAGTCGTCTTTTAGCATATTGATTCCTTTTTCACGCTTATGATATTGTTATGGTGATTTTGAAGGTTTGTATTTGTGTGCATGAGTTGTCTTCGCTCTATGAACATCGATCACACTTACACACAAAGTTGTAAGCACAACCTCGCAAGTGTCGTCATGGTCATCCAAACGTCTATCTCAAGTGTCGCACTTGTCGCTCTTAGATTTAAGACAGTCTCACTGAGCACATATTTTGTCTTGTTGGTCTGTGTTGTCTTGTCGTCAAAATATGCTAAGTGTATGATCACATTGTCAGTCTGCACAAATTCACTTGCTTTCAACACTTAGCCATTTTTGTGAAAATCTGCTCGACTGGACAACCTCCTTCAGCCGGACCCCGACTGAGCTGCACTGCGCAGTCTCAGCCCTCACTGACCTTGCTCTGCTACCCATAACTGTGCAATTCTTGAGGTTTTCCTCCAAGACAGCCGCACTGCGCAATCCAAAAAGTGAGAAGCATGTTTGCCTCCCAGAATTACGCAGAAATTTCCTCCATGCCCAAACTGAATTGCACATTTCTCAAGCACAGGTATTTAGCCTCCCTCTTGTCTACTGAAAACCTGCACTGCACTGAGACCTGACATTTCACTACTCTCAAAACTGCGTAGACATGCCCGGTTGTTTCCCCTACCACCTGCCCCACACTGCCTTCAGAAACTGCACATTCATGATTAACAAGACCTTTGTTGCCTTGCTCTGCACTGTCTCCAGAAATTTTGCAGTCTTTTCCGGTAGGTCCTCTGCTAGCCTGCTCTAGGAAACTACATAAAATTCCCAGCTAGTCTCTTGAGTGTTATGTATTGTCTTCCCTCTAGAAATTTTGTAGAACTTCCCAGCAACCCCGCTCTGTCTTCCATCTGTAAACTACGTAGAACTGCCCAATAGTCCCTCTGTAGCCCTACTTTGTCCTCCCTAAGGAAATTGTACAGAAAGTGTTCCCCTCAGGGTCCCATCTTGCAGCTAACACTGATGACTTTCATTACACAATTATGTCTCCCAGTGATCAATACGTAGTTATTCCTGACAGTGCAAACCGAGCTCCAAAATCCTGCATCCCTGCATGAGCTATGCTCTGCATAGTTTCAGTGTCTTGTCCTCCCTCCTGGTCACCTGGACTCGAACATGGAAAACAATGCATTGTGCTAGACTAAGAGATTTTCGGATTTGATGTCATCCCGTCATGAGTGAATTGTAGGAACAGGTACATTGATGGAACATGGCGAGATAATGAATGGGATGAAGAAGGAGCACATGCTAGAAGAACTGTTTGTAGTTGGACTGACGTACAAAGCACATCGAGCAATAAGTGAAAGGAGTACATGCATGGAACCATGTTGCGAGACCAAGACCATTGGAGACCCCGCAACACCAAGCTATGCAGAGGTGAAGACAAAGCATGTCCAACAACACATCTATAACTCAACAATGCAACAACTTGACATGGACACCATAGTCAGCCAGTACATGTCAGCAGTGTCATGTCGAGTTGTGTCATGAGTTGTCTCAGCCACATCACTATTATGGGCCAAACTCATTGTAATCAAATGTAATGTAAAGTGAAATTCCAAGTGTCATTATTGGAATGTAAACAATCATTATGTAATGTAAAGAGTTATATGTAATGAAGTTGACGAGTCATGAGGGTAGTCCAAGAGTCACAAAGGGGAATGTCAAGGGTCACCCCATGATTTGCTATATATAGAACTTCATAACTCATAGAACAGGATTTTGGGAGCCAAGATTTTGGCTAGGCATTGCTTAGAGGGGGCTTAGAGAGTATTATGATGAGCCTTTGCTTCTCCACAACGTAGAACGAGTACATCTCTTTAGAGGAGTAAGCGGTGTTGACTGTAATGTTCCACTATTGGGGCTAGTGGTTGTCAATGGTGTATGTATGGATGGAAATTTCACTTTATATATATATATATATAAAACAGAGCCAACACATCTTCATGCATATGTTTTTATTGTAGTTTGACTATTCTGGTTACTTTAACAATGTATGTTTTTTAACTTACACATTTGTGTATGAACTACTTTATATACGATTGTATGAATCTTGTTGAAGTCGTGTTGTTGGTTTAACTCGTCACTTTGGATTGTCAACTATTCTGCTTTCCAACTTGTGATGTCATTCAACTCGTGTGTTCCTTTCAGGCTGTGTACTATTAGAGGCTTCTAAGGGACAAACTTCCTTTTCCCCCTTTGTGTGTTAGAACCCCCATGCATCTCACTTGACTCGTTGCAAGGTCACACACTTGCTTCCAACAAAGATATCACACTTACCTATGTGCGCTACTGCAATCAAGGCATAGCTTTACTACCCACTGCTGGGACTCCTATTCCAAATGAGCTGAGGTCTAGCTGGGAATTCTTACCAGGGAGATCCCTTGACATGTTGGTGGGTCAAACACCATCAACATTTATGGCGCTAGAAGGAGGTCCAGATGACAAGCTGAGTCCTCAAAGTCTGTTTTGAATCTTTTCACATCTTTCATGACTTATGCTACAATTAATCCTCTGAGATGTCTGTCTTATGGAAATGATTTTGAAGTATCGGAGGATCTCTGGAATGACTTTTCATTAAACACATATGATGGTGAAGGTGGAGAAACCTTTCTTAGACACGCAATTGCCTTCACAGGCTTCTGTGAAAGGCATGAAATCCATGAGGATTGTATTGCCTGCTCGCTGTTTGCATTCATGCTTCGAGGGCACACAACATCTATTCACTCTTTTGATCACTTTTTTGGAGATTTGACACATGATTTCTATCGTTATGACCGCAAAGCACTTAATAAACAAATTAGAATTACGAAAAGCACATGATGAATTCATTGAGCAATTTCACAAACGCTTTCATAATCTTGCATTTCAAATTCCTGAAGATGAAATTGATTGGAAATTCTCAATGAAAGATTTCAGTATCTTCTTCACATATCTGAGAATCTGCATATCTTAGAGTCATTCGAACCCCTCCCAACATACCTCGTTGTTAGATCATCCAAATCTAAAACAGACAAGGTTGCTGTCAGAAGTGATCGTCCATCCTCTTCTGATCAAGCAGCTCTAGCTCCGTAATGTGAGGTAGGAGAAGGTGTGTGCACATTTGTTGAACTGTCACATCCTCCCACCCCACCTGCTTTGGATATTTGCGCAGATTTGGTATGCAAGCCCATTAGTTGTCATGTTGCCTTGTCTTCTCAACCTCCATCTTATGGTCCCATTGATCCACTAGATTGTACTGTGTTGTGTTCTCTCGTTCTGGACTCCAAATCTTGTGTTCATGAGGATCAAGTTGTCGATAGAGTTCATGTTGTGCAGAAAACATGCGTTGTCATTTATGATGAGTGTGTGCGGGAATATGAAGAAGAACCCGTGGTGAAGAATGGAATCCTTCCATTCGCGCCTCATTTGCTCTATCCTGACATCTTTTGTGATTCTACCAATTTTTATTTTCCTTGTGAAAAATCATCGTCGGATGTTTCTACTTCCAATCATTCACAGGACACACTGGATGTCAGTCTATCATTGCATTGCAAAGAGGACACATCCTTCTCTGAAAATCCATTCAATCTTTCATCTGTCATTTCTAGAAACACAGAGGGTGAACATTCTTTTTTCTCATCAACCCCTCTGCATGATTTGTCAGATCATGACGATGCCGACGAACATCTCAAATTTTTTGATCGTGGTTTTCATGATCTCTTTACTCCTTCATTTGATTATGAGGTTGATTCATTCGATGTTGATCTTTCTAAGGTGCTAGTCTTTGATGATCTACCTGTTGATGAAGTGGAAACCCCTCAAGCTGTTGAGGCACTTCAGCTTGTGCTGATGGTTATGTTAGGCCCTTGTTGTCCTTAGGTCAGCTCCACTTTCGATCAGAAATATGTTGAAACACCCCAAGCTCATCATCACTCTCCTATTTTCATTAAAGATCAATCTAGTTCACATGTTTCACTCCCTCCACCAACATCACACAATTCTATCACCCATGCACTAGAGGAGTCTTACATAACAAGAAATCTTGCGAAGCATATGTTGTCTTTATTTTTCATGTTTTCTTGTTTGTCACGGTCAAAAGAGTGTACATGATCATCGTCTGCACACTAGGTGTTGCATCACCATGGTACGTCTGCAGGATGTTTGTCTTGCTCATTTACTCTTTTCTTTTATGTTGATGATTTTAAACTTGGAGCATGTTGGTATTCACTATCTTATCTTTTTTGTTTGTTGGTTTACATGCTTATCTTTCTTGTCTACCATGCCTTCACCAACATGGGTCAACCAATGCGTCGGTGGCTGCATTGGAAATATCACTTTACATGAGCAGTCCCATGCACTGTTTAGCGTAGGAGTAGGAGTAGTGTTTGATTTTTGTTTGCTATGATTTCTTGCTTTGTTTTGCTTGCATGTTTTTCTTTGCATGCCTATTTTACTTTCAATTTACTTCTGCCCTTTTATTTCTTGTTTGTTTTCTTGTTTGCACCCGTAGGTTAGCTTCACATGAAACCATGTTTGGCTCTTGAGACAAGCTGGGAAAAATATAAGAGGACTTGTACAACTATCAACATTTGGTTATTTTTCCATTCCCTCTCTTTATGATGATATTGCGTTCATTAGTCAATGATACCTTGATGGAAAATACGTTCTGTTCAGAGTGAGTCTTGGTGAAGTCACAACAGTTTGCACTTTTAACTAGTACCACCTACTCTAATTGGTTTTTGGGTTAACCCTTGTCAACTCAGTCAAGTAGAGTAATGTGAAGGGGAAAACCTTAACAAGTATGTCAGATGTATATATAACATAATTATTTGAAGGGACAACCTCTTCTTCTCTAAATAAGGCAGGATCCCTCTTCCGCCTCATGAAAAATAAATAAGTGCATATGCAGAGAGGTGATTCAAGTAACTTTGTCGAGAGGTGATTCAAGTAACTCCGTCGAGGTACTGACCAGGCTCACTGGAAGCGGTGTGATGCTTGTGTTCCTGCATGACTCCACCGGGGTACTGTCCACGCCTGCTGGAAGCATAGCAACACCAGAGATGAAACTAAAACTTTGACATCCATATTACTTGTGCATCAGTATACCCCTCACTCCCAATAGAAAAAGCTCAGTTGTCTTGGCTTAGTATGTGTGTTGACTGATCAAGAGAATGGTAGGGACTGCATCTTTCACTCAAGCTAGTGAGGAAGCCATGACGATCAAAGAATCAAACAATACTTTCGGAAGTGTTAGACTTGCTTTTACGAGACAAGGTCCATCTAGAGATCTAGAGTTCTACTAGTGTGTTGCTAATGTTGTAGCGGCTACAACCAACCTCCAAAATTTTGGCTCGCATGAAAATTTTAGAGCCTAACATGGATCCTGTGATTAATCGTTCCTTGGTCACTTATTGGTAAGATTATGATCTCAAGCTCCCCTCCTTGATTCTAAGATTTGTTCACGTTCTCATCTTTATGTCGCAGGTGTCATCTTTGGGCATGGGGATTATCGTTTGTCATGCAAAGGGAAGTTTGTTATACTTCAAGGGGAAATCTTTTTTATGTATGAGTTGTTCTCATTACATAGACATGTTTCACGCTCACTTCATGCACTCTTGTCACGAAGGTTGTTTCATCAAGCAAATTATGTTTTATATGTTCTGGATGGTCTATGTTGTATCACTAAGTGTTCAAGTGTGTGATCACAGTTAAATTTCTATCACTGTTCACATTAGTTCCACTGATCCCACACTTAGCCAAATTCTAGAGTTTCCTGAGCAACCTAGCCTCATCCAGCTTTCCGAAACTGCACACTTCGCTTCTGCAACCCTCAATATTTTTCCCTTGCCTGCTGGAACTGTGCAATGCGCAGAGACCCCAACCTCCCTTGGCATCCAAAACTGTGCAATGGTTTCCTCTAGTGTCCTTCCCTTAGCTGAAACCCACTATCTCTAGAAAATTCTCAATATATTTCCTCAGTTGCCCAGTCTGCCTTACATCCATAAATTGCGCAGAGGTGTCCTCCCAGGACCCCATCCCGCAATAGTGTCTTGCATCCCAAAACTGCGTAGCATTGTCCCCAGTTGCCTAGTATGTCTTGCAACTTGAAACTGTGCAGAGATGTCCTATCAGGACCCCATCACTTAGCGGTGTCTTGCATTCAGAAACTGCGCAGTGTTTTCCTCAGTTTTCGAGTCTTCCTTGCATCCAGAAATTGTGTATAGGTGTTGTTAGGGTCCTATATTGATAGGATTCATAATTTTGAATTGGCTAAGTTTGAGCCTTGTAATATTGTACATACATTTTCTTTCTGCAAATGTTTTCCATATTAAAAATTTAAAAAATGTAAAGAGGGTATGTCCCAAAAGAAAAATCAAAGGACAAAAAGATTAAGAAAAGATCAAAAAATGAAAAAATATGAACCCCAAAAAAAAAAGATCATGAAAGTGTGCAAGTCTAAATGCCACTACTATTTTACTACTTTACTGTTTTTAAATAATGGTTGTGTGCAGCTTTTCCTCCATGCCACAACCCATGGTAGTCAAACTAATAAACTTGGCTATTTCATGCTTTGAATTTTATGTTTATAGTTAGAGAATAAAATCTGACCAAATAGTTTAATCTTGGCAGATCATTAGATAGGTAGAGAAAATAAAAGGAGCTCATATGTTTACTCTGAGCCCTTGGATGATATAAGGTTAGAATTAGATAGTTTACTTTTGAAAAGAAAAATGAATAATAAGGATTTTCTAGTCTAAATGCACCCAAATAAAATGAAGAAAAAATGGTAGGGTAAGTAATGGGTAAGTAGAAGAAAGGTTGTAAACTATAAACTTGATTGGATAAAAGCACATTTATCATGCTTGACTATATGTTTCAATATGCACGAGCATGTAAGAAGGCAAAAACAATGGTTTGCAAGTTCATTTAATTAACTCCCCTTCATTCTTATCACCCCTTTTACTTACTAATTTCCCCATCCACAAGTAAGTTCTAGTACTTAAAACCTCCAAGTCATAAAGGCTTAGAGCATTTCTTTGACTTTTGGTGGGACCGGACCCTCGGCTTAATGACTTAGGGACATCGAGTATTAGAATTCCCTTCATAAATGTCATTTCTCCTCATTACCCTAATAAAACGCCTTTTCCTAAGGTTAAAATTCGTTTGCCTAGGAAAATTAAAAACCCCCATGTTAATTTCTATTTCACTCAAAAAACCCAGAAAAGTCTTTTATCCAAAGTATAAGTGTATATAAATAAAATGTGAAAATTTTACATTTATACTAAGGTTATACAAACTCCGCTCATTTCATATTAGTTTTTAACTTAATTATAAAAATCCCCGATATACCTTTTCTCGTATATTAAATAAATCCCCTATATAAATATCCCAACCCTTAGTTTTAATATAATCTATATAATTTACCCCATATCCCGACAAAGCCAAACTAATCCTGTCATTAAACCATGCCTGATCGTTTAACCCATGATTAAATCTTAATTAATCTCAAATCGCAGAAGTTTAAAGCCCTGGGGCCCCTCGAAACCCATGCTCTTATCACCCATGTACCTCCCTCGCCCGACTACCATCAGATCATCATCGCCCTCATTCGACGGTCCATAGCCATATCGGCCGCACCTGACGGCCGAACTTTACCCGCCCGATAAGGTGGTTTTCCTCGGCCCCCCAACTGCTACGTGTCGAGCAATGGAGTAGATCGGGTGACCCCTCCTAAATACCACTCCCTCCACAAAAGTGGTGTGATGGCTTGGGAAACCACCTCCCCGCCAAACCCAAAAAACCGCCTACTGTTCATATGTGAAATTACCCGCCAAAAAGTGACCGTTGCTCAATAAAAATCCTGTGAAGCCCTTTTTCGCTCATTTTCTCTGTGAACCTCTGCAAACCAGTGTGACACCTGCGAACACTGAATTTACCAATTAACCTCAAATTCCACTCCTGAAGAAGCTGCAGAGACCTCAATCAACCTCTCAGTCCGTACCAGAGCCATTCAAACATCTGCAGTTGCCGTGAACCTTGAATTTGAAGCTAATTCACCCAATTCCAGGTATTTAAAGATAAATTACCAGTCACCCTTTCCAATTTGAAAGCGTTCAGTCTGTAAAGTATTTTAATTAAGTAAAATTAATTGAAAATACTTTAAATTTAAAAGTCTATGCCCAAACCCTTCTGAAAACTTCCAGTTTCCGTCAAAAACCTCTGAATAAACCTGTGAAAGCCAAATTCAAATCCACAAGAACTGAATTATGGCTACCCCTATTGCCATGGATGTCAGACCTATCACTACTCCCCATTTGGACCTAGACCACCTCCCCCTGGCAGACAGGGATTTTCAAATTAGAGATACAAGTGCATATGAGGTCCTGCTCAAAATTCATTGTTTGAGTAAAGACAAATACCTGAACCATTCTGATGAAATTGGACTTTGGGACTCTAATTTTCCCAAATACTAGTTTCCCCAAGTACATAGCTTTCCTGAAATTGTCCATATGTGCCATGCCTGTTACATTCCTAGCCAGAGAGCTATAATGTCCCCTGGCCAAAAAGTTTTGTTCACAATCACAGCTGGGTCAATTAATGAGATATTGCAAATCCAACCAGGTCCGGACCTGACCCCACTCTCCACTGGGGATTTGTTAGACTTGTACACCAAGTTGACCCCATCAAAACTGGCCTAGTTATTCCAAACTTTCATTGTAGAAGAACAACACATTCCTAAAGATGCCCCTCCATATGTTTCTGCCATTTTCTCTGAAAGGGGCAAGCATATTGTCACTATGATATAATGTATTTTGGGTTGTACCACTGATGAATTTGTTGACGAGCTTATCTTGGCCTTCATGTCCATTTTCACCCCAGGAAAGCCTCCTGCTACTTTCTACAATTCTGCCCAGTTCATAGCTGAAAGAATGCATGAACAATTTACTAGAATGCACAATGAGAGAGTATACAAATACTCATCTGTACTATACCATATCTTTTTATATTATCAGTCAGATAGGTTCGCTTTCACCCTCTATAAGCTTGATACTAGAGGCCACCCTAGGTCTGTCATATTTTAGACACCATTATTCCACAAGTATTCATCACTATACACTTATACAGACTTCATTGACTCTTTTGTCCATCCAATCATGACTATGCTGATAGGAAGTCCTCCACCCACAATAAGCCAAGATATCAAAAGAGTCCTCCAGTTGTCCAAGCAAAGTAAAGTGGGAGATTGGTACCTTTACCAAAACCACACTGAGATAAGAATATATGGTTGCCATCTAGCCCCATACAAACTCCCCAAATACCTCCCCATGAGGTTATTTTCTCTAGAGTATTATAGGAAAATAATGAATTCGGATGAGGTAAATTTTGTCTCAGCCAAGAAAAGAACACAATTCAAAGTAAAAAATCAGTTAGGCCCTTTCATTTGCAATTCTAGAGAAGCAGGGCAGGAAGCAGATCTAATTCTGCAACAAATGAAGTTCCAAAATAGTTTCATGTGGAGATATGATCCTCAAGGGTTTATGACCAAACTTAGACAAAAGGTCAAATTGGGGCCTTACATCCATCACCCCATACTAGAGATAGAAATATATGCCAATCAATCTGAGTGGTTGGAGAACACTCTCATAGACAGGGATAGTACAAAGGTAGATGTTGAAAATACCTTGATTGATCTAGAGAGACAACTTGATGAAAACTCATTCCTGCAGGTACCACAGCAAGAAGCCACCATGAGTACCCCTACAGTTTTGCAAACTCCTCAGAATGAGGAAAAGAATCCCAAGAGGAACAGAGAAGGAGCCTCCACTTCAGGCATGGACACATCCAATGTGCAGTATGAAGGCATCTAGAGTAAAAGGCCAAGGTTCAATCCTGTTTCAGAATAGGAAGACACAGAAGGCTCAACAGAAGTAACCAATACTGAATTTGACATGAGCAGGGGCACAACTCCATCTGGAGAAACAAAGAGCCATCTACCTCACACACTCAAATGTTAGAAAGGCAACTCAATGTAGAAGTCTCCTCATTCAGTAGGCCTGCTGATAAAGATAAGGATATTAAGGATAGGTTCAAAGAAATCAAGATGAGAAATGAGAAACTAAAGGCACAATCTTATGCACAGTATCTCAAGATTACACCTACCAATCAAACTAGGTTGATGTCAGCTTTTGACATCAAGGAAGGAAAGATGCAAATGTCTTTCATAAAGCCAATTGTGCAACCACCAAGGACATCAGCAGATTACAAAAAGATTGATTTTGAGGTATTGGCAAGGGATATTCATCCCATTGACCAAATTGAATTTCACAAACAGGCTGGAGAAATGATTTACTCCACCCTTACTGGAAAAGCCATAGCTGCCCATCAATTGTAGAATTCATTGACCAACATTTCAACCCAGTATCAGTTGGAGAAGGCCTCCTCACAGGCCAAAGACACCAGAATCAAGTCTTTGGAAGACTTAGTGATTGAATTGGGACATGATCCCAAAGATATCAAAGCCACTGAGCAACTAATTAAGAAAAATAATGATGACATTGCAGCACTCAAAAAGCAATTGAAGATACCTCAGCTGCAGCATCCCCAGACACAAGAAGTCTTGGAAAACCAAACCAGACATGAAGAATTGATGGACTTAGTCCTAAAATTAAATGATCAGTTAAGGGAGACAAAGAAGGAATTGGACAGTTTAATCCAATTAAAGCAGACTGATATTGCCACAACCTCAGTGAATGTCATCCCAACAGTCTCAACAGCTGTTCCTTCCACATTGGCTACCTCATTGGCTCCCACAGCTCCTATGGTCACAACACAACCAGTTTCAACGGAGTCTATATTAGTAGCAGTTACATTAGGTGCAGAAGCAGCAAAGTTAGTTAAATATATGGAAGAGATGTCCATACATGCAACAAATATGAATAAGCTGAAAGAGAAGATGACAAGCTTGGAAACTGATTACAAGCTTGCCAAAATCATGCACAAAGAAGAAGTGCAAAAAGCTGCCAGAATGAGTGAAAGATTAAAGGCCATGGAGAAGGACCTGACACTAAAATAACCTCTTGGGCAGGCTAAGGAACTACTATGGGCCAATATCATTGACTCTGTCAATGATATTTGGCCATCTATTTAGATAATTTTTGAGCAGATAGATTTAATAAAGATGGCTACAGAGGCCATCCAAAAAGTAAAAGAAGAGTTAGGAGAAATGCCTGAAGATGCTACCAGAATTATCCAGTTCCTAAACAGTAAGAATAAATATGAGCTTCAAGAATTAGAAATTGAGGACAAAACTGAAACAATTTTGGAAGTGAGAAAAGTCCTTTCCAAGAGAAACTTAATGTTAAACTTGGAGGACAAGTGTC
Organism: Pinus tabuliformis; assembly: GCA_031772625.1. NCBI lineage: Eukaryota > Viridiplantae > Streptophyta > Pinopsida > Pinales > Pinaceae > Pinus > Pinus tabuliformis. Next base: position 1,023,209,690 of record CM062815.1, read on the forward strand.
AAAATATGTAGGTAGTCGTTGATAGATTTATGGCTAAGTTTCAAATTTTGAGAGAGAAAGGGTTACCCAGTCCCTTAGTAATAAATGACAATCTCATGACACAACAGGATTACAACAGTAAAATCAGAGAGCTAGAAAAAGAACAGGTCAGTACATCATCAATCAAGGCATTGCCAACAGGCAAAGTACTTTATCAAACATTTGAAAACTTGTTTTACCTCCAGCATGAGGTAAAACACTTGTTTATCAATAAACCTACTTTTTCCAAGTACACCGAGGCAGATGAAATATATAGGAGGATGATAAAAATCCAATTACCTGATGCTGAAGCATGGGAGAAATTGACTGATTTATTGTGAGAAATATGCAGTAAAAAGGTTAATGTACAGTAAAAGTAAAACAACTAGGTGAAAAGATGAAGATAGATCAACAGAGTTAAAGAGTATCAGTGTCAAAGTGTATCAGATGAAAGGCAAAAGTAAATGAATATCCCGACATGAAAGATTAAACAACAAAGCAGCATAAAGGGCTAAAATCAAACCATAAAAGCTAGCAGTACCAAAATAAAAGGGACAACATGAAACCGTTCAATAGCTGTCTCTATCTTCTTGCAAGAAGACATTTTTATCTCCTAGATTAAATCTCAAGTTAGTTTGAGATATTTTGTAATAATTTTTTGTATTAGTACTTCACAATTCGAAGTATGTAAGGTGGACTCTGTTAGACATTTCTATAGACTTTTTGATCAAGAAGAACCAGAAGGTTATTGTATTAGTTGATGAGCCAGCAAGCTGGATTGATTAATAAAGATCATACTGTTGCAAGGATTCATGTGTTGAGCGAATATCAGACAAGTATTTTCATGTGTCTTTGTCAATTTCTCAAAGTTTTTCACAATCTTGTATGTGTTTCAATCTAAACTCTATAACTGGAATAATATTTCAGAACTTGTTTAAATCACACTCTGTTTTAACAGTTAAGCATTTGAATGTTTTCTTCTGAGATTTAAATTAAAGAATTCTTAATTTCTCTTTAGTTTAAATTGATTTCATAAATAATCTAGATTAAAGGATTCTTAACTGCCCTTTGATTTCGATTACCCCTGCCTTCATCATTCATTATCCGATTCTGAGAACGCTTAACTTCTCTCTCACCTCGAGTGAAACCTTTTCACCCCTCTGTCTCAAACATCTGAAATACAATCAACTATCTTGCCCTTGGAACATCCCCTTTAGCTAGTTTATCCAACCTTGCTTCCTTATCAGTTGACTCCATAGCCCAATGGTCTGAAAGACATCAATTTATCCATCTGTTTAAAGAGATTCCACCACCCAATTTCAATCAAAATCAAAACCCCTTGAACAATCATAGCTAGCCTAAAACATCTTAACTAAAACAAAGTTAAAACTTAAAGAGAGAGCCCTCTCTGAGCATCAGGAAGGCTAGGTCTTGATCTCCAAAAGTGGATAGTGGTTACCTTTGGTTTTTCCTTTTTCTTACTTCAAAGGAATTACTAGAGTGATAACATTTTTGGTGACCATACTGGGGACTTCGATCCTCAGTCTCATAAAAAACTTTAAGGAAACCTTCAATCAAATCTTGAGCCCCTTAAGGTCATTACTCGAAGTAAGTTTTCAGAAAATTCCATAAAAACAATTTAAAAACTTAAAATTCTGGCTCCTAAAAAGATTCACTACACTAGGGCCAACCCAGATCCAAACCCTGCAACTGTAGTGGATAATCCAGAGAGGATTTTAAGACAACCAAAAAATGAAGAAACTCAAGCTAGTAGTAGTTAGCTAGATAGAGCCAATTCACTCCCTGAGGAGTTTTCAACTTTAGAAGAAGTCCCTTTTGATTTGTCATTTGACCTCTCACTATTTAGAACCAAATCTGAGAATGATATCCATGAAACAGTTTTAGACCTTGAATTTACTCAGCTCATCGAATCAAAAAGGGTTATTCATCCAGATTTGGACAAATTTGTCTTAGATGCTTTTGACAAATTAGAAGCCTTGACCTCTATGTTGATTAGTAATATAGATAGTGCTTATCTTCAACAATCTGTAGAGCTAGCTGCCCTTACTGCTGCTGCATCTCAAATTTCTTCACAATCATCACTCACTGTAAATCCACCTTCCTTTACCACAACTTCATCAATTGCATCTACCGCCATTCAATATACTAAATCACTTATTAATCAATCACCTTCATCATCATCTAGTTCACCTCCATCAGTTTCAAGCCCTTCTTCAAACTCCTCAACTGTACCCCCCAGTCAAACCAGAATCACAACAATGGCAAATAGATATGCTCCTCTTGTTTTACCTGCCCAATTTCATGCCATGCTTGTAGATTATCAGAGTAAGATTTTCTTGTTTGATGCTACTGGCCATTACGCTGCCTAGCAGCATGTAAACAAGATGTTTGACTTTTTTGAATTTCATGAAATATATGAGGCAGATGTCCAAATGAGACTCTTTGCCCAAACTTTAATTGGTGATGTCAAGAAGTGGTTTAAAGCCTTTCCTACCAACCACATTACAGACCTAGCAAATTTTCAAAGGTTATTCATTGATAGATGGGAAAGGAAAAAGAACCCATTGCAAATACTTTCTGAATATGACAATATTAGGAGAGCTCCCAACGAGTCAGTTCAGGACTATTGCACTAGGTTTAATAATATCTATAATGCAATTCCAGCCAACATTAAGCCCCCACCTGACCTAGCATTGATTAAGTTCCCTGATGGTTTTGATGCTGATATGTCATACCAGCTGAGGGAGAGAAATCCTGAAACCCTTGAACAAATGCAAAGTAATGCTGTCAGTGTAGAAGCCAACCTGTTAGCTAGGAAAGCACGAATGAGGAACAAAAAGAAACTTGTATTTAAAGAAGAAGCTTCAACTTCTAATGGAAAAGTAGATGTTTTAGCTAAAATTTTAGAAAGAATTATGGATAGATTAGATATCATGGATAGGAAAAATCAATAGCAACAACCCCCAATAAGAAACCCAAATTTTAGGAAGAACCCTAATGCTGCAAAAAATACTACACCAGTCCAAAAGCTTAGGCAACCCTTCCAAGAAAATTATGTTGAGGAATCACAAAGCCAAGAAGTAGAGGATGATACCCGGAATAATTTAATAGAGACCATAGAGGAAGACACTGTTTTTCTTACTCAAGAAGAACAAGAGTTATATATGCTTCAGCAGTTATAGTTAGAATCTGGTGAATCTTTTGATTTTAAACAAGGGTATGAATCAGCTATATATGAGGTGCATAAACAATATAACTTGAGAAGTAAGAAGAATAACGAGACTCCCATTAAAAGATCCATCCAAAATCATACTAAGATAATAAAAGAAACTCTAGTTAAAAAGGTTTTGCAAATTCTCCCTAGGGGAACACCTGAAACTTCAGCCCCTAAGATTGTAGATATAACCTCTAATGAAACCCAAATAGAACCAATCATTGAAAACAATCAAGATAAAAGAGATCAAGGTAAAACAATAGAAACACAAATTGAAATGCCTACCAATGAGAAACATGATAAAGACATTGAAACTCCACACATTAAGGAACATTTGAATCAAGCAAACAAACCTCAAATCCCTTTCAATATTAAAAATGAGATAGCTAAGTTGAAGATATCAGTTCCTCTTACCGAATTGGTAAAGAATGAAACTTACAGGTCACAGATAACTGAGACTTTAAACATAGGAGAGGGAGAGGATTCTGTTAATTTAAACGACGACCAACCTGAATTGTTGTTTGGCCCTGAGGCCAATGGAATTCATCAACAAGGGGGAGTTCCTCTGTTTTACATCAGCCTAAATATTCATGATAAAATTTTTCATAACACTATGTTGGACTCAGGAGCATCCCACAATCTCATGCCAAAAGCAATAATGGAAATATTGCACCTAGACATAACCAGGCATTATAAGGATTTATTTTCTTTTGACTCCAACCAGGTTAAATGCCTTTGTTTAATCAAAGACTTATGTGTGACTCTTGTCCAGTTCCCTGCAAAGAGCATTCTAATGGACATTGTAGTTGTAGATATCCCACCAAAATATGGAATGTTACTATCTCGCTCATGGGGAGAAAAATTGCAGGGATCTTTTGCAGTTGGATATGTATTATACAACCATATCTGTTTTTGGCCAACCAGGAAAACTATATATGGAGAAATTGATGAAGTACATGGTTAGTAGTGAGGGGAAGCCCCAAAAATTTCCCATATACTTCATGCACTCAGATATGGACTCCTTCATCTTATACAATACAGAAACTGATAAGAAGGAAATCACAGCCAAAGACCTTAAGTACAGAATAGCTGATAGTGAGAACATATTCCATGAGTCACTTTGGCATTTAGACTTTGATGGGTATGTAAATAGGTTGGGGGATGGTGCAGGAGTCTGGATCCATAATATGGCAATTAACCATGCTGAGGGTCATGCTTTCAGATTGAACTTTAAATGTACCAATAACATGGCTGAATATGAAGCCCTGATTCTAGGGTTACAATTGGTTAGGAAATTGGGAGCCAAAAGAGTTTCTGTCATGGGAGACTCTAAGCTGATTATGAAACAGATCGATGGTGAATGTTCTATCAACAACCTTAGGCTTGGTAGATATATGGATACTGTTTTAGACTTGGTCAAGAATCTCCTGGAATCAAACTTTGCAACCATTCCCAGGAAACAAACCATGCAGGCCCACAATCTAGCTACATTTGCTAGTACATGTAAATTACCATTTCAACCAAACCACCAGTGCATTCCAGAGGTCGACATAAGCCTGTTATACCAGACAACCTTAAGTATTGGCATATCTTTTCCCAGGACTCCCAGATATATGATTTCATGAACAATGAAGGTGAATTTCAGAACTGTAAAATAGATACTGACTATACAATAGACACTAATGTAGAAAACAACTTAGATGTAAATATTTTTGATGTACATAAACCAACTCAATTTACTAAAGTAGAAATAGATAGTTTAGAGAATGTAGATATATATGCAATAATGCATGATGAACCAAAGATTCTTAATTTGAAAGATAATTTTTTGCCTAAAGGATTAGTACCTTTAGAGGATTTGTTTGACTCTAATGATGTAGCTAGGAAGCCCAAGAGAGAGCCCTCTCTGAGCATCAGGAAGGGCTAGGTCCTGATCTCCAAAAGTGGATAGTGGTTACCTTTGGTTTTTCCTTTTTATTACATCAAAGGTATTATGAGAGTGATAACAGGTGTCCTCCCTGAACATCATCCTGACAATAGTCACTACCCACTGAAACTGTGCAGATGTATCTCTCAGTGATCACAAGGAAGGATGACATGCTAGATGACTCTCAAGGACTTGAGGAGAAGGACTAAGGAACCTAGGTTATGATAGAAGATTGGGACTGCATGAAAACTCCATCGATTGCATAACCCTCTAGAGAGCAAGTATGGTAAGCAAAGCTCATCTTTTGAAATACATCTCTTAGTGTAGCTTGAAGCACCGATATCATTTCGTTTTCAATGAAATTCATTCCATGTGTTTTCTCTATGTGTATTGCTCCCTATCACTTGTTAGTCTAGCGGTCGTCTTTTAGCATATTGATTGCTTTGTCGCGCTTGCAATCTTGTTCTAGTGATTTTGAAGGTTTGTCTCTGTGTGCATGAGTTGTCTTCGCTCTGTGACATCGGTCACACTCACACACAAAGTTGTAAGCATAGTCATGCAAGTGTCATCAGAGTCATCCGAAGGTCTATCTAATTTGTCGCACTTGTTGCTCTTAGCTTTAATATAGTCTCACTGAGCACATGTTTTGTCTTGTTGGTTTGTGTTGGCTTGTCGTAAAAATATGCTAAGTGTATGATCACATTGTCAGTTTGCACAAATTCACTTGCTTTCAACACTTAGCCATTTTCATGAAAATTTGGTCGACCAGACAACCTCCTTCAGCCGAACCCCGACTGAGCTGCACTCCGTAGTCTCATCCCTCAATGATCCTGCTCTGCTAGCCGGTTGCACAGTGTTTAAGGCTGTCCTCTAGGACATCTGCACTGTGTAATCCCGGAAGTGAGTTGCCCGTTTTCCTCCCAGAACTGCTCAAAAATTGCCTCCACGCCTAAACTGAACTGTGCATTTCTCAAGAACATTTATTCAACCTCCCTCTATTGTACCAGAAACTTGCACTGCATTGAGACACGAGACTACACATCTCTCCAAAATTGCATAGACATGCCCAACTATTTCCCCTACTGCCTACCACACACTGCTTTCATAAACTACACAATAATCATCAGCAAGGCCTCTGATGCCTTACTATGCACTTTCTCCAGAAATTGCGCAGTCTTGTCCAGAAAGTCCTCTGCTGGCCTGCTCTGCACTTCTCTAGGAAACTACGCAGAATTCCCAACTGGTATCCTGAGTGGCCTATCCTGTCTTCCCTCTGGAAACTGCACAAAAATTCCGAGCAGACCCGCTCTATCTTCCCTCTAGAAATTGCGGAAAACTGTCCAAAAATCCCTCTACAACCCTGCTCTATCCTTCCTCAGGAAACTATGCAGAAATTGTTCCCCTCAAGGTCCCATCTTGCAACTGACATTGGTGACTTTCACTACACAATTTTGCCTCCCAATGATCACTGCGCAGTTTTTCTCGACAATGTAGACTGAGCTCTGGAATCCCTCATCCTGGCCTGAGCTGTGCTCTACGCAGTTTCAGTGTCCTGTCCTTTCTCTCGATCACTTGGACCCGAACATGGAAAACAATGCATCATGCTAGACTAGGATATTTTCGGATTTGATGTCATCCCATCATGAGTGAATTGTAGGAAAAGGTACATTGATGGAACATGGCGAGACAATGAACGAGATGAAGAAGGAGCGCATGCTAGAAGACTTGCTTGCAGCTGGATGGATGTGCAAAGCACATAAAGCAACAAGCGAATGGAGTACATGCACGGAACCATCTTGCAAGATCAAGACCATTAGATACCTCGCAATACCAAGCTATGTGGAGGTGAAGACAAAGCACATCCAAGAACACATCTATCACTCAGCAACACAACAACTTGACATGGACACCACAGTCAGCTAGTACATGTCAATAGTGTCATATCGAGTTGTGTCATGAGCTGTCTCGGCCACATCACTACTATGGGCCATACTCGTTGTAATCAAATGTAATGTAAAGTGAAATTCCAAGTGTCATTAGTGGAATGAAAATTGTCATTATGTAATGTACAAAGTTATATGCAATGAAGTTGAAGAGTCATGAGGGTAGTCCAAGAGTCAAAAAGGGGAATGTCAAGGGTCACCCCACCCTTTTCTATATATAGAACCTCATAAGTCTTAGAACAAGATTTTGGGAGCCAAGCTTTTGGCTAGGCATTTCTTAGAGGAGGCTTGGAGAGTATTGTGACGAGCCTTGGCTTCTCCATAATGTAGATCGAGTACATCTCTTTGGAGGAGCAGGCGGTGTTGACTGTAATGTTCCACTATTGGGGCTAGTGGCTTTCAATTTATATATATAACAGAGCCAACACGTCTTCATGCATATGTTGTTATTGTAGTTCGAATGTTCTGGTTAATTTAGAAATGTATGTTGTTTAACTTATGCATTTGTGTATGAATTAATTTGTATAGGATTGTATGTATCTTGTTGAAGTTGTGTTGTTGGTTTAACCCATCACTTTGGATTGTCGACTATTCTAGCTTGTGATGTCATTCAGCTCGTGTGTTCCTTTCAGGCTGTGTACTATTACAGGCTTCTAAGGGGCACACCTCCTTTCCCCCTTTGTGTGTTAGAACCCCCATGCATCTCACTTGATTCACTTCAAGGTCACACACTTGCGTCTAACAAAGATATTACACTTACCTCTGCGCGCTACCGAAATCAAGGCATAGCTTTACTACCCACTGCTAGGACTCCTACTCCAAACAGTCTGAGGTCTAGTTGGGACTTCTTACTAGGGAGATCCCTTGACATGTTGGCAGGTTCAACACCATCAACAATCTGAAAGTCACCTCATGCCCATTATCACACATCTGAATCACACTGAGTAGTGCTTCAATCCATCAACATAAAGCACATTTTGAGCTTTGGTTTGCTTGTCCATTTTAACTGTTTATTTTCCTCTTATGGGAACTGCTGCATCATTTCCAAAACTGACATTTCCTTTTTCGTACTCTTTTAGCAGCAAGAATTTTCTCTTATCACCAGTCATATGCTTGGAGCAACCACTATCAATCAACCATTTCTCATGTTGATCATGAGCTATCAAATCAAGCTCACAATTTTCAGCGTTTTCCTTCCCTCTTTTCTCAACTTTCTGTCGATTACATGTCTCTCATTCATCAGTGGAGAAAAATAATTATTTCCATTATCATGCAAAATATTTGTCCCTTGAGAAATTGTTGATCTATCAACATTTCTTCTAGGAAACATCTTCAACCTACAATTTATGGTTTTGTGTCCAAAATTATTACATGCAAATCAATAACTATAAAATAGTGTAGGATACCTGAATTTTGTTTCCATGGTGGAGGAGTGACATTTGAGGATATTTCTTGCTTCACTTGCTGATTTTCTGTTGATTTGATTTCAACTTCACTCTTTTGCACATTCTTACTAGTTGCAACAATATTTGATTGATTTTATTTGCCTTTCAATGCATCTGCATAACTAGTACTTGGTTGATCTTTGACATTTTGTAGAGGAGGCTTGAATCCCAAACCAATTTTTTCCTTCGGTGACCTTTTCATGTTGAGAATATTTTGCAAGGTTTCAGATCCCTTGACAAATTTCTGATTTAGACATGCTTTAGTTTCTGCTTTTGATATATTGGCCCTTAATGCAACAATTTCTTCCTCAAGTTTGTGACAATTTCCTTTCCACTCTTCTAGCTGATTGGTAAGCACAATTTCTTTCATTTTTGCTTCTTCCAATTCTCTCTTTAAGCAGATGATGTCTTCTTCATGAGTGCATGCAATAGGAGCTCCTCCAATATTCTGCTTCAAAGATTCATTTTCTTTCTCCAACTCGACCAAATTATTTTGTTGAATTACAATTTGTTGCAACAATTTTTCTTTGAATTTCTCAAGCTCATCAAACTAGGTCTTCAAAGAATTATCAACCAAAGAATGTTTATTCTCCTTTAGTTTGTGTATTTCCTCTTTCAGCAGTTTATTTTCGTTTTTAGCTTTGCTTAGCTCATCAAGTGTAGTAATGAGCTCACCTTCATAATAAATCTCTCCATCCTCAAGATTTGATTCATCTTTGGACTCAAAAGCCATAAGAACACATTCATTGTGCTCTTCTTCTTCTGATGAAGATTTATCACTACTTTCATCTGAAATATCACTTTCTTCTTTGGTGTAGTAACTCCTTCTCCTTTGAGATTTAGTTCTTCAAAATTTCTGAGTTTTATCCTTGATCTTCATATCCTTCTTCTTTTCCTCCTTTTCACTTCTTTTGTGTGGACATTTTGCAGCAAAATGTCCAACTTCTCCACATTCAAAACACTTGAAAGGAAGCTTTCCTTTATACTTTCCAGAACCTCTCTTTAATTTATTGGCAAACTAAGAAAATTCTTCATTAGATTCACTACTAGAATACTCTTCCTCTTCCTTGATTTTATTTGGAAGTTTCTTGAGCTTTTTGGTAACAACCTTGAACTTCTTGGAGGCCTTGAATGCAACTTCACTAGACTTAAATTTCTCTTCTACAATACACATCTCATAAGCTGTAATAATTCCAAGCAATTGCTCCATAGTGAGAATGCTCAAACCATATATTTATTCAATAGTAGAAACCTTAGGGTTAAATATTAATGGTAAATACCTCAATATCTTATGAATAATGACCTCACCTTCAAATTTTTCATCTATGCTCTTGATCAGATTGGTCACTGTTTCAACTTGTTGGAAATATTTTGTAATAGTTTCACCTTCCTTCATTTTTGAGCTCTCAAAACCTCATCTCATAGGTTTGGAGCTTTGATTTCTTCACCTTCTTATCACCTTCATAGCTATTCTCAAGCTTGTCCCAAACTTCTTTGGTTGATTTATAATGCATGACTTTTATCAGCTCATTCTCACTAAGTGTTGCAATAATAGCATTTTTGGCTTTGGCATTGTTTTGAAACTTCATCTTTTCATCAGTATTTGATCGAAGAACATCAAGAAAAAAATATGCAGACACCAAAGTAGAGAGAACATCAACGCCCAAACTCATGAGATGCGCTTCCATTCTCATATTCCATAGGTTATAGTTCTCACCATAAAAAAATTAGAACCTTCACATCATGGCCAACCATTGTCCCTTTCTCAAGTTCTCCTTTTAGCAGTCAAGATGCAACAAAGATGTCGAATCTGATACCAATTGTTAGAAAAAAGTAATACTGAGGGGGGGGGGGGTAATCAATATTATGAGAATATTATTAAAAATTCTGCAATTAAAACTTATTCAAAAATTCACTTCAACAAATATAAAAATATCATGCACATGAAAAGCACAAGTAATCAACACATATATACACTTGGGTTTTAGGTGGAAAAACCCCACTCCAGGGAAAGAACCCACCAAACCATTTGGTGCTTCTTCTTATTATCTATTGCTTCAAAAGAATCTCATTTACATTACATCAGCTAGCCACCACTAGCAATGGAGCACCCATCCCTTGACTGAAATGAAAAATGTTGGCCACAACCGACTTGGGGCACCCACTCCTACAATAGACAATGAACATGCACTTAGCCTGAAGCCCCCACTCCAACTAAAAATAGTTATGCTACAAGAATATATGATTCATAACTGAAAAATACAACCACATAAACAAGACTAGCAACAAATGAACACACTCATGTAGTCACATTTCAGACTCCAAATGAGAGAACAATTCTCTCCACACAGACTCTCCAAACCGATCTTCAATATCTTCTCACAAATTTGAAACACTACTGAAGAATAGTATCTGAAGCACACTGCAATTCTGAAAAATCTGAACTCACTGCAATACTCACTGGCTGTGCACTTGCACTTCATGCACAATCACTCACTCACACTGCTGAAGAACCAACTAAATGAGCAACCTTTCTCCAAATTTTTCTAATATATGAGATCAATTAATTTTTCAAGTGACGGATCTTATCCAAATATTGTTCACATGGTTTAGATTTCATTGAGCTGGAATTTTTGACAAATCAAGCCACTCATTCCACTAGCCTTTTGAAAATTTTAATTTTGATCACCTTTTGGAGGCCCCACAACTTGTCCCAACCTTTTTCTGGAAAATTTTGACACTAGACTTTGCCAAAATCAATTTAATTCCAAATGAGCGCGTGAAATTCAAATATTTTTTTTGTATTTTTCCTCGGTCACATGGACAACACTGAGCAGATCTGGCCCATCGCTCCCACAACACAAAAAAACCAATGATTGGGAAGTTTTAGTTGCTCCCACAAGCCTTTATTCATGTGAATGGGACAAAGCATAATGTAAAACAAGAGATCTTTCCCTCAAACTTGCAACAGAGCTTCAGGGGGGTGACATGACTTGTAAACCATCCTTCCAAGCCCAACTTGACATTAGGAAACCAACTACATGACTCAACAAGACTCTACACACATCATCAACTAGACCTCTAGCACACATGTAGCTCAGCTTCATATGAGTCCTTATTACCTCATGACATATCTTCTACAAACCTTCTAAGACTTATGACAACATTTTACATCAGCATGATAACCCTCAACAAGTGTACAATAGACTCAAGATGATATATAGGGACTCATGAGTACATACTTCAACAGGTGACATCAATGGCAATACAAATAGGCCAACAACGGGACCTCCTTTAAAGGCCCAATGGGTATAGGAGGGGCACTTCTTGGGAAACCATAATTGAGATAACATAGACCCATATATCCCTATTCCATACTTACCACTTTCCATCTTACATTATGAGCCCCTATTCCACCTCCTTTCTTCGAGTCAACTAACCATTTGTTCAATGGGGTTTGGTATTCACACATTCTCATACTTGGTAGGGCCTGGAAATATACCCTAGGAGTTTGACGCAGATAAAAGAAAAAGAAAGAGCATATGATGACCACATGAAATAGAAAAGAGAAATCAAAATGCAAAAGATGGTAAGGACTTAAAAATTAGCTTGTGGGAAAAATCCAAGCATGAGCTCTACCTCTCTAATATGACCATCACCTGGTTCCTGTGCCAATGTTTCCCTATCTCATAGAAGAAAATGAACCTTTTCATGTCCCAACCCCTAATGGGTGGTGAAATTCCCCATCCTAATGGAGGTAATAACACATCATACAAAGAAAGCTCTCATTATTGGAGCTACGAGCAGTAATACAAAGAAGAATAATGAAAAAGTAAAATGTAATATTGAGGGGTGGAAAAAAAAATGGCGAGGTAACTCATTCATCTAATATTGCTCCCTCCTCTCATCTCTACACTCAAGGTGAGGTGCTTCATCATAGTTGGTCCCTTTGACCATGAAGTATTTTTCCCCTCTATTCCATCATTATTCACATTGAACCTATCAATTGGAGGGTGGAACAAGGACATGTCACTTCCCTTTGGGGGTTGGGAACACCTAATAGGATAGTATATTAACCACTCCTACCTAGGAAGGTAACACCATTATGTGACTAAGGACCTAATTTAGGAAGAGAAGCCTCATATGAAGTTTTATTTTTCCCATGTATTTCAATATTGGTTCACTTAGATGCAATAATGATTAATGTACTTGATGGTAAAAGCTACATCAATAGATATTGTGTGTAATTGGCAGGAGGTTCCATCTATAGGCCCAGGCAACTTAACTGGGGTCTAAGTCCACTATAGGAACATATTGACACCCACAAGTGATGCGTTAAGAGCCATGAGACTCTGAGTAGTTGCAGAGCATCATTTGTATCCATGGGAACCTTTAGCACCCACAACATTCCTACATTATGCATTAATATTAATGGAATGATGCACCTAGACTAGCTTGCCTTCAACTGGCTTACCATTGATCACATGGTTTATTAGTTGATCAAGGACCCCAATGAAGTTTTTCTCATGCCTTGAGACATGGGAGTGTTGAAAATGCAACAAGATGATGGAGCTTAGTGAAAAGAAGTCGCCTTCACTAAGTGGGCCCGTAGGCTATTTTTGGCGCAAAAGTCTATTTTTAGACTATGTCTATTTTTAGACATATGGATCATGGTCTATGAGTTTCAGGATGCTATTTATGGATGATTGGTCATGTTGGTAAAAATAGATGGACTTCTATTTTTAGACATATGGGCAGAGTCTAATTTTAGACTGCCAGTCTAAAAATAGAACATTGGAATATTATTAGCTCTTAATAATATTTGGACTATAAACATTATCTTATCCTCTTGCAGCACTTTAGTTCGAGCTATGGATGTGGCACATGTAACTGCCAGAAGGAAATATGCTTTTCCTATGGGTTAGTTGAGCTATTGCATGATGGACTTCAGTTAGAACTCAAGTGATTGAGTTTGGTGGAGTTGATTGAGGAGTTGATGGAGTTGTGTTCAGTTTGACTTAGTTGAACTAGTTGTATTTAGTCTAACTGCCAAATACACTAGTGATGAGTGATGTGAATTAATTATTAATGAATTCACTAATTATTAACTCATAAATCAACTAAAGAATACATCAGTTAACTCAGTGCATGGACAGTTAAGTGGAGACAAGTGTTAGAGGTGGGTGAAAGGGTGAGACTACTATCAGTTGTGACTATAACTGTGCATGATATTTGCACAATCATTGATTGAGATTGCCAATGAGGATTGCGCAGTACAAGCCAAGGGAATTCGAACTTGGATCAGATCCATTCTCAACTTGGATTGTGTAGTAGAGGCAGGAAAACAGTGGAGGAGATTTGAACCCGTGACTTGTTCAGATTTGAGCTAGTTTGTGTGTAGCATGTGGAGATAGTACTGAGTACTTGTGAGGAGTATTGTAATATGTATTGTTACATGTTCTCTATCATCATAATATAAAGATAGTTGGGGGTTTTCAGCTGTATGCTTTCCCATTACATACTGTGTTGATATGTGTGATTGATGTTTCAATGTGCGCATGTGATTGTTTTTAATTCCGCAAATTGATGATCAATGGTAGAGGAGGTTATGTATTATGCATGCATTCCAAAAATAGTGTATAATCAGGATAATATCTGTGAATAAGTGTTATATTATTCAAAATTTCTACATGGTATCAGAGCGAAGTTGATCATCAGATCTATTATTCAGAAAGTGATTACATTTTATTTCTTCAGGCAGAGTCTGTAATTGGGCCAGGTAGCCTCTGGATTCATCCTTCTTTTGGAAGGTGAGATATCCGGTAAATGCCCATATGGTCAATCTTTGTACGAGAAATAATTTTTTCTCACAAATTTTAGATTAGAAGCGGTTGAGTTTTGAGCTGGTGGAATTCGAATTTGCAGTAGTGTTTTCTTGGTGTCAAAGTTGAAATGTCTTTCAACAGATTGCGATTGGAGTATGCCCTTAAAGGCAGCTCGAATTATGTTGCATGGAAAGACAAGATGGAGGTGGTGTTAGATGACAATGGGTTGAAGGAGTTCATAGATGCCGAGGTCCCAAAGCCTACTGATGCTGCTCACGTTGAGGCTTGGCAAAAGAAGACAACAAAGTGTCGAAGGATTCTATTGGAGGGCGTGAAGGATCACATTGTATCCAGCATGCATGGAAAGGCTTCTCCATACTTGATGTGGAAAGAGTTGACAGATTTATTCCAAATCAAGAGTGACCAGAGGAAGTTAGTGCTCAAGGATAAACTCAGAAACATTAAGTGTGAGAAAGGAGATAATATGCCCAAGTATCTCACGAAGTTCACCCAATGCCGGGATGAGCTGGGAAGTGTGGGGGTGAATGTTGATGATGGGGACTTGGTGAGCTTGGCTCTCCTTGGTATTCCAAAGAGTTGGCATTCCTATCAGGACTCTGTCAATGGTCGGGAGAAATTGCCAGGATGGGAGAGACTTTGGTCTGATCTTGTGCAAGAGGAGATCAGGCGGAATACCAGGGACGGACCTTCATCAAAGGCATCTGCTGAAGAAAA
Organism: Pinus tabuliformis; assembly: GCA_031772625.1. Taxonomy (NCBI): domain Eukaryota; kingdom Viridiplantae; phylum Streptophyta; class Pinopsida; order Pinales; family Pinaceae; genus Pinus; species Pinus tabuliformis. The sequence continues at coordinate 1,023,224,818 of CM062815.1, forward strand.
TTGCGCTTTGGCTTCCAAAGCAAAGAAGGGGAAGAACAAGAAAGCTTCTCATTCCGGTGCAAAAGGCAAGAAGCAGGACATGTCCAAGGTGAAGTGCTTTCACTGTCACCAGCACGAACATTATGCCACAAATTGTCCGCAGAAGAAGAAAAATAAGCAAGCTGCTGGATCTGCAGCGGGAGAGGCCTTAGCCTCACAGTTTGAGCTGGATTTTTCACTGATCGCATGCTTGGTATCAAGTGTGATGGGATCGGTATGGTTCTTGGACAGTGGTGCGTCTTTTCACATGACAGGAGATCGAGATTTTTTTTTTTTTTTTTTTTTTTTTTTTTTTTCTGATCTGGATGAGAAAGATCTTGGAGTGCACATCGAGATGGGCGATGCTGGTAGATACAATGCGACCAGTATCGGTACCATTTCCTTTGAGAGGGAGTCTGGTAAACCCTTCGTATTGAAGGAAGTGATGCATGTTCCAGGATTGAAGAAGAATCTTATCTCTGTGGCAATGTTAGAAGATAAGGGATATGATGTTGTCTTCAGTGAGGGAAAGGCTTTCCTGCGTAGTAAGACAACTGGAGAAACCCGGAAGATAGGGGTTCGAGTCAAGAAACTTTATCAATTGCATGTAGATGGCTGCGCAGCAATGGCATGCAAGGCAGAAGGATTGGTGAGCCGAGATGATGGCGAGCTGTGGCACCGAAGATTGGGCCACCTTCACCATGGAGCCTTGAAGATACTGCAGCAGATTTCTACTGGGCTTCCTAAAGGCACTCTTGCGTAGTCAGATCAGTGCAAGGGGTGTACTTTGGGAAAATTTGTGAAAGCCACCTTTCACGAGAAGGATAGTCGTGCCACGATGATCCTTGAGAGAATTCACACAGACGTGTGTGGACCTTTCTCAGTAGCTTCGACAGCAAAGCACAAGTACTATGTGATCTTTGTTGATGATTTCTCTCGAAAGTGCTGGATCTTCTTCATGCAGAAGAAGAGCGAGACATACTCAAAGTTCTGTGAGTTCAAAGCACTGGTCGAGAAGGAATCGGGGAAGAAGGCGAAGGCTCTTAGGAGCGACGATGGTGGTGAATTCATCTCTGGCGAGTTCAAGGACTTCTGCAGCACAGAAGGGGTTCGAAGAGAGCTCATAGCTCCCCATAACCCACAACAGAACGGGGTTGCTGAGCGGAAGAACAGAACGATCGTGGGTGTTGCACGGGTGATGTTGCATGATCAGGGCCTACCCCTTCACTTGCGGGTGGAGGCATGCAATACTGCAATATATGTGCATAACCGTTGTCCTCACAAGATACTTGGCATGAGTACACCCGAGGAGGCTTATTCTGGTAAGAGGCCTGATATTTCCCATTTGCGGATTTTTGGTTCTCCTGTTTACATGCATGTGACGAAGGATGCCAGGAAGAAGCTACGGCCGACCGTAGAGGTTAGGACATTTATGGGTTACACTGATACGCCTCACAACTATCATGTGTATTTTCCAGACAGTCACAAGACTGTTGTGCGACAGGATATCAAATTTCAGGAGGAGAAAGCCATGAAATGTTCGCTTGAGAGGGAGCCACACTTGCATGTAGATTAGGAGCTATTAGTTCCTAAGGATGAGCTTCAGGATGTGGATCAGCCACAAGATGAAGTTCATGGAGTGGAAGAGACCACTCATGTAGCGCCAACCATCAGAGGGCGAAAGCGCACTACAGAAGCTGAGCGACAGGCTCAATATGCAGAGAAGGTTGTAGGACCACCTATAGCACAGTGCAGACAGAGACATTCACCTGTTCGGTACACTAGATACATGGCTCTTGTGAGCAAATGTGTCGTGACTGAGCCATCCTCTTTCGAGGAAGCTGTGGAGGATCCCGCATGGGTAGATGCCATGGTGGAAGAGTATGATTCGATTGTCAGAAACAATACATGGGAGATTGTCCCAAGACCGGAGGGTAAGTTGCTGATCATTGTACTTTATGTAGATGATTTGATTTTGACGGGAGATGAGCTGTTGATACTTTCATGCAAGGAGGATCTTGCTAGAGAGTTTGAGATGAAGGACTTGGGCCTCCTTCATTATTTCCTGGGATTGGAAATTTGGCAACGCAGTGATGGACTATTTGTTTCTTAGGGTAAGTATGCCCGGGAGATACTGGAGAAGTTCAACATGCATGGCTGCAAGCCTGTTGATACTCCTCCTCTTGGAGGTTGGAGGAAAGAGGATGCTACTTCAGCAGAGGTAGTGGATGCCACTGTTTATCGACAGTTGGTGGGTTCGCTTATGTATCTGGTCAATACATGACCCGACATATGCTATGCTGTTAACCACCTTTCACAAGCTATGGTTAAGCCAACCAAGATCTTCTGGAAGGTAGGCAAGCATGTATTGCGTTATCTCAAAGGCACATCGGGATATGGATTGTGGTACAAAGAGGAGGATGAGGTGAAGCTATGTGGCTTCACGGATGCAGATTGGGCAGGGAGCCCAATGGACAGAAAGAGCACATCTGGAGGGATCTTCAGTATCGGTTCAACAGTAGTTTCTTGGTACAGCAGGAAGCAAAGATCTATGGCACTCAGTTCAACAGAGGCCGAGTATATGGCAGCAAGTTTGGATGCATGCAAGGCTATATGGATGAGGAAGATCCTGGTCGGGTTGTTCGGGTCACACTTGGAGCCTACTGTGATTTATTGTGATAACCAGAGTTGCATTAAACTCTCGGCTAATCCAGTATTTCATGATAGATCCAAGCACATCGACATCAGGTACCATTATATCAAAGATTGTGTGCAGCGGAGAATCATGTTACTTTCATACATTCCCACGGAGGATCAGGATGCTGATATCTTGACAAAGGCGCTCACCAGGAGAAAATTCGAATACCACAGAGGGAGGATAGGGGTTGAAGATAATCCATATCTTGTTGAGAGGGAGTGTTGAAAATGCAACAAGATGATGGAGCTTAGTGAAAAGAAGTTGCCTTCACTAAGTGGGCCCGCAGACTATTTTTGGCGCAAAAGTCTATTTTTAGACTATGTCTATTTTTAGACATATGGATCATGGTCTATGAGTTGCAGGATGCTATTTATGGATGATTGGTCATGTTGGTAAAAACAGATGGACTTCTATTTTTAGACATATGGGCGAAGTTTATTTTTAGATTGCCAGTCTAAAAATAGAACAGTCAAATATTATCAGCTCTTAATAATATTTGGACTATAAACATTATATTATCCTCTTGCAGCACTTCAGTTCAAGCTACGGATGTGGCACATGCAACTGCCAGAAGGAAATACGCTTTTCCTATGGGTTAGTTGAGCTATTGCATGATGGACTTCAGTTAGAACTCAAGTGATTGAGTTTGGTGGAGTTGATTGAGGAGTTGATGGAGTTGTGTTCAGTTTGACTTAGTTGAACTAGTTGTATTTAGTCTAACTGCCAAATACACTAGTGATGAGTGATGTGAATTAATTATTAATTAATTCACTAATTATTAACTCATAAATCAACTAAAGAATACATCAGTTAACTCAGTGCATGGATAGTTCAGTGGAGACAAGTGTTAGAGGTGGGTGAAAGGGAGAGACTACTATCAGTTGTGACTATAGCTGTGCATGAGATTTGCACAATCATTGATTGAGATTGCCAATGAGGATTGTGCAGTACAAGCCAAGGGAATTCGAACTTGGATCAGATCCATTCTCAACTTGGATTGTGTAGTAGAGGCAGGCAAACAGTGGAGGAGATTTGAACCTGTGACTTGTTTAGATCTGAGCTAGTTTGTGTGTAGCATGTGGAGATAGTACTGAGTACTTGTGAGGAGTATTGTACTATGTATTGTTACATGTTCTCTATCATCATAATATACAGATAGTTGGGGGTTTTCAGCTGTATGCTTTCCCCATTACATACTGTGTTGATATGTGTGATTGATGTTTCAATGTGCGCATGCGATTGTTTTTAATTCCGCAAATTGATGATCAATGGTAGAGGAGGTTATGTATTATGCATACATTCCAAAAATAGTGTATAATCAGGATAATCTCTGTGAATAAGTGTTATATTATTCAAAATTTCTATAGGGAGTGCCAGTACCATATTCAGTTCCCTCAATATTGGAGTAGAATCAGGCTTATTCACCACTTGGAGACCCATGAGAGCCAGTCTTTTGCCCCAAACCCACATATAGGGTATGCAAGATGATTTTAGAGAGACCTAGGGGCAAACCCATAGATTATGATTTTAGAGCCCCTCTACACTTTTCATGGCACTTGAGGAGCTCAATTATTTCCCTAAGTAAGCCTATGCTAGCTTGACCTAATCGTTCGACTTAAATTTATGGAGATATATCTAATTTCACAAAGGCTACTAGGTATGATTGTGACGTAGGCTTATGTTGCACATTATTTTATGATTATTTAGGGGCTCATTGGCTAAATAGAATTTTGAACTCCTCATATAATTAGAGGAGAGTCTCATTTGAATCAAATAATCTCATCACTTGGAATTTCAACCCTCTTGAGAAATTCACACCTTTCCCTTGTGGAGGATTTGGAATAATCTTGATGCACTTTGACATTTTGAGTTAATTTTTCTATCTTTGAAGTTGTTCTTTATATGAATGGAATGGATTCTTTGCATGTTATTTTGTAAGTATATTTAGATGTTGAAAAATTATCTCTTTTTTTTTCAACTATGGTTCATGGTCACTGAGAGGCCGCTACATCCATAGGTAGTAATCCGGGCAGATCCACCCAAAGGGATCTACCCACCGGCTTATCTAGTCAGACCTAACCTTGAGGGTGTTGAGGATATTTGACCTCGTGACCTCCCAATTGGAAAGGTACTTAGAAACGGGAACTCGACCAATTTAGTTATCCCTTGGGGCTTAATCTCTCTCTCTCTCTCTCTCTCTCTCTCTCTATATATATATATATATATATATATATATATATATATATATATATATATATATATATATATTCTAGTAATTGCTATTGTGCGTTAATTTGTTGAATATATATTGAATGACAATCTAGATGATCTATTACATGTATTTCTCATAAATGATGTGTAAATGAATGTCCGTAGTGGTGAACTCTTGGTAGCTCTCCCATGAAAATCCATCTTCCATTGAAAATGTAATTGTTGGAATTTTGCTTACCAGGGTATCAAAACTGTGGTCTCCTTAGAAGATCTTTAGATTATCTAATGCATTGAGGACTCCATACTCTCAAGGAACAAGGGACTGGTTCATTTAGTTGATGATCACATCTTAATTTTATCCATATTTTCTCTCTCTTAATTCATCCCTTTAAAGGCTAAGTTAGGAAACTAGGGCTTGGTGCCAATCCCTAGGAAAGAGGAAATATGGTGGTTGGAGAGCCTAAACATCAACATTATAGTATTTTCCACTAAATCTATCATTTTGGTGGACTTCCACTTCAATTTCATCCGTAAATTTCCTTTCCCTAGTTGTTTACCTAAGAGGGAAACCCTATTTCTCCTTCCTTCAACTTGAGGGCTTCCTTGCAGATTTCATGAGCCATTACATAGTTGATATACATTGTAAGAAACCATATCTCCTAGCCTTGACCTTGAGTTACTCCAACACTCGTCAAATTTGTCAAACCCTAAGTCTTGTGATCTTATTTTTAGGCCTCTTTGTAGAAAGAAAATTTCTTCCCTATGAAGCCTTGAACCTAAATTGTGTCTTTCTTGAATAATTCCTAGTGAGATCATTTCATACATTAACCCTAGAATATCTATTACAAGTGTTCTCCCCCCTACCGAGACTCATCCCATAGGTGAAAATCCATAAATATTAGGGGGTTTTGGTTGTGGTGATAGTGGGCCACTACCCTGTTGTTGCTTCTTGGTCTAACTCATGCTTTGTAGGGTTTCCCTCTTTAAGGCCTACAATATTTTGTGGAAACATTTTTGGCCCCGTTTCCGGGGACATGAAGTGTGTCTCTTGTCCCCATATGACAATATAGATCCTGATTTGGAAACTCCATTGGAGTAAAGAATCCCTAGTTCTTCATTAAGATTTAAAGTCAATGATTGTAGGGTGAAGAAAGCTTATTTCAAGGCATTTTAAGTTCACCCTGGTGACTCCATATCTAAATATTATGAAAAAATTGCATGGTAAGAAATGGCTAATTAGAAAGTCCAATTCAATATATTTCATAATGATGATCCTCAACCAAATAATCATGATGTAATTAGTGGCCAAGAAGAGCTTGATGCCCCTCTTGTTGAATCCCTTGGGATCCATAAAACTGAGGAATCTCTTCAACACCTTGAAAGGGGGTTATGGTTCTTCCCAAGGTATGATGATTGTATCACACCTTTCTCTTTCTTTGAGGATTGATGTGATTATGGATATGTCTAAGTCATCTGTCTCTTCATGCCATGAGGAGGATATGCCCGAGGTTGCTTTTCATCAAAATTTTACGAGCTTGATTGTTGAATTCTCCATTCTTTCATTGGAAGAAAGGATCCAATGGCACAAGATGGATTCCTCCTTTCCCTCCTCACTTTTTAATCCTTGGCGCAAAATCCTTATTGGGAAAATGAATTATCTTAAAAAAAAATTCAATTCACTTAGACAGATCAACCAGGGTAAGTCTTCTCATTTCAAGGTTATCGTGCAAAGTATATGCAGGCAACAATTTCTAACTAGAATTGGCTAATTCTTCTACAATATTTGGAACGCAATCAAATCAAAAAATATTGTTACTCTTGACACTTGCAAGAATGGAAATCAATCCAAAAAAACCACACTGTCAAACCCTTGCTTACATATAGATAAATCACTGCACACAATGCTGGAAATAAAATCACACTTCCAACAAAATAAATTTGTAGCAGCAATCAAATAGTATAAGCACAAGGTTAGTAAGGATCGATCTAGGACTACTTATACAAACACGCGATAAATCTACATTAAATATTATGAAATCTAAATTAACCAACAATAGCAACAATGTATCAACAAGAATATGTAATAGTGATAATTGAAATTATAATAAGAATTGAATTAACATAACCTACAAATAAATTAATATGAAACAACTATCTACCTCTATTGACACAACAACCCCTACTAAAGAGGAGGGCCCTTCCTCCCTAGCAAGGGGCTGGTGATTCACAACTCACAAACTAGCAATTCAAAGATAAGCCACGAACTTGCAGAGATTGCATTAGCTTGGGAAATGAATTATAAGATGCACAATCTCAAATGATGATGCTTTCCCCTTCCTATCCTAACTTCCTAACCTAGCTTAACTTCAAACCTTCTCTCTGTCCATACATTTATACAAGAGAAGTGTAGGGGGAGAATTAGAACTAATTCCCCCAAATATGGACTGTAACAACTATGGACAAATTAAAAAATATTGACTGTATTTGTTTTTTGGAGATATTGGTTGTATAACAACCCAATATCATATTACATTTAATTTATTTATCATATAATCATCTTAGAATAGGCTAGAGATATTTCAATTGATAATTGTTTACTCTGTTTGGGAAGTAGTCTATCAACTATCATAATAAGAAAAATGTGCTTGAAATAACCACACGTAGCACCCAATCCATGATTTTATGTGAGAAACTACTCAAAAATAATCTAATTGGGGATGTTTTGAGAAAAACCCATGTCGAAGGTTTCCAATATTCATCTTATTTTTTCCACAGATAGCGTTCGACATTGGTCACCCGATTATGCCTCACATGAGCTGCTTGAACTGTATATCATTAGCTGGAGCCTAATGAAGTTTACATAGGTATGAGTTAATTAACACGAATCCATGTTCCTAGATTCCTCTTGGAGCTATGTAGATATGCCAACCATGGGCTGGTTATTGTTACTACATGGGAACCACTGGAACAACACAAGGAAAACCATCAAAAAGGAAAAACAAAAGAGGAAAACAAAAAAACAAACAAGCAAAAAATAATCCTTTCTAATTCATCAAAAATAAAGGAAAATACAAATAATTAACTACTTTAATATTCGTAAGCTTAATTTGGCACATTCACGAAGAAAAACAACAAGATGGGTGATAGATGGGAAATGAAGTGTGATAAATGACTAAAAATGGTTGTTTAGGATGGTGAAAAATGGGACAATTTGGCAACCCTACATCTCCCCCATGCCCGCACTATTGCATTTCCTCATGTAAACATGGTTGAATAGGCAACAAAAAATCATTCAACTTTTCAAATGCACCAAACCTACATGACTGTACCAAATTTCTTATTCACAACAAGTGCAATGGAATGCAAGTTTCCATACTTACTCTATTTTTCTCAATTTCATGAATACCATCTATCATGGAACTCTAATCATTTGTCATTCTATCCGTGGAAGAGATTGTTTTCCACGTTCCTTCAGGACTTTCAGTTAGGAAATATTTCTTCAAAATTTTATGTTTATTCTGCCACTGTGACTTCATCCAATACCTCTGCCAACAATTTTCCATTTACCTTGAATGATTTTCTTATTGTTTGTCCATTTTCCTTCCATGAATGATTCCACCGAATTAATGTTGATTCCCTTCCATATCCAATGTTGGTTCTTGTGTGGCAACATTGATTCATTTTATGCTATATTCAACACTAGTTCTTGTGTGGCAATATTGTTTTTGTCTTGGGAATTTGCTACATCGGTTGGGTATACATACATGATGCCTCTCTTCTTACTCTACTAATAAAATAAGACAATTATTTCCCAATAGAGCCTTGAAACTTTTTCAAATAATGGTTGTCCCATTCTGTCCAAATTGCATTTCTCATAAAAATGTCTTCTTAAAACACGTCTCCATTATCCAATCATGAAAAAACCAAGTGACCTAACATATGATATTTTAATCCATGGTAACCTAGACGAGCTTATCAATCTTATGTTGAATTCCGAGAACCAACATGCCTTTAAAATTAACCTTTTAACAATTATGGTGGAGTTGCAACAATATAATTTGTAGAATATGTACATGGAGTTGCAACAAATTCAAAGACATTGACATGTCATGCAAATGACACTTTAGATTGAGTTTATTTTTAGTGGGTGTTTTCATTACCATTTAATGTCCTTATCTACCAAAAATCACTACAAACCATTCCACAAATTCTAAGATATACCAAATAAGATGTTATAGGAATTTCAACAAACTGTTGTAGGTGTAAAAACAAATTTTGTTAACCAATTACTCAAAAAGTAAAAACTAGATTTTGATGAACCCTTGTAGGAATGTTTATATTATTTTAATGCTTTTCCACACCAAAAATCAAAGCCATTTGATGCACGAATATTGACATATAAGCAAAATGGTTGCAGGTGATGATGTTTAATTTATCAAAAATTATAAATCAATTTTTCTTGAAACTTTGCAGATTTGTTCATATTACCTTAATACTTCCCTCCTCCAAGTTTCGCGACAATCAAATGCATGGATATTGAGATATAAGCAAAATGGTTGTAGGTGATGATTCTTAATTTTTGAAAAATTATAAACTAGTTTTGCTTGAAACTTTGTTGGTTTGTTCATCTTATCATAATGCTTTCCTCCTACAAGTTTCATGGTAATTTGATGCACGGTTTGGGAAATATCCACAAATCAATTTATGCATTTTATATGTAAAAACAATGTAAGTAAATCATTAGAGAAATTTTCAGGTCTAAAATTGGCTTCCTAAGAAAATTGTACAAACAAAATAAAATTTATAAGAACCAATAGTATTCAAGATGATGATGCCAACCATTGGGGATGATTCACTATTTTTTGGGTAAAAAAGTAAAAAGATTAAAAAATAATAAAATAATAAAACTATTTTTTCAACTTGTATTTTCAACTTATCTCCCTAAGGTTTTACTCAAATTTCGAGCGAGAGTACTCGCTGGGTGAAAAATTTAATTCCTCATCCAAGGAGTACCCGTGTTGCATACTTTCAATGGACCCTGCTACACGAAAAATGAGAAATACATGAAAAAACGTGATTGCAATTACGTTTTCATGTATTTCTCATTTTTCGTGTAGTAGGGTACATCAAAAGTATGCAACATGGGTACTCATTGGATGAGGAATCAAATTATTCATCCAACAAGTATGAGTTGAGAAAGTAGTTTTTTATTTTTTCCCTCTAAAATTTGATGATGTATTCTAATCTTATTTTATTATTTCCACTAGTATTATATAATTTCCACTATTATAGAAATTTCCTTGTCCTTGGAAACCTATTATTCTTGTGCATGGAGAGAACTTAATACAATACAATATGGGCTTCCATGTAGAAATACAAATACTCTCTCTTCTCCCCCACGCTTGCACTTTTTCTTGTCCTCGTGCAAACAATATAGAGTTGTGAACATGAGAGTCGACTAACTTGCACTTGTAACATACGACCAATAAAAACCATAGTTTGCATTTGAGGTTGTTGTTACATCAACTGTAGTTTGTGGGGATTCCAAAACAAGTCATGAATCAAGTGAGCCTTTAGAAGACACTGTCCATAAGTGCATTTGCAGACTTGTAGTTAAAATTCCCACAAAATAACAAATTGGTGATACTCAAAAAATAAGTCAGGAACACAATTCTCTTGGTAGTAAAGGTTTTTATTGGAAACAAAGGAGAATTGAAGGAAGGACATTCTAAAAAATATTGGCACATGGTCCATACAACTTTTCCTCTAATTATTTGTAGCTGGGTTTGAGTTACTAACACTAGGGAGAAAACTGAATAAAAACCCAATTTGTAGATGGAAGCCACGTACCAATATGATCTTTGAATGGTTGATTGGAAATAGGCTTGGGCCCAACATGTGTAGGGAAAGAAAAGTGTGAGGACAATATACATTGAAGAGAATGCTTGTTGGGACTGAAATAACAACTGTAAGTAAACATGAATTATGCAAATGTTGAGAAATAATTGAATCTTGCTTGCTAAGTGATGTATACTAGTGGGTTGGTAAGAGATGAGGGATAAAACATATATGAAAAAAAGATACAAGATGAGACAAAATGAAATGCTAAGCTCAAAATAGTCTCTTATCATTATCCCATAAATTTTCAACAAGTCAAAAAGTTTCAAGATGACCTCAGGTTTTTCCAGGCACGCTGATAAAGGAAATCTAATTCCGAAACAAAGCACTAACGTATTATGAAGGTTGTTGACAAATACATACTTGCCAGACATGTCATAATATCGCATATGGAGTAACAACACTTGAGGGGTAACAACACCTATGGAGTAAATGCAATCATTGTAACATGGACACTAAATCTTTTGAAGGGGTGAAGGCTAAAATTGCTATTGTCCTAGTTGTCCATCAATCTATCTACTTCCATTATTTGCAAACCAAAGGAATACAATTGCTAGAAAATAAATGAAAGGGTATTGTTGAACTGCTTTAAGATTAGTTTTTACCATCCCATGGATTGTAGCAGTGCTTCCTTCCCCCAAACTAAACATTTTCCCTTCCATCAAAATTTCTACAAAACATCTCATGAACAACCAAAGTCAGTAATTCATCACCCCAATAACCTCATTGTAAATGAAAGTGACATAATCCTGTTGAATGCCATGGCATTAAAGATATATGAAAAGAGGATATAAATAGGAAAAAAGGATGACAAAATGATACATTCCCAGGATGAACCAGTTATCTTTGTTTTTGTCTCTCAAAATCTTACCATTATCCAAGTGTATAAAATGAGCCCCCTTATATGGGTAAAGTAAATCACCTACGCTAAGGGTCCCACTTCCATGAAAACCTATTTATTTTCTAAAAGATAAAACTTCAAAGCATAATACTTGAAGGAACTTAAAGCCATTCTTCGAAAGCCAAGATATGAGGTTTATTCTTCCTAGCTTTAAATTTAATGAAAATTGTTTCAGAATGTGAACCAAGGCCTTTGCTTAGAATCAGTTATGTGTTCCATTATGTGTTCTTCATCTCTCTTACCTATCACAACCCCGCTGCTAACAGGTTTGCTCAGTACACCGACGTGTTTGCTTGTACTTCCTGATACTTCTTTTTATTATTTTTTTCTTTCTTCATTCGAAGAATTTATATATATACCACTCAATATTATTTGAAATAATGTATATTACTCATTGGAAATTTTTGGAGTATAAGGAAGTCGGGTGGTACAAGAGTATTTTAGATTTGTTAGGCACATAACTCATTATTCAAGTTTAGCCCATGGGAAACACCATTTACAATATTCTTAAATTGTTGATATTTAATGTGTATTGGAATGGAGAATCATGTCAGAAATTGTAGCAAGAAAGGATAAATTTGACTTATGCCTTAGCCAAATTTAGTAATTCATTTTTCCACATCAGCAGGATGACTTGGATTGCGGTTAACTTGTGTGACATGTCTTTGTATACTAGTTTACTCAGTAAATTTGAGATATAAGGTAGGCTAGAGTTGTGCATGTAGTGATTACATAAATTTGGAAATCTAGTTCAGTTATTTTCAGTTGAACTCAGTTAACTGAGCTCAATGTACCTAGTTGAGTCAGTTGAAGGTCAGTTGAGTAGTAGAATTGTTGTTAACTCAGTTATGTCCCAATTAAACTAGTCAATCAACTAAAAATAGTCTAGGCATGCATGGAACTCAAATTGCTTAGCTGGAGTGGAGGAAAAGGCACATTGTGAACATCAATTATATACTGGTTGAGTGTACAAGCTTGGTAGTGAAGCAGGTGAATAATTCCTTGGGAATTGTGCAATAAAATAGGAGAAAAATCATACTTTTTAGGAGCTAATTTCCTCTAGGATTGTGCAAGGAAATAGGAGCAAGTTTGGGCCTTGAATTAGCTAAGGGTTGGCTAGAGCAGGACAAACATCAAGAAAATAGGTTTACAGTGTAGGGTGTGCTTAAGGATCAAAGCAAGACATTGTAATAGTTTCTCATTCTCATTTGATTAATGAAAAGAAGTAAATCGTTTTTTCCCAGTTGGGTTCCCTTGTAAATCATTGTGTTCTTGTGGCGTTTTAATGGTTGCATGTCATTGCATGTGTTTCTAAATTTTGATTTCGATTCCGCATAATAGTAGAGGAAATTTGTAATCTCTTGATTTCAGTTTGATTTCATCAGTAGTAGCAAATTTATAATAATTTCTACATGGTATCAGAGTAGAAATCACACTAGAAACCAACCAATAAATCTCCTCCTTCAGAGAATTTGATTTCCAGATTCAATGAAGCAATTTCTTTCGTGCAGGAAAATGTCTTTCAATGGATTGAGATTGGAGTATGCCCGTGAGGGAACCTCAAATTTCATATCCTAGAAGGATAAGATGGAATCAATGCTCGATGATAATGGTGTGCTAGAGTACACCAAAACTGTAATTTCCAAAGCTAACAATATCATATGCACAATAATTAGCCCAGTGGAAGAAGGATACTGCAAAATACATCAGGATCCTCGTGGAGGGTGTAAGAGACCACATAGTAACGAATTTTCATGGCAAGGAGACTCCCTTTGATGTGCGGAAGACCCTCACTAAGCTATTAGAAAATAGTAGTGATGCCAGGAAATTGGCATTGAGGGAAAAGCTCATAAACATTTTAGTACAGAAAGGAGAAACAATTCCACATTAACTCTCCAGGTTCACTCAGTGTCGAGATGATCCTGGAGGAGTTGGAGAAAATATTCCCTCTTGAGAAATAATGAGCCTATCTCTCCTATACCTTCCAAAATCCTGGCACAACTACTGGGAAATCTATAAATGGAAGGGGGAAATTGCCAAATTGGGAGAGATTTTGGTCCGATTTGGTACAAGAAGAAATTTGGTGGAACACTAGAGATGGAGTAACATCCAAATCTGAGGAGGAAGAAAAAATTTCCTTGGTTGGGAAGGGAAAGAAAAGCGAGGGAAATAAGGCCCAAATAAAACCAGAGGCTAGTAAGAACAATGGCAAGAAGAAGGACTTAATCAAGATAAAATGTTTTCATTACCATGAATTTTGGCACTGTGCAACAAAGTGTTTGCACAAAAAGTCTAACAACAAGTCTAACAAGAAGTCTTCAGGAGGAGCAGGAGGTGAAGCACTTGCCTCACAATTCGAATTAGACTTCACCCTGATTGCATGCATGGCTAACATTGTAATGGGGAGTGTGTGATGTCTAGATTTAGGTGCCTCATTCCATATGATAGGATACAAAGAATTATTTAGTAGCCTAGACGAGAAGGATCTCCAGATGCACATAGAAATTGGGGATGATGGGCGGTATAGTGCCAAAGGAATTGGTATCGTAAATTTTAGGAGGGATTCAAACTCCCATCTTCATTTGAAAGATGTTATGTATGTACCTGGGCTGAAAAAGAACCTAATATTTGTATATGTATTATAGGATCGTGGATATGAAGTTGTTTTCAGTGAGGGGAAATCCTTTCTCATACATGTAGCTACCAAGCAAGTGAAACAGATTAGATTTCGTGTGAAGAACCTCTACAAACTTGGGGTGGAAGCTTGCGTTTGCAATAAATAACAAGGGAGGAGAAGTGCTAAGTGTTATAGGCAATTTTGTGCCTTGCAGCTCCAAGCATGAAATGTCCATAAACCAAGGGCTCCTAAGTCCCTAAAAGTGTTGTTCCAACCCCTAAAGGAACAAGGTCAACAAATTACAGCTTCTCCCAGAAGTTCTCCACCAGAAACTGCTCAGAATAAGTCAAAACAGGATCATTTCAGGTGCTCCACTGGCTAGCTGCGTTTCATAGCACCTAAACACACTAGCTGGGTGCGTTGCAACGCACCTAAATGCACTATGAGGGTGCGTTGAGCGAGAAATGACAAATGGCAGTGCCATTCCGCGAGGTGGAAAGACAATGGAAGCTTCCAGAATCTTCTCCTATGACACTTGCCTCACTGAATTCGACCAAGGATGAGTAAGAGGCTTTCAGTCTCCAAGTGGAAGCAAGAACTGATAGAGAGAAGACACTAATCAAATCACAAGCTGACTCATCCTCCTTGCATACATATATATATGGATCCCTCATCCCAGAGATCCAGAGGCTGGAATTTTGCACATTGTAAGGAATTGCTGTTGGTTTTGAGATAGAGATCAGAGTATTGGGCGATTTATGCTTTGTTGGAGGTGAAGAGGGGCTTCTTTGCTGGGAGGTTGATGCTGGGTCAGGAATCATCGGTTGTAACTCCTCCTAGATCTTCTTGTATATCAATAAAAACTATTTGAGTTTCTCCTCCATGCTTTTGTATCATTGATGCTTGTTACATTTGTATGGTTAGCTTAAATTTGATCCTAAGCTGTTTATGAATATAGATCCATGTCTTTGTATATTTTTCCTCTTCTGTGATCTTACAGGTACTTGGTGAAGCTGGGCAAGTAAGGGAGCAAGTATCTGGAAGCTGTCAAAGAAGAGAGGGATTGGATCAAAGGACTAGCGCAAGACACAGGTCGGTTCTTTCTATCCCCCTCTATCTTTAACTCATAAAGGAAATACAAAGGTAGTTTTTCTCTGTTTGTTTCTAAGGTAGCTGTCACACCTTAGTGGGATAGAGCAGTTCTAAATAGACACTTTTCCCGGTAACACTAAGTCGAGATGTTGGATAACTCTGGCACATGTACATGGGACACTTACACCATGGGGCCTTAAAAATCGTGTAGTAGATTACCATCGGTCTCCCAAAATGCACACTCTACCAACATGATGTCTGCAACGGATGCACATTGCGGAAATATGTCAGATCCAACTTCCAAGGCCAAGATAGTAGAGTTGGAGAAATATTGAAGCGAGTTTACTCTGATGTATGTGGACAATTTTCTATAGTCTCTACAACAAAAAACATGTAATATGTGATTTTTTTAATGAATTTTTTAGAAAATGTTGGATCTTCTTCGTGTGGAAGAAGGATGAAGTTTTCTCAAATTTGTTGAATTTAAAGCATTAGTTCAAAAGGAGACTGGTCAGAATTTGAAAGCCTTAAGTGATAATGGAGGAGAATTTGTTTCTAGCACCTTCAAGGATTTTTGTGCCAAAGAGGGTATTAGAAGAGAACTGATAGCACCTCATAACCCACAACAAAATGGGGTGGCTGAAAGGAAGAACAAAAGCATAGTGGGAGAAATAAGAGCCATGTTGCATGATCAAGGGCTATCTTTACATCTATGGGTAGAAGCACGTAACACCGTAGTTTATTTGTAGAATAGGAGCCCCCATAGAATACTTAGCATGATAACACCCGATGAAGCTTTCTCTGGAAGGAAGCCATATATATCTCATTTGAGGATTTTTGGAGCTACTATGTATTGTAATGTCTCCAAGGATAGCAAGAAGAAACATTAGCCTATAGCTGAGATGGGAGTCTTTGTAGGATACACAGATACACCACATAATTACCGAGTGTATTTTCCCTAACTCAGGGTGATAGTAGTGAGGAGAGATCTCAAATTTGGTGAGGAGAAGGCTATGATATGCTCTCTAGAGTGAGAGATGAGTATCCCATAGGAGGAGGAACTTTTAGTTCCAAAGGAGGAGCCTCATGCAGAGCTTCAGGATGTTGTGGAGTAGCCACATGCAGAGGAGCAGATAGGATGCCGAGTGGAGGTACCCACTCAACCAAAATATTCTAGAGAGGGGATAAAGAGATCTAGAGAAGTTGACATATTAGTGCAGGATGCACAGGATCATGTGGGAGATCCTACATGTTAGCGCATGTAGAGGAGGTCACCATACAGGTACACTGGGTATATGGCTCTCATGATAGAACTCATTGAGATAAAACCTTCTTCATTTGAGGAAGAATTTTCTCAACCAGTGTGGGTTGATGCCATGGTGGAGGAGTATGACTCCATCATGAAGAAAAATGCATGGGAGGTGGTAACGTAGCCAGAGAGAAAATTAGTGGTTAGTTCCAGATGGATCTACAAAGTGAAGCATGCAACTTATGGGAGCATCGAGAAGTAAAAGGCCATATTTATGGTCAAAGGATTCTCTCAGGTAGAAGGAGTGAACTATGAGTAAACTTTTGTCCCTATGGAAATATATTCTTCTATCATAACTATTTTAGCATTGGTTTCACATATAGGGTGGAAGATCCACCAGATGGATGTGAAGACCGCCTTTCTCAGTGGTGTTGTTGACGAGGATATTTACATAGAGAAACCAAAGGGATTTGAGACATATGATAGGGAGACACATGTGTGTAGACTTAGGAGAGCCCTGTATGGTCTCAAATAGGCACCCCGATGATGGTACACTTAGATTGACACATATCTCAGTGGATTGGTCTTCACCAAAAGTGAAGTAGATACCAATCTTTATCACATTATGGTAGAAGGAAAGTTCCTTATCTTGGTATTGTATGTTGATGACTTGATACTTACAGGGGATGAATTGATACTTGATACTTGATGCAAGAGAAATGAAGATGAAGGACATGGGCTTGATGCATTACTTCCTTGTGTTGGAAGTATGGCAGGGTGATGGTGAGTTGTTTGTGAGGAAGGGGAAGTATGCCTCTAAAATACTTCAGAGATTCACATGGAGAATTGTAAGCCTATGGACACACATTTAGCTAAAAACTGGAGGAAGTAGAGTGCTTCTTCAGGAGAGGCAATAGATGCTATCATCTACAAACAGCTTGTGGGATCCTTGATGTACCGGTGAACACAAGGCCTGACATATGCTATGCAGTTAATCAGTTGAGTCAATCCATGGTGAAGCCTACCAAGCTGTATTGGAGGGAAACAAAGCATGTGTTGAGGTACCTCAGAGGCACAACCGGGTATGGGTTATGGTATAAGAGGACGGAGGGAGTGAAGCTCCAATGCTTAACCGATGCAGATTGGGCAGGGAGTCCATCAAACATGAAAAGTACTTTAGGTGTTATCTTCATTGTTGGGTATGTAGCTATTTCCTGATATAGTAGGAAATAAAGGTTTGTGGTACTCAACTCAGTTGAAGTTGAATACATGGTTGCAAGTGAAGAAGTATGTGAAGCCATATGGATGAGGAAAATACTTGTGGGTATTTTTAGTTAGGAGATGGATCCGAAAATGATTTATTGTGATAATCAAAATTGTATCAAATTCTCTAAGAATCCATTATTTCATGACATGTCCAAGCACATTGATATTAGGTACCATCACTTGTAGGATTGTGTGCAGAGGAGAATTATGATGCTACAATACATTCCAAATAAGGAGCAAGATGCAGATATATTGACAAAGGCATTAGCAAGAAAGGCTAAATTTGACTTGTTGTTGGGTGTAGTTTTTATACCTATTTCCTATACTTTCTTTTCCAAGTTTTGATCCTCTTTGGCTCCAGGACAACAAAAATTTACATATTAATCGCCTTTTCCTTATTAAGAACAACCTATTTTTCCATCATGTTATTTTTCCATTTTTGCTGAATATAACGATGCAATATTCCTTTTTATGGCTAACTGGGGTAAGCATTGGAGAAGTCTTTTGGATCCTCTCCTCTTTTTCAGGTGTTGCTTGCGAGAATGAGGTTATGGAATGAAAAATCACGCTGATCGGTCTAAGAGAAGGATGGAACATATTGTTGTTACACTGTGTGTTGTTATAGATCTTGCTGTTACACCACGATGTTGTTATAGGTGTTGCCGTTACACCGCGTTGTTGTCACAGGTTACCGCTATTACACCTCAGGTTCTGTTACAGGGTTCCTGTTACCTAGTGATTGCTGTTACATACAAAACCATCATTTGACCGCAGGATGCTATTACACCGTAGCTAGCAAAGTCGTGGGTACTATTCCACACAACAACTATTGGAAGTTATGAATTGTTTATTTAGAAAGTGACAGATCCAAGTGGTTGTGATCTTTTCCAATGTATTTTAGGAACTGGTTATAACGATTTCTATTTTATGATCAGCATGAGAATCGTGAGATTCTTATGACTGATCTATTCCTAATTTTGGTTATGTAATAACTATAAGAGAAACTTAATCTCTCATGTATGGGAGATGACATAGAGAGCACTGCTATTTTGATCTTGTAACTTTTAATTGCTTTTAATATCAAAGACACTGCGATGATGATGTTGTTGTTTCTAAGTTGATTCTTTAACTAATCTTATGTTCATTCTTGCGCCCCTGATAGGGAGGAAGGGCCCTCCTCTTTAGCAGGGACTGCAGTGGTAGAGTAGTTGTATATTATTGTTTCTCTCTTTTATTGTTTGTATGGTTTTCTGCTATCGTTGTATAATTTGTAGAATATATCTGCTTCAGTTCTAGAATTATGTTATGTTGTTACATTGATTTGATTAAGTAGTATGGTAGTTGACCAGCTGGTGTAGTTATTAGTACAGTGTGTGGCGTGCTTTTTCTCTGGTAATCGTGAAGTGTGATTTCATTTCTATAGAGTGTTTTAATTTCTGCATGAATGATTTAGTTTCTGCAATTGATTCAACGAAATTCTTTACTGTTTTCTATTTTCACTCTTGGTTGTAGTGTATTGGCACAGATAGTGCAAACTCCATTGAAATAATAGACCTACCCTGTGTTGACAATTAAATGGTTGCAGTCTTGTTCAATTAGGATTGATTAAAACAGAACTACACTTTTGCCTGAGTTAAATTTAGTAATTTGATTTTCCACATTAACAGGATGACTTGGATTGCAGTTAACTTGTGTGACATGGATTTTTCTACTAGCTTACTACAAAAATTTGAGTTATAATCTATAAGAAGGGTTGTGCATGTAGTGTTTGCTAAAATTTAGCAATCTAGTTCAATTATTTTCAGTTTAACTCAGTTAATTTAGCTCAAGTACCTAGTTGAGTCGGTTGAAGGTCAATTGAGTGGTAAACTTTTTATGAACTTAGTGATCTCTCAGTTAAACTAGTCAATCAGCTAAAAATATCCCAGACATGCATGAAATAAAAATTTCCTAGCTGGAGTGGAGGAAAAAGCACATTGAAAACATCAATTGTATATTATTTGAGTGTACAGGCTTGGTAGTTAACCAGGTGAATCATTTGTTGGGAATTGCACAAGAAAATAGGGGAAAATTACTACTTTTCAAGAGCTAATTTCCACCAAGGTTGCACAGGGAAATAGGAGCAAGCTGGGGCCTTGAATTGGCTAAGTGTTTTCCAAAGCAAGACATTCAACTAGAGAACATGTTTACAATGCAAGGTGTGCTTCAGGATCGAAGCAAGACATTGTAATAGTTTCTCATTCTCATTGGATTAATGAAAAGCGATGGAGGGGTTTTTCCCATTTGGTTTCCCCTATAAATATTTGTGTTCTTATGGTGTTTTAATGGTTGTGTGTCATTGCATGTGTTTCTAAATTGTGATTTACATTGCACATAATAGCAGAGAAAATTTGTTATCTCTTGATTTCAGTTTGATTTCATCAGTAGTAGCACATTTCTATTAATTTTTATAAATCTCAGATGATAACTGAAAGGCCCCTCTAGTTGATCATGATATATTTCTCATGAAAAACTATTAAGGTTCTACAGGAACGATCAACCACAAGAGGTTTTTGGACAGTACCCATTGTAGGAACTTGAAAAGATTTCTTGGATGACAACTTTTATAGAAACTATACTTATATGGTTTATTCACCTGATAGTAGCATTGTTGCTTGTTACAACCCCTAATTCCTCACATCATTTTAAGATTGTGGATATGAAGTACCAACCATAACAACGACAAACCCTCCCAAATGACTCAATAGATGACCTCATCCAAGTCACATGAAAAGGGACCAACCAATCAAGAAGCATAGTCACTTTACAAAATAATGAGGAATTAAGAGAAAATCGTACTTGACAAGACTTACCATATGATCATTTGATGTAGACACAAACGACAATCAATGATGATGAATATGACGATGATGGTGATATATTTTTCAATGATGACAATGGTAAAAGTAACAACAATAAACATAATGGTGCTGCTACATAAGAAGTTGCAACAAATATGCTTTAGGATGTAACAATTGTGCTTGGGGGTGCATTAGCTAAATATTAGGGAGTCACAACTTCAAAAATGGTTAATAACTAAGTGTTGAAATTAGAAAATGCTGCAAAAATTTAATTTCAAGATAGTGTATATATATTGTTTTAATTTTCTATATGATCCTACCCTACTTACCTGAAGAAAAGAAGATCTCCTTTAAGTGTAGGAGTACTTCCAGTGTAACAATGTGCGAATAGGATGTATATATGCATTCATACCCATGTTTGAAATATAAACTTTAATGCATACCAGAGCATGAGAAACTAGTTGATTTAACTGTTATGGTGCAAATAGCTATCGAATGATGGAGGAATGTTGTATGTCGATGATGGTTCAGAACCAGGATTCAATGTGATCCACATATTCTTAGTCCTTTGGTTCACTAAAAATTGTTGGCGTATCTCTCTTTGTTAGGTAGTGTAGATCTTTCATGGCTTGTTCATTGCTCTCTTGAAGGCATGAAGGATATGGTGAGAGGTAAGAGAGAAACTCCTCGATCTCGGGCTCCAATATCTGCTCTTCACTGATGATTTTTTCTCCTTCAAATTGGCAAGTATGATAAAAAAAAATTCTTGGGATTTATCCTCGATGTTGTTCGTGAAATTTATGATCTTCCTCTTAATGTTTTTCATGAGTTCCTTGTTGTTCTACTCTTCCTTGAGATGCATATGTATTTCTGATTGTGACTAGGTTTTCCAAAGTGTTTAGAATAGTTGTTTTTACCATATAGATGGTCATAGTTTTAACAATTTCAGTAATAGTTGTTACAACATCAACTGTCAACATCAAAAATTTCAACAGTAATAGTTGATACAACATTAACTGTCACAACATCAACAATTTCAACAGAAATAGTTGTTACAACATCAACAATTTCAACAGTAACAACAACATCAGTTGTTACAAAAGTTTGAGCAATAACAAAAACATCAGTTGTAACGATAGTTTAAACAATAACAACAATATCATCTATAATAGTAGATTTAGCATGAGTTCCAATTATGTATTGTTCCTTTAATGATCTATGGAATGGGGCTTCTTCCCAGGGCGATTTTTCTTCTTCATGCTTTTTGGTAACAAGGGTACTTCCGCAATTCACTCCTCTCTTGGATCTCAAATATTCATCACTAAATTCAACGGGGGAGTAAGTGGGAAAGACCAATGCCTTGAATTGATGTTCAACCTTATTGTTTGGATTTGGGTTAGGTTGCATAGGTAGCTGGGGTCGTAGAGGGGGATTAATTGGTGGTGCATTGGACCAGAGTTGCAATTGTTGTGTAATTGAGTTTGCATAAAGAACTGTCTTTTAAAATAGGCTTCATGACATCTATCAGATGCTACAATTATCTTTCTAGGACAAGTACAACACCTCACATTTAATTTTCAATAAAGAGGTCGTCTTCTATTCCAAGTCTTCATGCAAGGTATATGTAGGCAAGATATCCCTTTATAGTGTAGGTTGTTCAATGGTTGTGTAGCTAAGAAATTCACACTTGCAAATCAAATCACACATAAATAATCAAATATAGGAACTTAGATAAATTTACTCCAAGCATTAATTCAAATCCTCAAGCAATCACAGACTCTTGCTGGAAAAAGAAATGAACAAGGAAAATCACACTGAGAACAAACTACCATCTTATCAAAATCAATCTCTGTAAGCAATAATGACTGAGATATAAAAATATTTACCAAACATTATTTAAATAAGCTAAGAAGTAAGTAATAGGAAGTGAACAAACAACATCCACTGAATCAAACTACAAGTAACAAGAAACAAATCATCAATTGGATCATGCTACAAGTAACAAGATATAGAAAACTCTACGAGAAATAGGAAATAAACTAGATTGTAAATAAGAATACTCCAATTACCTTGCAAGTAGCAACAACTAAATCATTCTACCATTATCAATTCACAAACCATTCATAATACACAACATAATACCAAATGTTGTTAAGTGACCACTGCTCACACAATCAAAGTAGGAAGAAACTATGAAATACCTAGAACAATATAATTAATAACAAAAAATGTGGTACCTGACCGGTGAAGGGGGGCCTCCTTCACCAATCAGGGCCATGAGAAATTGTTCAAAAAATATAACTTCAGGCAATGGACAATGGCACAATATATTATATAAAAGAGTCGTACAATAGTTCACTGCACTCTAGTACAACCCCTTCTTTTCACTAATTTTTTAACTACCAAGCAACCTCGAAGGATCCTTGATTTATACAAGTTGGATGGGTAGTGACCCAACATAATATCAAAACTAAATAATACATATTAAGATAAAATTATGTTTCATATATCGATGTTGTTACATCAACGATTCAAAAAACAACTTGTTATAATACGCTCCAAATTATTATAACAACTTCAGATTTTGTCTGTTGTCGAGTTGGATTTCGTTACTTTCCCTCTTGAGCATCAGTAAAATACCAGATGCTCAAGTTCAAATGATATTGTAGGAATGATATGTTGTGGCCTTTCAAGTAACAACATCGAAAATAGCAACAGCCAAGAAAGGTTGTGTAACGATGTCCTGTTGATGGTGTTGGATGTCGCCAATAGTAGGGGGTCTCCCCGATATAAATTCCCAATTAGAACTCACACCATTTTGGATAGGAGTCCCATCCAAAATAAAGGCCTAATTGCATTTTATTCTTAGATATTTTCCATGACTGCCATTATCAACACCAGATAACATGCACATAAAATTGAGATAAGCAAGTTAGCTATGTGAAACATCAATTCTAGTGTGTAGAAAAATCTTTCATGGAAGGGAAAAGAAAGAGTGATCCTTTAGAAGAAAAGTAATAATATTATCCTAACAAAGACACATGCACATACATAGAAAGAATCGTTAACTATCTTGCGAAATAGTTCACAAAGTAACAACGATCATGAAAACAAGTAAGGACACACATTCAACAAGATGTATACCAAAGCCAACGAAATATATCATTTTCTTTAGTACATATGAATACAAACATATATTGTAAACATTAAAATAATAGTATTACAACATCCACCATACATGCATGAAAGTGTGCTAACTCTCAGAGCTTCAAAACATTAAGTGAAAGTTCCAAGATACACAATTACATTTAAGAATCACTTGCCCCAATAATGAAACATTAAACCACCACTTGCTCCTCGAAAGAATGATCTTCTCTCTTATGCCAAGTTTGAGAAGCCAAGGTGAAAATTCCTTTACTTGAGGCACGAGGTCCTATTTACAATAAATGTGGTGACCTTTCACCTACATGTGACTCTTGACCTCCTTCATGATTCTTGAGCTCCCATGTGACTTTTGGCTCCTACTTGACCTTTGGACTTCCTAGTGAATCTTCACATTCCATGTGTGACCCTTGGGCTTCCACACATTTACATTTTCCAATTTTCAAAATTACTTAATTACATTCCACTAATAATGGGGCAAAATACATGGAGTAAAATAAGACTCTTGTGTTCATGCTTTGAAGCGCTGCAATTTGGCGATTGTGACATGACACTTCATTGTGATGTATCAATGTGAAGTTATTCTCTTTGTTGTTATGTCTTCAAATTTTCATGACTGATCTAAGACGTGCTTCATCTTCACCCTCCAAAGGTTCTAGATAAGTATCATAGCCTTCTAACTCAACATGAGTTGCCATCTGTCTATTGTAGTCTAAGATTCCTTTACTCCTATATGATAGTACCTTTGTGTTTTATCTCCAAAAGTTTCCTTTTGAAACCCCTTCATGATGACCTCCTTGAAAAATATCTGCCATGTTAAGGTGATAGTACTTGCACATGAAACTCATTTATGGAAAGACAATATCAGTCCCAAAATCACCTATTAAACCTTGGTTTTCTCATGCAAGATGTCAGTTGTGATGGGACAGTGGCAATGATTGAGGAGGAGATTCTTAGTATTGTGTAGGTTTCCATTGCAAGTGTCAAAGGATGACCCTACTATCCACTAGGATATTGCAATGTGAAATGAAGGGAAGGCTCATCAAGGATTTGCTTAAAGGACAATTCCAGGAGATAAGGGTGACATGCTTTCTCACTAACGATGTGTAGTGCACAATAATAAAGGAGTCCCTTGGTATTACAAAGGTTGCCACTGCAAGGGGCTAAAGAAGACCTCATTGTCCACTAGGCGTGTTCAATGTGT
Source organism: Pinus tabuliformis (assembly GCA_031772625.1). Taxonomy (NCBI): domain Eukaryota; kingdom Viridiplantae; phylum Streptophyta; class Pinopsida; order Pinales; family Pinaceae; genus Pinus; species Pinus tabuliformis. The sequence continues at coordinate 1,023,249,974 of CM062815.1, forward strand.
AATGAAGACAAGGTTGATTAAGGCATTGTGCAGTGGGAAAGTGTAAGAAACAAGAGTTTGGTCATTGTACTCTAGGGATTCACAATGCACAATGAAGGAGGTTGTCCCCAAGATGGGTGCAATTTTAGGATACAATAGTATCACCACTTAGGATTGGAACTGCACAATGCACTCATCACTTGTCTGAAATTTGAATGTGCTCATAACCTGTGCATGATGTGAGGACAAAGAAGAATCCCATAAGCTGACTAATTGCGAGATCAGTGAGACAAGAGAGACAGAGAGAGTAAGAGAATACAAATAGGTCCCAAACACAATCACACACACATACATCATCAAAAACATGACAAAAAATATGCATTGTACCCAAAACCAACATGCATACATTAAAATTACAATAATTTCCAAATGCGACAATTAGGGTGCATTTCTTTATGAAATAAGTGTCGATTGCAACCAAAAGGTGTGCTATGTCCCGAGAGTGTGTTCAACACATGTTCCTATGATAGATAACATCAACTATTCGAAGAGAGTGCACTAGAGATACCTCTATAAGGTGTGCAAAGGTTCTCTTAACAAGATATGAGAAATAAATTGAAAGTGACATATGCAAGAGAAAAAGCAACACATGCAAAAACATAAGAAGCACAAGAGACACATGCAAGAATGAAATCAAGCAAAAGTGACACTTGTAAAAGAAAGATCAAGAAAAATGACACATGTGAAAGCAAAAGCGACACATACGGAGGCAAAATCAAGCAAAAGTGACAGTTGAGAAACTCGACTGGAAGATGGCGTATTTGCAACCAAGAGTGAAGGATGCTCCTTGTGCTCGAAAATTGTGTAGAGCTCAAAAGCAAAAGATGAATGTGAAATGAGCTTTGGGATGGTCACTTTATATAGGGATAGAAAACATGCAATTAGGATTAGGGTTTGTGAGTGCTGTTAGTGCATGCTGAGAAACTAGGATTCAAGAGTGAATTGACTGCCACTAGGAGGTTTGACAATACTAACTTGAAAAATTACACTCTCACTATCAACAAGGAATGCACAATCACTATCTACAGAGGATGCCCCTACACTATCATTGGGAACTGTGAAATCAAAATTGGCAAGGATTGCACAATCATTGTGCGCAAGGATTTCGTAATCATTGTTAGCAAGGATTGTGCAATGATTGTTAGTTAAGAGTGTGCAATCATTGTTGACAAAGAGTCTGCAACATTGTCGCTTTGAAGTACACTTAGCCTATCTTGAGAAGTGTGCTTGTGAAGACATCAAGAGTTGGGTATGTGAAAGAAAGTAGTTGCGACACTTAGGTTTCTGACAGAGGAGGCTGATGAAATCAAGGTGGTAGTCTTAAAAATAGACTATTGGTTACTTTATAACCAATCAGATGTGTTATAGTGGATTCTGTACATGGCTTACTTTACACTGAGGGTCCCACGTTGACTTTTCCTTTGTAAATAGGTGCTTCATTCTATGCCGTTGATCTCCTCTCTCCAGATCTAACGATCGTCACTCACCCCTATCAAAAAAACAATTCTTTGATCCTCCACCATTGATCAAAGCACGCTGGATCCAATGGTTCAAAACGATATCGACCAGGAAACTTGGGTGACGCTTAACCGCCCTTACGGAGCTGATAAGGATTATAATCCTTGGTCTATACAAGTTTGGATCTGACTTTGAAGTTAAAGCCCGATCACTTTATGGCCCGATATCCATTGGATATCAGAGCCCATCAAATCCTACAGCTTACGAGTCTTCAACTAGCACGCGGGTTAAATACAAGCCTAACCCCGCCGTTGACTGGGACCCAAAGGTTTGAAATTACGATCAATGACTAGGAGTGGGTGCAGGTCTCCAACCACGATCCAGTAACTCCGTACTCTTCTATCCCCACCATTAACACTAATGACCACGATTAACACATAAACATTGAGATTTACAATTTAAAATGTGAAAACAAGAAAATGCCTGATTAAGTTCGGAATGCAGATACACAGAAGTAAACAAGAGTCTTCACCAGGACTAATACACAATAGCACATTGAATCAATTTCTTCAATATAATAGTAGTTACAGAGTCTTGGCCCTCTCGGCTCAATTACAACAATTTATCAGACCTTTGTCTCAATCCCGAAAACCCTATCTATCATTCAAATCTCGCCTCTCACTCAAATCTCAATCATCTAAGCTAATCCCTTTCCATTACATTTTTTTTTCTCTTTTATGAGTCAAATCCTATTCTAACTACACTAACAACTCGATCTCTATTTTAATCAATCTAACAATCAAATCTCTATTTTTAAGCTCTATTACACACCTATTTTAACAACTTATCCCTTATTCTAAAATAAGACAATTTACTAACTATTACAATAATGAAGTAAAGATCATTTTCGAGAGATCCAATCCTCTCTACCAAAACTGACTTTTGACCACTCAGGTCAGTGAAATTCAACTCATTTAACCACAACATGTGAACAAACCATCACATTGCTAGCTAAGTCCAGATGCTCTTGCATTAGACTCCCGGGGAAGAAAAGAATCATCCCTCAGACTTTCAGGGTTTACTCCATACTTCTGCAACTCTACTGCTGTCAACCAACTAGCATCCTCCACTGGTTGTCCTTTCCATTTGACTAGATATTGAAAATAAACCTGTCCTCTGGTTCTTTTGGATACTCTTTTCTCCAAAACAACTTCCACCTCTTTCTTAACTGTCTTTGGAATTTTTTCTTCCCAGTTCAAAGTTTGAACTTCATATTTTGTAGCTTCCTCATGTAGCTCTGTCTCTATCTCTTTGTATGGATACAAATCTGTAGCATTAAAGATAGGTGATATTCCAATCCCTTCTGGCAATTCAATTTCATAAGCATTAGTTGAAAACTTTCTTACAATTCTACATGGTCCTATCTTTTTCATTTTTAGTTTATTGTAAGTCTTAGCAGGAAATCTTTCTTTTCTCAAATACACCATCACTAAATCTCCCACTTGGAATTCTTTCTCTCTTCTTTTCATATCAGATCGTTGTTTGTATTTGCTACTACTTTCCTACAATCTACCTTTGACATCTTCTTGTAGTCTCTGCATCTACTCTGCAAACTCTTAAATTTTTTCACATCTTGTCTCTTGTTTTCCCAAATTACTGAGCTCATACACACCTCTTGGATTCATCCCAAAAACAATCTGAAATGGACTCATTCTCGTACTTCAGTTTGGAGTGTCATTATAAGCAAACTCAGCATGAGCTAGTGCTAAATCCCACAGCTTAGGATTTTGATACACTAAACTTCTCAATATGTTTCCCAAGCTTTTTTTTACCACTTCGATCTGTCCATCTATTTGAGGATGGTATGCTGAACTGAAACTAAGGTTAACACCTAGTTTCTTCCAAAGAGTTCTCCAGAAATGCCCTACAAACTTTGTATCTCTATCAAACACAATACTTACAGGCAATCCATGTAATCTTACAATTTCTGAAAAAAATAGATTAGCAATATGTGTTGCATCACTAGTCTTCTTACATGCAATGAAATGTGCCATCTTGGAAAATCTATCTACCACAACATAAATGGAATCATTCCCCCTTTGAGTTTTAGGTAACCCCAAAACAAAATCCATGCTAACTGCATCCCATGGTCGGTCTGGTATTGGAAATGGATGGTACAATCCTGTATTCTGGCTTCTCCCTTTAGCATGCTGACATATCCCGCACTTCTCAAAAAATCTCTTAACATCAGTCTGCATCTTTGGCCAATAGTAAAAAGAATTTGCCTGAGCAAAGGTTTTATCTTGTCCAAAGTGACCAGATAATCCTCCACCGTGTTTCTCGTTTATTATGTTTTCCCTCATAGAACATTTGGGAATGCACAATTTGATGCCTTTAAACAATAAACCTCCTTGGATAAGATAATATAACCACTGACTTCTGTTATGAACTATTGGATTTTGTACTGCTGTATAAATATCTTTGAAATCTGCATCATCTTTATACATTTCAACCATTTCTTCAAATCCTACAACACCAACTTTTAATTCTTGCACAATGAAATTTACCCTGCTTAAAGCATCAACAACTTTGTTCAACTTACCACTAGTGTGCTTTATCACAAAAGTAAAGCTCTGCAAAAACTCTACCCACTTGACACGTTTCTGGTTCAATTTTGGTTGATTGTTTATGAACTGTAATGCATGATTTTCAGAATACAATATAAACTCTTTTGGTAGCAAATAATGTCTCCATTTTTTTAAGGCTTGTACAATGGCATAAAATTCTTTATCATAAGAAGAATACTTCTTCTTAGCTTCATTTAATTTCTCATTGAAGTATGCTATTGGTTTCTGTTCCTGACTCAAAACTGCTCCAATTGCAACTCTACTGGCATCCGTTTCAACTTGAAATACTTTTTCAAAATCAGGTAAAGCTAAAATTGGTTTCTCTGTGATTTTTCTCTTCAGCAACTTAAAATTCCTGTCTGCTGCTTCTGTCCACTTGAATTGCTGATTAGTCTCCTTGATTGTTTCAAGAATTGGTGCACAAATATGACTAAAACCTCTGATAAATTTCCTATAAAAACTTGCAAGACCATCCAAACTTCTTACCTCAAATATATTCCTTGGAATAGGCAAGTTCCAAATTGCTTGGACTTTCTCTGGATCCATTTTCAACCCTTCTTTAGAAACTACAAATCCCAAGTAAATTAATTCTTCTTTCATGAAACTAGCTTTCTTCAGATTTATCAATAGTTTCTCTTTCTCCAGAGTTCTTAAAACCAATTTAAGATGCTCTAGATGTTGTTCTTTACTTCTACTAAAAACTAGAATATCATCAAGATAAACAATAACAAACTTGCCTGCATATTCCTTCAAGACTTCATTCATCAATCTCATGAACGTGCTAGGTGCATTAGTGAGTCCAAAAGGCATCACTAACCACTCAACAAGCCAATGTTTGTTTTATACAGTCTTCCATTCATCTCCTTCTCTAATTCTTATTTGATGATATCCACTCTTCAAATCTGTTTTAGTAAAATACTTTGACCCACTCAAACAATCCATCAAATCATCCATGCATGGTAAAGGAAATATATACCTGATAGTGATCTTGTTTATGGCTTTGGAATCTGTACACATACGCCATTCACCTCCTTTCTTTGGACTGAGTACTGTTGGTACAACACATGGACTAAGACTCTCTCTGATTAGTCCCTTATCCATCAGTTCTTGCACTTGTTTTCCAACTTCTGCATTCTCTTGAGGAGTTAATCTGTAAGCTGCTTTGTTTGGCAAACTTGCTCCTGGTATTAGATCAATATGATGATTAATACTCATGATTGGTGGCAATGCATTTGGCAACTCATCCACAATAATATCAACAAAATCATTCAACAGAGTTTTGATTTCTTCAGGTAAATCATCTAAGTTTGTGGAAGTCAAAATTACCTTAGGTCTCCCTATGACAACAAAATGCATTTCTTCACCTTTTCCAACCTCTTGCAATAGCTCCTTTCCACTCATCAGCATAACACTATTTCCAGGTGCTCCTTTGTTAGCTTCATCCTTCAATGGCAGCAGTGTATGTTTATTTCCATCCTTCTCTAGAGTATAAGTATTTTTCCTCCCATCATGAATAGCTTTCCGATCAAACTACCAAGGTCTTCCCAACAATACATGGCATACATCCATTGGCATTACATCACACAATATCACATCTTTATAAGTACCAATATGTATCTCTACCTTGCATTGTTCTGTCACAGTAATTTGATGTCCTTTCTCCAACCATGACACTTTGTAAGGAGTAGGGTGTACTATCTTCAATAATCCTAGCTTGTACACCATCTATGTGGAAACAAGGTTATTAGTGCTTCCACTGTCAATTATAACTTTACAACATTTACCTTTGGATTTGCATGTAGTTCTGAATAAACTCTTCCTCTGAGCTGGTTCTCTAGTCTCTTTCTCTGCCTTAAGCAATGCCCTTTTCAACAACAGGGATTCTCCTACTTTAGGGGATTCTTCCTTGTCTGTAATTTGAGGTTTTTCTTCCTTTTCCTCGGCCACATTCACATTCCTCTGACTTGTTGTTTTATTATGAGGACAGTCCCATGATCCATGTCCCCATTCTCCACATGTGTAACACTGAATATCTCTTCTTTGACCTCTTCCTCTGGGTGCAAATATTCCTATAATAAAATATCCCCTCTATGGTGTTCTGCTACTTGAACTTCCTGCTTCATTCTGATGTTGTTGAAACCTTGGTCTGGTAGTTCCTCTACCTCTTACTGAAATTTTCCCTCTATTCCTCTGATTTTGTTTTCTCAACATCTTCTCTTCTACCTTCAAACCTGCTTGATAGGCATCTTCAATGGTCTTCAGACTCAGCAAGCTGATCTCATCCTGTATGTCATATCTTAAGCCATTGATATATATGGCTACCTTCTCCATGTCATCCTCTGCATGTCCTGCTCTAATACTCAATCTATAAAACTCTTATGTATATTCTTTAACAAACATTCCTTTTTGCCTTAAATTCTGTAACTGTTTGAAAAGATTTAACTGATAATATTTTGGCATAAATTTAGCTTTCATTTTACTCACCATTTTGTCCCATTGCTTGATCTTGGACTTTCATTTTCTTGTTTTGAATTTTTGTAGCTCATCCCACCAAATAGCTGCATGACCCTTCAATCTGGTAACTGCAAATTTCACCTTCTTTTTGTCATCAACCTCTTCATAGTCAAAATATTTGTCCAATGAACTGATCCAATCCATTAGCTCTTCTGCATTGAGACTCCCTTCATACGCAGGAATTTCCACCTTTGGTTTTCCACCTACTTTAGCTAACATCTTGATAACTTTGGTAGTTTCATTTTCCTCCTCTTCTTATTCCTCAGAAGATTCTTTTGAAACACTGGCAACTCCTTCATCAGGTGTTCTCCTCTGAGCAGTCTCCATTGTGTCCATCCTTGTATGTAGACTCTGGATCTCCTCCAGCAGAACTGCATTTGCTTTAGGTCTTCCTTGACCTATGCCAGCTCCTCTCCTTGGCGGCATGTTTACTGCAGTCAACTCAATCTCTGTGCTCTGATACCAAAAATGACGCAGGAGGCTGATGAAATCAAGGTGGTAGTCTTAAAAATAGACTATTGGTTACTTTATAACCAATCATATGCATTATAGTGGATTCTGTACGTGGCTTACTTTACACTGAGGGTCCCACGTTGACTTTTCCTTTGTAAATAGGCGCTTCACTCTACGCTGTTGATCTCCTCTCTCCAGATCTAATGGTCATCACTCACCCTGATCAAAAAAACAATTTGTTGATCCTCCACCATTGATCAAAGCGCTCTGGATCTAATGGTTCACAACAATATCGGTCAGGAAACTTGCACGATGCTTAACCGCCCTTATGGAGCTGATAAGGATTATAATCCTTGGTCTATAAAAGTTTGGGTCCAACTTTGAAGTTAAAGTCTGATCACTTTATGGCCCGATATCCGTTGGATATCAAAGCCCATCAAATCCTACGGCTTACGGGTCTTCAACTAGCACGTGGGTTAAATACAGGCCTAACCCCCACCATTGACTGGGACCCAAAGGTTTGAAATTACGATCAACGGCTAGGAGTGAGTGGGGGTCTCTAACCATGATCCAGTAACTCCATACTCTTCTATCCCTGCCCTTAATACTAATGACCACGATTAACACATAAACACTGAGATTTACAATTTAAAATGTGAAAACAGAAAAATACCCGATTAAGTTCGGAACACAGACACACAGAAGTAAACGAGAGTCTTCACCAGGACTAATACACAGTAGCACACTGAATCAATTTATTCAATATAATAGTAGTTACAGAGTCTTGGCCCTCTCGACTCAATTACAACAATTTATCAGACCTCTATCTCAATCTCAAAAACCCTATCTATCACTCAACTCTCGCCTCTCACTCAAATCTCAATCATCTCAGCTAATCCCTTTCCATTACATTTTTTTCTCTTTTATGAGTCAAATCCTATTCTAACTACACTAACAACTCGATCTCTATTTTAATCAATCTAACAATCAAATCTCTATTTTTAAGCTCTATTACACACCTATTCTAACAACTTATCCCTTAGTCTAAAATAAGACAATTTCCTAACTATTACAATAATGAAGTAAAGATCATTTTCGAGAGATCCAACCCTCTCTACCAAAACTGACTTTTGACCACTCAGGTCAGTGAAATTCAACTCATTTAGCCACAACATGTGAACAAACCATCACATTGTTGGCTAAGTCCAGATGCTCCTGCATCAGTTTCTTAAGGGAAGACCTGAACACTTAGAAAACATGACTGAGCATGACGTTGATGGATTGAAACAAAAGATGACATGATCATAAGGAGGCTCCAAAATTTGAAGGTAGTCAAAATTTTGGAGGTGTTGTAGCAGCTACAACACTTCATGATTCAATGGAAGAACCCAAACTTATATATTTAGGCCTAACTTTATGCACAAGTTCTAGCCTCCTGGAAGTATTGTCTCATCCTATTGATCACCCTAGCTTCCTTACTTATCCTAGTTAAATATGTAGTCCCTCCTATTCCTATTGTCATCTTAACAATTTTCATAAATCTAATCAAACTTCAATGGTTTCAATTAGGGAAAAGGAGTGTAAATTTTTGAGTTTAAGCTGTTCAAAGTTTTTCAGTGTCATATATGGTATTTCTCTGCTACTGACAAGCTTTTTCAATACCCTAGCAGAGTCCCTTCAAGGAATCACAAGCATTTCTTCGCTGCCAGTAGGCTTGCTTAGTGTTGAGAAATCCATTAGGGCAACATATTAGGGTTTCTTATTAATTTGATTTCTCTTTTACTTGCAATTTCTTGTGATTAGTTATTACTTCTTCTTCTTCTTTATTATATATTCATCATCAAGACAATTTCCAAAACTATGAAGATCACAAATACATCAAGAGAACACCAAATGTAGGCACTCAACTAGGGAAAAATCCCTATGAAGGGGAAAACCTTGTCAAACTCTTCCTCTAGTAGATTCAAATCAATATGAGACAATCCAAGACCCTTTTGACCTAGAAAAATACCTCCCCTAATCACCAAGATAACCCTTCCTTCAATTAGACAAACTCTACCAAAGTCACCAAGTGTTAGCTCCTCAAATACTGCTTCAATCGAGAATTTCGTCCCCGCAACAACATAATTTCATACCTGCAGTTACTGTAGAAATTTTGGCCCCTGCAACTTTCCCAGAAAACTTAAAAATATCACATGTGTGTGAGAGAGAGGGATGTTCCAAACATCGATTTTTCATTCTCCTTGGATTAGGTATTTTTCTCCTTTAATTCGCTCTTCTTCCTGCAAATTGAACTTGTGTGTGTGCTCCTCCAAATGATTTGAACTATCGCTATTTATATTTCTTCCATAGGGTCAAATTCCCTTCAACTAGGTCAAATTCTCCAAGACAGGGCCAACTTGGTGAGGAGGGGTAAAATGACTATTTTTGACTCAAAATAAAATTCTTTACATGACACAAAAGCCTAATAAGGGTCTAATAAATGTGATAATGACTCATATGACTCAAGACAAAACCTAGAAGCCTTCAATGGAGGATATGACCTAGAAAATAAATAAAAAAATATGAAACCCATGGTTCAAAAATATGTTTTCTTTTATAAATAACTTTTTTTCTTTGTTTTGACAAATACATTACATCATGACTCAAATGCAATTATGAAGACCGTCACTAGTTACATTCTTCAACACTCCCTCTTAACTAGGGAGTTATTGATGATTATACATATATATAGGTACAAGAATGAAATCAAAATGATATGTTATATGAAGAGTCATAAAATACACAAAGATAAATATTAGATACTTAACCAAGGTATCTAACTAGTTGGGACTAAGGTGTTATCCAAGCTTCTGCCACTATAGGTACCATCAGGCTTCAAATCTAGCACCAACCCACAGGGATCTAGGTATCATATCCAAGATCAGAGCTCCACAAGACCAACGATACCCTCCCTCTTCGGGATCTGGAAATCAGCACAGGACGATCAGATGTCCTCCAAAGCATCATAGAGGCACACAACCTAAGATGCTTCATCTCTCCTATAACTAAATAAGATATATCAACTAGTCCAAGCATGCTTCTAAATATTTGAACTTCTTATGGAGATATCCTACACAATAACAACCCCAATTAGTAACAAACTTTCAATATATGTGTGTGTGTGTGTGTTAGAAAAACCCTTTGGGGTCTTCAATCATTCTGATGTTGGTCAGGTTATCACAATATCCAAACTTATCTCTATGGAAGCTTCTTTATTCAATTTATTTAGCCCCAACACTTTTTCAATATATCCAAGTTTTGTTTGCAACTTCATCAATTTAAGAACAATCAACTATAGTGCTTTACCTATTATCTGATCTCATTCTTTCCTTATCGATATTCTTCATAATTCCAAGATCATGTCCTCTTTCTTAATATGGAGGATATACACTTTACTTCATCCAATCTCCCTCTCAACTTAGGGAGATCAACAACTTTATTCTTTCAACTATACAAGCTCTTTCTTTTTTCATCATCATATTATCGAATAACTTTGATTTTTCCAAAACTTCATTCCTTCATATGGAAACAAGCTCATCTTTCAATCATTAATTTCGACTTTAATGTTATCAGGGTTATTATAAATCCCTATTTCTATCATGCTCAACATTATCATCTATTTATCAAAAAGTATGAGATAGAAAATCATCTTCAGCGTCTTGAAGCTTATGTACCTGTAAATCTTATCAAAAATTATACATGGGCATGGAGTTAACAATATAGGGTTAGTATGTCATCACAATGGGAACATAATAAATCAGACTTTAGATATCAAAACCTAAACCTAGTTAAGTTTACAATCAACAAGGTTGCACCTTACATGCCCTAGACTTTCATAGCAATTTATGCTAGGCTTTTGTCACAAACCCTAGATTCCATTATTAAAACTAAACTTTAGATATTAGCATCTAAATTCAATCATAGCGAAAGCATTATTATATCTAGGGTTTCAATCATATGGAAGCACATACACCTAGGGTTCCATTCATAGGATCTTACATTAACTATTGCAAGGGTTTTGTAATAAACCCTAATTCATTAAACCCTAAAAATATAGGGTTTCATCATATATTCCAGACATAAAAAACACACCTTAAGTGATACAAGTGGATGTTAGTGGCCACCCACCTATTCCACTTGGACCCACCATTGTCTGTTTTAGTTTTTCAGTTTCTTTAATTGTAGCACAATTTACTATTTTTGGCAATTTTTCTGGTCCTGAACTTCCAGAGCCATTTTGAGGACCTAAACAACGTTTTTGGGAAAACCAGGGCCAACATGGGTCTTTGACCCATGTTAGCCACTCAAGATAGATATTTCTAACGAGGTATTATGCGCATCAAACGAAGATCGTATGCCAAAGCTATGACCTCGGGAAGTTGATTTACCAATTTACCCAAACGAGGCCCATAGTTTTGGCGCTTCATCTCTTAGGGTTAAATTTTTGGATGTTTAGGGTTTTCCATTGTTTCTCAATAATAAATAGGCCTTTGACACTCATTGTAACACAATTTAGAGGCATGTAGCCACCACTTCTCTTCTTAGAGATAAGCTACTATCGCCTGAGCTAGTTTATTTCCATTCTGTATGTAAGAATATTTCAGTTCTTTGATATTAATGAAATGAAGTTTTATTTCTACTGCATATTTGTGTTCATCTTTATATCTATATTTTGTCGCGTTCGTGCATAATTCCATATCATTGGTATTAGAGCGGTCTACTCTTTCTCTGTTTTTCTTTACATGTCCCCAACGAGGTTAGGGTATAAGGAGTTAGGAATCGAACTGGTTGAACCTTTGCAAGACCAACCTAGCAAACCCAGAAAACCTACCATGGCAGAAGAAAAGAAAGATGAGGCAACATGAGATCTCTTCAAAATTTTGCTCAAAGAAACCCTCGAGTGATAGAGGAATGCGGTGATGGATAAATTTTCCAAATCCTTCGGCAGATGCCCACATGCAACACATATTCATCGGGTAGCCACTCTGGAGGCACTACTCCCTTCAAGGTACAAGGAAACTTTGATATTCCCATATTTGAAGGCCAGATAGATGGAAAAGTTGTAGATAGATGGTTAAATCTATTGGAAGGGTATTTTTTTGGTTCATGATTTTTCCAATAGGGAAAAGATTGCTTTTGCACTCCTCAAAGTCGCCTCCCACGTCAAGGACTAGTGGGGAACATACTTTGAGAAGAAGGACGAGAGGGAACCCTCATTGTTTTCAGTCTCACCCACTTGGAACTGTTTCTGAGACACCATCAAGGAGCAGTATTACCCTGTCAAGAGTTATGAAGATAAGTACATAAAGTGGACAACACTACAACAGGGAAGGGACCAAGATGTGTCAGAGATCACAAACATTTTTCATACCCTTCGCACGAAGTTGGGTATCAAGGATTTTGAGTGGCATCTAGTACTAAATTACAACAGGTGTCTGCAAAAATACATCCAGGATGAGATGGAGTTCCTAGAAATCTCCTCACTTGGCATCGCCTACCAATACGCTATCAGGACTAAGTAGATGATGAAACACAAGAAGCGAGACTTTGGATCTGTGAATTCAAAGCAAGGGAAAGGCGCCCCCAAACTGCAGAACAAAGGACAAAGCTAAGGCGGGGTGACCCAGGACAAAAAGAACAACAGCATGAATTCAAAGTAGGACACATGAAAGTGGTGTAAGTTCCATAAGAGCCCCACTCATAACACAAGTGAGTGTCGGGCCAAGTAGTCCCTGGTGGCCAGGCTAAAGGCTTCAGAATCATATGCATGTTTCGACTCTGAGTCAGAACCTGACAAGGGGGATGAAAAAGGGAAGAAAATTATTGATGCGAAGCCTAACGCCATTGTTGGGACCACCAAGATCTAGAAGAATGAGCTCGAAGATCTAGAGGAGGGGGAGCATCTCTTCCACTCATAGATGTGGGTGAAGGGTTCGCCGCTATAACTCATTGTCAATAGTGGGAGCCAAAAGAACCTGATTTCAGCAGAGGTCATGAAGCGCCTAGGCCTACCGACTACAAAATATCCACATCCATACACCATTGGGTGGCTTCACCAAGGATAAGATCTCTGCATCAGCCAGCAGTGTTTCCTTCCCTACAACATCAAACCCTTCACAAATGAGTTAGTGTGTGATGTTTCTTCTCTTGAAGTTTGTGATTTATTATTAGGAAAAGCATACTTATGGAAGTGACATGTTGTATATGAGTCTAGACCTCGCTCTGTTATCATTTATTTGGGTAATAAGTTATATAGGATACCGGAGGTAGCCCCGCCTACCGCCATCTCTTTGATCTCTACTAAGTAATACAGTAAGGTCATCTCCTAGACTCGGAATTTTTTTTTTCTTTGTGATTCACTCTCAAATTAAGGGGAATATCGTAGCCACAACCATGGCCCCCAGGAAGGGTTCCTCCACGCAGCAGAATCAGGTGGATAAGGTCGTGGAAGCATACAGTTACATCTTCTCCTCACCCACAGGGGTACCCTTGCACTGTCAGGTCAAGCATTTGATTGATCTGACTCCCGAAGCACCTCTACCCAACAGGTCGATATATTATTTCTCCATTCTGGAAAATGAAGAGATCAAGCGGGAAATCCAGGAGTTTTTTCAAAAAGAGCACGTCCGACCGAGTTCCTTGCCTTGTGGAAGCTTGATTGTACTTGTACACAAGAAGGATGGGACCTAGAGTCTCTGCATTGGTTATCGGGCACTAAACAAAATAACTGTCAAGAATAGGCATCCAATCCCATAGATTGATGACCTTCTGGACCAACTCAAGGGGGCCAAGTATTTCAATAAGATCGATCTGAAGTCTGGCTATCACCAAGGTTCGATAGAGCCCACAGATGTATGGAAGACCTTCTTCAAATCCAAGGAAGGCCTTTTTGAATGGTTGGTTATGCCCTTCGGGTTGACAAATTCTCGTTCTACTTTTATCAGGCTAATGGATGACATCTTGTGGCCCTTCACCAACTCATTTGTGGTTGTTTATCTATACGACATCCTCATCTTCAGCAAGAGTTGGAAAGAACACTTGCAACACATTCGGCAAGTCCTTCAAACCCTTCAGCAACACAAACTGTGTGCCAACTTGGAGAAATGCACCTTTGGCATGAGCCAGGTCTAATATTTCGGTTACATCATAGATGAGTGTGGCATGCATGTGGATTCGACTAAGATCCAAGTCATACGGGATTGGCCAACCCGACCACTTTAACAGAGCTTCACAACTTTTTGGGCCTTGCAATTGTTTTTCGGAGGTTCGTGTTGGGATTCTCCCATATCACTTATTATTTGAGTCATATTAATAAGGGCTGGGCAAAACAAAAGCTTTCCTAGTCTGAGTTCGAACAGAAGTTGTTTGTTGAGTTGAAGCACCATCTCTGCTCTGCACCTGTACTCACACTTCCAGACCTGCAATAGCCATTTGAAATCGAGATAGACGCCTAAGATTATACTATTGGTGCAGTCCTCACCCAGAATGGACATGGAGTGGCCTATCATAGTGAGACACTTTCTAATACAATTCGGAAGTACTCCACCTATGATAAAGAGATTTATTCCATCATGCAGGCCTGCCGACAATGGAAGCACTACAAAATTACAGAATGATTGCCATCAGAAGAGATCTACATATATGCAACAATTCCACTTGAACATCAAATAAAAAATGGCAACACCAATCATGTTGTAGATTGCCTCATCTAGCCCCCGGTTGCAGAACTAACTATTGTTCTCAACTCTTGTGGTCAGAAGACCTTTTGATGGTTGCAACTATACAAAAATGATCCAGAGTTTGTCTCAACATACCATATGCTAGTAGATGGAAAGCAATTTCCTGACTTCCACCTACAGGACACATTATTGTGCTACATGGGCCACTTTTGTGTTCCTTCAAGCGAGCGTGCCAAGATGATTTGGGAGGTGCACTACATTCACATCGCAGGGCACTTTGGTGTGGAGAAAATAGTGGTTGTACTACAAAAGTACTTTTGTTGGCCCAAAATACGACTGGATTTTGGGAAATATATCAAATCCTGTAACGCCTGTGCCATCGCCAAGCCAACCATCAAGAAGTAAGGTCTGTACACTCCTCTGCCTACTCCCAACCAACCACGAGAATCCATATCCATGGACTATATTTCTAGCCTCCCTTCTACCAAGCATGGTAATGACTGTGTGTTTGTGGTCATGGACAATTTTTCTAAGATAACTATATTGGCAGCCTGCAAGAAGAGTATCACAACAGAGGACAATACCAAACTCTTATTTCAATGAGTATGGGTACATTTTGGGATCCCACAGACCATTATATCAGATCGAGATAACGGGTTCCTGAGCACATTCTGGTCAAGCCTCTAGACACTATTGGACACCAAGCTCACCAAGTCGATTTTCTTTCATCCCCAGACTGATGGCCAGATGAAGTTCGTCAATAGAATGATAGTGCACATACACTGAATGTACAACTCCAAGCATCCTTGAACCTAGGATGAGAGTCTTCCATATGTGCAACATAGTTATAGCATAGCTCTCCATAGCTCGACTGGTCGTAGTCCCTTTCAAGTGGGTCTAGGATTTCAACCATTGTGTCTGATTGATGTTGCCATGCCTCATGTGACTACACAGACAGAATCCACACATGTATTGTTCGAGGCTGATAAAGTGACTAGATTTATTGAATGCATCCAACACATCCACTAATAGGTTCATGACATCTTGGAGAATTCAAATGGAAATTACAAGCAGCGACATGATCAACATTAGGTGCCACACAAGTTTCAGGTGGGTGACAAAATTTAGTTGCATTTGCAGAAAGAACGCCTTACTGGAGCCCATCGGAAGCTCAGACCACTCTGATATGGTCCTTACACCATTACCAAGGTTGTGGGAGACAATGATTTTTAGCTCAACATTCCCCCATTCCTTGGCCTACACCCAGTGTTCAATGTGGACCGCCTTCGACCATACTTCCCACCATTACTAGACACATTAAACATTGTAGAACAACTCACACCAACAGAGTTAAACCCAGACTGCATGGAACAGGCCACAACTGATCGGATTATGGACACATAGGTCAAGAACACTCGCCAATAGAAGATCCAACTATATAGGGTTCTCAAAATTGGCCAACTCCTGCACCAAGACAAGTGGCTCACCAGAGACCAAGTTCAGTGAATGTTTCCCCATCTCATGGAGGCACTCATCACAATGGGGACCATTGCTTCCTAAGGGAGAAGAACTGATCCAAGTGGATATTGGTGTCCACCCACCTATTCCACTTGGACAACCACCACTGTCTCTTTCAGTTTTTTTAGTTTCCTTAATTGTAGCACAGTTTACTATTTTTGGTAGTTTTTCGAGTCATGAACTTTCGGAGCCGTTTTGAGGCTTAAACGACATTTTTTGGGAAAATCGAGGCCAACATTGGTTATTAATTGATGTTGGCCACTCGAAAGTCGTAGTCCTCGGATAGATATTTCTAACGAGGTGTTGTGCGTGACAAACTGAGATTGTATGCCAAAGTTACGATCAAGAAGTTGGTGTACCAATTTACCCAAACTGGGCCCATAGTTTTGGCGCTTCATCTCCTAGGGTTAGGTTTTTTTATGTTTTGGGTTTTCCATTTTCTTTATATAATAAATAGGCCTTTGAGACTCATTGTAACATAGTTCAGAGACA